>JACEFZ010014262.1:72500-245000 GCA_014155875.1 Cepaea nemoralis
TAACATACCACCGCTACTAGGGTTATTGCTGCTACTACTACTACTACTACTACTACTACTACTACTACTACTACTACTACTACTACTACTACTACTACTACTACTACTACTACTACTACTACTACTGCCATTACGTTTACTGCTACTAATGCTACTGCTGCTGCTACTAATACTACTAACATACCACCGCTACTAGGGTTATTGCTGCTGCTGCTGCTACTGCTACTACTACTACTACTACTACTACTACAACTACTACTACTACTACTACTACTACTACTACTACTACTACTACTACTACTACTACTACTACTACTACTAATGATACTGTTGTTGCTGATGCTACTACCACCGCTGCCGACACCACCATCACTACTACTACTACTACTACTACTACTACTACTACTACTACTACTACTACTACTATTACTACTACTACTACTACTACTAATGATACTGCTGTTGCTGCTGCTACTACCATCGCTGCCGACACCACCATCACTACTACTACTACTACTACTACTTCTACTACTACTACTACTACTACTACTACTACTACTACTACTACTACTACTACTACTACTACAACTACCCCACGGCCGCCTCCACCATCACTACTACTACAACTCTCATAAAGCTGTGCTGGCGTATGAATTCTGTATGTATGTGATCACTGAAGTTTGAATACAAAAAGGTAATACACAGCTGTAATATGATTGATAATACGCCTAATGGACCAGCCCTTCTGTCCTTGATAAGAGCAACAACAAAAATATAGAATAAATGGATACCGACCTAATCATATTTCAACACTCCCTCTCGGTATTCAATGTAACCATAATTGTGTTATCTTATATAGATTATAATGCTGTTTGAAAGTAATCCCAAAGATAATATAATGTCGCAGCGAAGATCTTCACCTAGAGTGTTGAAAACGTGTCTACACAAGCCGAAGAAGACAAGGGAAAGGTGGAAGACTGTACGTACTCCAATACAGCTCGTCTATCATGCTGGATGAAACCTGTTAACAGGTCTGCTGGTTCTTCCATTAAGTAACAGCCTGTAGTTACGGGACACATTTTTGAAAGACCCATTCTGCTTTCAATATATTAAGTCCGGGCAGACGATTCCTTCTTGGCCGACTAATCCATGGACATTTTTAGAGGGAAAAGTAATGTGAAAACATGCTTCCTTCAAGAACTTCATATTCCATCTTTAATGTGTGATTTATGCACGCATTTGTCTAGTTTCTACCCGTTTCGTAATGATATCACCGTTAATATTGAAAAAAAAAAATTTGTATACAAAATAGAATGCTGGAAATATGTTAACTCGTCCACTTGTAAACCATTGCAGTAAGTTGCATGTTCTTTCCATGACACTGCAATTAGCTCCAGCTTTTCTTTCAACTGTTTGTGATTGTCTAGTCAGTTTGACGCTGGGTAGTTTGCCATTAATTTCTGAACAGCCCGGCGTTTATACCATTGTGGACATCAAAGCAAAGCTATCTCCGAAACTGCCTAGTGCCAACTTCGAACCCGATATGTCCTCATTGTAAAACTGCATTCACTAAACCTGGGCCACATATAATGTTGTACTAGTGTCAAATACAACATCTTGCATGTCCTTTGCGGTGCACTGCCATCAAGCCCGGGCCGCTTGTATAGGCAATTGTACGTTTGCTGGTTAGCCAATAGCCAGCTCCGTGGTGGAGAGGTTACGGACGCGGTTCGTGATCGCCCATACCCGCGTTCGAAACATAGCTGCGCGCGATTTGACAGCGGACCGCTTTGCGTTGATTTTTTTACGAAATGGTATGGATGCCGGTCGTTCAGAAAGCAAAGGCAAACTACTGAACATAAACTTGCCAAGAAATCAGAACAGGGATAAAATGCTGGTGTTGACTGCAACGTCATGTAAAGGATATGCAACTAACATTATAGTTTGCCATTGCTTTCTGAACGAGGAGTCAACGTTTCAGTTCAACTTAATACCGGTGTAGGGGTTAAACCTCCAAACCCGCCTTCAGCGCAGCTGTAATCTTATCCTTTTAGCTACGTCGACGTTAAAAACCACGTAAGCAGCGGATAACAAAGTTCTGATAACTTTACAAGGGGTCATATTAATTAGATATTAATCATGTATTTGTTTCATTAACAAAATTAATGCCCTGATAAGATTTCAAGTCGACTGGAAACATGTATGTAGAATGTGCTATAAATTGCCTCCCGCCCAGAAATGTGGCAGAGAAGGATTGCCAGATACACAAAACTTGCTGACATATTGATGAATCTGGATTTGATTTAAGGCTCAAATATGGCCACATGTCCATATGGTCTAAGTTCAAATCAATACATAATCTTTTTTGAACGTTGGCAATAGCTGCCCATTCCTCGGCCACACGAGAAGAAACACGTGGCTTTTTTAAGGCAGCTGTCTTGCTTCCGGATTAAAGTTTCAATCTGCCAAAGGCGTGGCTGAGAGGTTATGGTGCCCAGCTCAGCCTCAGAAGTTACCAGGTTCGAATATCGACATGAGGGGTGGACTTTTACTAGAACAAAAAACAAAACAAAAAAACAAAAAAAAATACTGACTAGAGAACAAAACCTACGGACGGGTGGATGTAATCTGTCTAGATCAGTGATTCTCAACCTGTTGGGAGTGTCCACATTGGGGTGGGGGAGTCTGGTGTGAAAAGCCAAAAGCTTCGGACGTGAGGGGTAGGGGGAGGGGGGAGGAGTTCTAAGGAAAGTAAAAAATAAGGAAGAACTAAAGAAAAAAAAGTAAAGGAAAAACTGATTCTTGGAAAGAAATTATATTTCTAAAATGATGAGAAAAGCTCGTTGCTTTTAAAAACTATGGAAGATGAAATTGAGAATGTTATAACCGCAATCGAATTGCAAGCTATATCATGGATCTGCTTGTATGTGATGAAAAGGTAGTTCCATAGCAGAACTGTTGTTACAATGTGAAGTTTTAGATCGACACATATTCTTGACTACCGCGTGTGTTGTGGAGCTAGCCAGTTTCAATTTAATACGCCTTCCCTTTCTTTCTTTTTTTTTTTTTTTTGCATATCCTTTACAGGACATCGCTGCCAACACCAGCATCTTTCAGCTGTATGTTGATTTCTTGGCAAGATTACGCTCAGTAGTTTGCCATTGCTTTCTGAGCGGCCGGCTCACATACCCCGTAAGTTACCGATGCGATTCGAACCACTGCTGATTCTCACCGTCATCACGTTACCCACGAGAGTATACGAGATTACGGAGAAAAGTCATAACCTCTAAGCCACGAAGCCGGCATTCCCTTTCTAGACGGTAAAAATAAAGTTAGTTGCATATCTTATACCGCACGTTACAGTTAACACCAGCATTGTTTGCTGTTGTGATATCTTGGCAAGTGTACGTTCAGTAGTTTGCCATTGCATTCTGAACGACCAGCACCCATATGAATTAAAAAAAAAAACTAACGTAATACGGTGTTTCGAACGCGCGTATGTGGGATCACGAACAGTGTTCGTAACCCCTTCGCCACGGAGCAGGCCTTCCTAGACGAGTATCGTAACTTCTGAAAAGCGTCGCACAGATTAGGAACTCCATGGCGCCAGCGACGAGCCCAGGGTCTATAATGAAATAGAGACTGCAATCGAGAACTGAGTGATTGAGTACGAAAACAAAGCAACGACGTTTTTGAGTACGAGACAAGCGACATAACTATTTGCCCACAGAGACCCCTGCTGCCAGCACCATTTAAGCTGTTATTGTTAATCGTCTGGCTACAACAACACACACTGCAACAGTTGTTACTGCTACTATTTAAGCTGCTGTTGCAGCTTATGTTGCATGCAGTACAACGTCTACTTCTTCTTATAGTCCCATGCCGTGTGGCATTGGTCCACAACCTTCTGTCTCTTGTGTCGCCAGCCATTTCTTATAGCGACAGTCCTTCTTCCAATGATGTCAAAGTGTCCAGAATCTTCTCTCTTGCTCTCCCCGCTGCCTTTCTTCCCCTCCACCTTTGCGTTGTGACCACATACTCCAGCTATTATTTTCTCATCACATATTCAAAGAATGGGAATTGTATTCTTCTGATGCAAGTAACCAGTTATTTCTGTCGTTAACTTACTTCAAAATACCGTCATTGCTCTGTCCATCCGTCCAGCGTTTTCTGGTTGTTCTCCTATAAAAACCACATCTTCGCAACTTCCACATAAATCCTTACTTGTCTATCAATTATCCATGATTGCCTTCCGCACACCAGAATTGGGTCAACATAGTTTTTAAGAACTCTTTTCCTCACCCCTATTAAAAAAGATAAATTGAAGAGATTATTGCTCATCTTGTGATATTCTGCCTTTTTTGGGCTATTCTATTTGTAATTTTTCTATTAATCTTCCATTTGCCGTTATTGAAGTACCCAACTACTCAAATACCTGGACATTTATGTTGCATTTGCTTATATAATGTTTTCTTTATAATAACCATTACTTCAGATTTTCGGTTACTTAGACTAAGACCTTTGCTTAGATTTTCAATATTCAGTAGGTATATCTACTTCAGTATTCAGTTATTGTATATATTGTATATTATATAGTAATATTTCAGTATTAAGTAGGTATATGTAAACTAGAATCAATTCTGGAAATAAGATATACTATGCACTACAACATCTACTAAAATCAAAGGCGCTATCTCGTAACACCAAGATCACAATATACAAAACACTGATCAGACCAGTTGTACTGTATGGCTCGGAAACCTGGAGTACAACGAAAGGAGACGAAGCCTTGCTACAAATCTTTGAGAACAAAATTTTAAGACGCATCTTTGGACCCATTAGGGATACACAAAGTGGAGAGTAGAAAAGAAGAAGTAACAAAGACATTTATGACCTGTTTAAGTCCCCGCTAATCACTGTTATCATGAAGGCTAATAGACTACAATGGCTGGGGCATATAGAAAGAATGGAAGATAATAGGGAAACAAAACTCGCTTACACTCAGGAAATAAATGACCGTAGACCCCGAGATAGACCAAGAAGACGGTGGAGAGATAATATATATACAGACCTACAAGCACTTGGAATCAACGACTAGCAAGAGAAGGTCAACCAGAGAGACGAATGGAGACGGATTGTATCTGCAGCAAAGAACCTCAATGGCTCTGAACGCTAAAGAAGAAGAAGAGGGGGGTATATACTCCTAGCTCCATGTGTTTAAAGAACAATCCACATTCAGTGCGTGAATGGTCAATATCACAGCTACCGCTTGTCCTTCATTAAAAGGTACGCATTCATAGTGACCCAGTTTAGACTGGGTCGACCCGGGAGCCTAGGTCAGTTTGTGAATATACCCCAGTCTCGATGGGCATTCAAACACATGTCTACCGGTACGACATGCAAGTGTACTAGCCACTGCTCTAGATACTGCTCTAGATACTTAGCTCCTGCGTGTGTTATAAAATTCCCAGCAGTTCGTTCGAGATGTTCCTTGATTTGTCATTACACTGTCTACCATCTCTACAATGTCTTCTCTACCTATCACACACATAGGCTCTCTCCCCCTGAGTCTGTCTGCCTGCCTGCCTGCCTGCCTGCTTGTCTGTCTATCTACCTGCCTGCCTGCCTGCCTGCCTGCCTGTCTGCCTGTCTGTCTGTCTGTCTGTCTGTCTGTCTGTCTGTCTGTCTGTCTGTCTGTCTGTCTGTCTTTTTCTCTCTCACTCACTTTTTCTTATTTAGTTTCTCAAATTAATCTTCCAATTTATTGATGTTTTGCATCTCGTGAAGTGCTCGAAGATTTTAGCCACCTCAATTATAACATTTAATTTTTCTTTCTTATCTTGGCATCTTTTTGAACACCATCATTGTTTTTAAGGCTATCATTGCTCTTGAACTGTTTTGCTAGAATAACATTTCCGTTGGTTTCCGAGTTATATCTAATGATTTCCAACTGTCCTCGTCTGACCTGGATGTTTTACGATTATCACATGCATGAGTGACATCCTTGTATGAACTTTAACGAGACGAAAAACGAATATTTGGGGTTTGATGATTTTTGTCAAACTCTTATTTATTTTGTTTTGTCCTGGTTATCATTATAAAATGTGTCATTGATAATTATGCAACACGAGAGGGTGTCATTAAGTAACAGCAGTTTTCCGAATAACGTTTTACAATTGTGCCAACAAGAAATGTGTGTGCTATTTCTCAATACCGTCCACCTGCCAAGCAAAACCCTTGGTCCACCTGTCAACTAGCTGTTGTTGCCTACGAGGAAAAGTTTTTTGAGTGTGGCTTTAAGACAATTTTGCCAAACCTCCATTACCTGGTTGTCATCTGCAAACCTCTAAGTGAACGTCCGATGGTTTCTGTTGTGGAATGTTTTTTTCTTCTTCAAGGCTTCAAATATGAGAGTACGTAGTGTATTCATTGTGTCCGCAGCTGTATGAGGGCGGGCGTTGTCCTGCAGCAACAATACTCCTTTTCAGAGTCCCCAGCATTTAAGTTGTATCATAGGCTTCAATTTCTATCACTAGCATGTCAGTGTTTCGAGCACTAGTCACAGGTTCACAACTTTCATGGAAATGCAACACTATTGGGCATTGGTATTCCAATAGATGGTCATCATCCAGTGGATTATTTCACCGATGATGCGTAGAATAGATATATTACAAGACGATTTTGAAGACTACGTGGCGCAACTGAGACCACAGATGGTAAGAAATCAGGACCATTCAGACAGCAATGGTAAACTACTGCATGCATACTTGCCAAGATAGTTAGTCATTATTACCCCATAAAGACAAAACACAAAGATCCCCCCTTTCCTGAATCATTATCATTATCATGTGCCATGCCGATAGGAATGGGAGGTCATGTCTCGCTATCTCGCACGATCACCGAGTTTTGGATGTTGACTGTGTTTTTGCCCCGATTATGACACGTGACCAAGCTATCCATGTGTTTATCTCTTTGTCCTCACCTTTCACTTTTCTCACTAAGTTTGCCAGCTGACATTAAGATTTTAAGTTTACTTCTCACATTAATTAATTAATTAATTAATTCTTTCATTCAGTAGCATATCTTTTGCAGAACCCCACTCCCATAACAACTTTCCGGAAAACTTATCGGTCATAAGCAAGATGTCCCGCGTACGATACACCCATCTGGGGATCATAACGGGCCTAAAAATCATGACGAAGTGTAATTTCTCTGATTAGTTTACGGTTTTCATGTGTTTCTCGAATGAATATCTTATTCATCGTCTTTGTTCCTGTCCACCCATGACCTTCTTTGTATGTATCCCATAAACTTTATTTCCATTCTCAATAGATGTCTCACAGTAACTGATGTCAGTACTTACATGTAATCACAATGCCATTGTTCCCTAAAGTACTGGAGTGTACATGAAATGCCATCCCGATCTTTGTCTGATAAAGAGAAACTTCTATCGGACCCTTCCAGAAGTAGATGATGGGAAACACATATGACACATTTAACGTGCAACATATATAACATATATACCACATATAACTAGCAACACATTTAGAAGACGTAACATATATAACGGGCACAAGATATAACACATATAGCAAGCAACACACATAACACATATAACGGGCAAGACATATAACAGGCAATGCATATACCAGCCATAACGGGCAACACATATAACACTTATAATACATGTAACGGGCAAGACATATACCAGGCAGCGAATATACCAGACATAACTGGCAAGACATATATCACATACAACACATTTAACACTTATAATACATGTAACGGGCAAGACATATAACAGGCAGCGTATATAGCAGACATAACGGGCAAGACATATATCACATACAACACATATAACATATACAGCACATATAATGGGCAATATATATATATATATATAAGTGTGTGTGTGTATGTGTGTGTGCGTTGGTGCGTGTGTGTGTGTGTGTGTGTGTGCGTGTGCATTTTCATGCCCTGCCAGTGATACTGTATTTTTATAGTCATATACTGATGTTGCTCCCGACTAACTCAAAAGATAAATGTTTTGAGAATGGCTTTCACTGCGAAACATTTATTATCTCACTAAAAATTGCCCGTACAAACCTCATCATCATCGTCGTCCACCTCTGCCGTCAAGCGTCGTAGGGGAGGAATAACTGACGCTGCAGCGTCGGATAGGTGGCACTTTATAGTGTCATTCCATGTGATTGTACAATGTCTTTGATGCCGTAAATCCATTTTTATCTGGGACGTCATCTTGCTCTCGTAGCAGATGTTCTTTGGTGAAAGGCCATTACTGGTAGTTGATGATGATGCAATCTTTACTGCATGGCCAAACCATGTGATCCTCTGTGTTTCAATATATGTGGCACACAAACGTAATATACGAAAATGTGTTGGTAGCTTTGTGAAATCGAATGTTTCTTTCATAACATGGGGTCACAACTCGAAACAAAGTTGAGAAACACTGTCTATGAACATTATTCTGAGCGGCAAAAAGTATGTCTTTAGTTATAGTAATAAAACACACCATAAAGACTATTGGCAAAAACTAATTCATCTATATCGTATATCTTATTTTTTCACGAGTGGAAATATTAAACTCCTGATCAATGGTAGTCGAAAGGAAATGCTGACACTTGCGGGTTAGATATGTTTTATTGACATTGTAAGGCAACAATTCCGTATCATCTGCTTTAACGCCGTGAATCCATCTCTGTCTTGGTATCCTTCTTACCCTGTAATCATTGTTCTGGTTGTATGGATGTGCTGCAAGTAGCATTGAGAAAGTTCTTGCCCGATATGTTAGCATGTTTAGATTGCTAACAGAACACAAGAAATTGAAAATATAATCTGTATGAAATGTTCACGATAAGTTCGTCGTATATGTGTGTGTGTGAGTGTGTGTGTGTGTGTGAGTGTGTGTGTGTGTGTGTGTGTGTGTGTGTGTATGTGTGTGTGTGTGTGTCTGTGATATAATAAGATGACGAAAAAGACTGGCATTCGACAAGGTCTGAGCCAGGAATATCATTGGCTCAAATAACAAAATCATGTCTCGGAAACTGAAACAGTTTGGCTATAGTAAACTTCACAGTGGTTCCGAAATAACATTTATAGAAGCCATGGTTTCTGGAAGCGGTCGACACAGATCAATTCAGGAATCTTGGGCATGAAAGTTCATGAAGCAGGAGAACTGACAAAGGGCTGATAATCTTTTCCACGGGCCGGGATGACAGCGACATTCTGAAAAGGACCTGTTGGACGTGGATTGTAATAACCGCATGATGGCCGACCATCTTCGTCATCTAACTCATAGAAATAACGACACTACAGTTACATCAATCAAATTGACTCCACCAAAGAGATTAGGGGAATGTGATGAATGCGCAACCAGCTACTGCTGTAACTAGGGGCATTAACGTTGAGATCTTATTCCAGACGCCGAAAACAAAAAAATAAAGAGATGAAGAAACAGTACTTTTATCACACTATATGTAGGAGGTCACTAGGGGCATTAATGCTGAGATCTGATTCCTGACGCCGAAGAAGAAGATGAAGAAACAGTATCATGATTGTATTATATGTAGGAGGTCACTAGGGGCATTAACGTCGAGATCTGATTCCCGACGCCGAAAAAATAAAAAAGATGAAGAAACAGTATCATGCTCACACTATATATAGGAGGTCACTAGGGGCATTAACGTTGAGATCCGATTCCTGATGCGAAGAAGAAGATGAAGAAACTGTGCTATGATAACACTATATGTACGAGGGCACTAGGGGCGTTAACGTTGAGATCTGATTCCTGACGCGAAGAAGAAGATGAAGAAACAGTGCTATGATCACACTATATGTAGGAGGTCACTAGGGGCATTAACGTTGAGATCCGATTCCTGATGCGAAGAAGAAGATGAAGAAACAGTGCTATGATAACACTATATGTACGAGGTCACTAGGGGCGTTAACGTTGAGATCTGATTCCTGACGCGAAGAAGAAGATGAAGAAACAGTGCTATGATCACACTATATGTAGGAGGTCACTAGGGGCATTAACGTTGAGATCCGATTCCTGATGCGAAGAAGAAGATGAAGAAACAGTGCTATGATAACACTATATGTACGAGGTCACTAGGGGCGTTAACGTTGAGATCTGATTCCTGACGCGAAGAAGAAGATGAAGAAACAGTGCTATGATCACACTATATGCAGGAGGTCACTAGGGGCATTAACGTTGAGATCCGATTCCTGACGCGAAGAAGAAGATGAAGAAACAGTGCTATGATCATACTATATGTAGGAGGTCACTAGGGGCGTTAACGTTGAGATCTGACTCCTGACGCTGAAGAAGAAGATAAAGAAACACACACACACACACACGCACACACTCGCACGCACACACGCACGCACGCACACACACACACACTGACACGCTATCACTATGCGCCTTGCAAGATGGTGTCTCCCCGCATATCTCGGTCCTGTGCTGATGATTTTTCCCATGCCACAGCCTCATTTAATCCAGCACTATTTTTCTTGGTCTGCGTCTGCCTCTTTACCCATCAATCTTTCCAGTCGTATTTAAGGAGTCTTCATCTTGTCGTATTGGAGAACTGAAGAGAACAATAACCAATCACAAACAGAAATACAACACGACCATGGAAAAAAACAACATTAGAATAGTACAATGGAACTGCAGAGGCATGAAAAAAAACCTCCCCAGCACCATGGAACAATTAGGGAGGGAAAATAGTATCTATGCCCTGCAGGAAACATTCCTGAAACCAAAGGACAGCTACACATGCAAAGGTTTTAAGATACTCAGGAACGACAGGACGGAAACAACAGGAGGAGGAGTCGCCCTACTCATACAAGACAATCTACAAATAGTGGAAAACGGAACATTCAGGACAACCAACTTCGAGGGAATCACAGCGGAGATTGCGAGTAAACCCAACAACCTAACCATAATTAACGTATACTGCCCTAAAGGAAAAATAGAAGAAGAAGACCTAATAGAGATAAAGAACAGAATAAAAACACCAACAATAATAGTCGGCGACTTCAACTGTTGCCACCCAATGTGGGGTGGAACAAGAAGCAGCGTAGCGGGAACAAAATTGATCGAATTTATAGAGAGTAACCAGCTAACAGTACTAAATGACGGGTCGATGACACGAATAGACCCCAACCCGGAAAGATACGACACAGCAATCGACTTAACAATAGTAACAACGGGCCTAACAAGGAGCCATTGGGAAGTAAAAGAAGACACCAACAGCGATCACCTACCGATAATCATCGACACAAACACGAGAGCACAGAAGAGTAAGGAAAGTAATAAACCGACCTTCCACTTCAAGAACGCGAAATGGGAGCAGTTTAGAGAAGAACTGGACGGGATGGAGCTAGAACAGACAGAAGGTGAAGATATAGACAAATACACAGAAAGAATCACTAACAACATCCTACAGGCCGCGGTAAAATACATCCCCAATAGAAATATGCCTGCATACCTGACAGCGGACACACAGAGAACGCGAACAACAGGAAAACAATGGAACAAACAACCAGCTGGCTGGTGGAACCAGAGCTGCACAGAGGCACTGGAAAAAAGAAAGAAGGCGCTCCAACAATACAGAAGAAGGAGGACAGACGAAAACTACAACGAATACAAAATTCAGAGGAACGAAGCCAACAGACTGATAACCAAAGCCAAAGAAACAGCATGGAAAACATACTGCCAGAAATTGTCACCAGACACACCCACAAAAGAAGTATGGGAGCAAATAAAAGCTATACAAAGAAACCAAACAAACAGCAACATCTCAACAATAAAAATCCCAACACTAGCGGTAACAGACAAAGAAAAAGCAGACGCATTCGGCAAATACTTCTACGAGGTATGCTCCAACATGTCACTAGGAGAGCAGGAAAAACAAAGACGAGAAAAATACACTGAAGAGTTGGAAGAACTGCAACAAGAAATAGAGGACTTCTACATGGACGCGGACATAACGACTGACGAAGTAACATCAGCAATCAAGGAAAAGGACGACACAGCAGCAGGGTCAGACATCCTAAACTATACAATACTGAAAAGGATACCAAGAAAAACAATAGAGACAATAACAGCTCTCTACAACAAAGTGTGGCACACGGGACAAATACCAGCACAATGGAAGAAGGCGACAGTTATACCAGTCAAAAAGCAGTTCAAGAACCCACAAAGAATCGACTCATACAGACCAATATCCCTGACATCACACCTCGGAAAAATTATGGAAACAGTCATCAATAAAAGAATCACACACCACCTGGAGAAAAACGGACTAATTAGCGACACACAGTCGCAATTGACCAAATAATTAAACTAGAAAACCACGTAAAGAGGGCATTCAAAAAAGGAGAGAAAACGATAGCAGTATTTTTAGATCTGGCAAAAGCATATGACCAATGCTGGAGACAAGCAGCTCTGATCAAAATCAACAAAATAGGGATAGTAGGCAGGACATATCGATATATCGAAAACTTCCTACAGAACAGAAGCTTCACCGTACGAATAAAAAACGAGGAATCCAGAATCTATGAGCAAGAAAACGGAATACCACAGGGATCGGTAATATCACCGACAATATTCGCAATATTAGTAAATGACCTAGATGAAGAAAAACTGGAAGACAGGATAGGGATATCGCAATTCGCCGATGACTGTGCAATATGGAGAAGCGGAAGACACATAAAAACTACAAGAGACCGACTACAACGGCAAATAAACAGAATTGCCAAATGGATGGAAAAATGGGGCTTCCAGATCAACACAGACAAAACGGCCATTATGATATTCAACGCGAAAAGAAAACGAAACTACACGGACCGGGACATCAAGATCCAAGGGAAGAATATAAAGAGAACAAAAAACACAAGATTCCTCGGGATGACACTAGACGAACAACTAAGCTGGAGAAAACATATAGACCAGACAGTCGAAAAAGGCAAAAAGACAATAAATATTCTAAGAGTAATTAAAGGCAGTGGATGGGGAGCCCATACAAAAACGATGCTAATGCTATACAAATCTCTGATCAGAGGAAGAATAGAATACGGAAGCATAGTATACGACGCTGCACCGGAACACAAAAAACGAAGACTGGACTCAATACAGAACCAAGCGCTGGGTATTATCCTAGGAACAGGCAAGCAAACACCAAGGGAAGCCCTAGAGGTAGCACTAGGAGTACTTCCACTACAACTGAGAAGAAAGCAATTAGTGTACAACTACTGGATAAAGGCTGCGAAGGATTCAAGACACCCCGCGTTCAGTGCATTCGAAGAAAACAGAAGCAAATGGGGAGGAATACCCATATAAAAGACGCAAACACCAGCAGGATGGACAGCTGCACAAGAGATGAACGCGAACGAGAAACTAGCCAGGGCACTGGCACGAACAAAAGTTCACAGACAAACAACACCCCAATGGGAGCTAGAACTACCATTTACGGATACGACACTCGCGAGCATAATTAATAAATCAACAGAGGACAGGGAAGCCAAAGACATAGCGGAGGAATACATAAGACAAATAAGCACTGACAACCTCACTATATACACAGACGGATCAAAGAACGAGAATGGGGAGGTAGGGGCAGGAGTAGTAGTACCATACCGGAACATCCAAAAGGAGTACAAAATAACAGACAATGCATCGGTATACGCGGCAGAACTAGTAGGTATTATGAAAGGACTAGAAATAGCAACAGAGAACCCCCCTATAAAACTAACCATACTGACGGACTCACTATCTGCAGTACAAGCGCTAGGCAACCATTCTAAAGTGAACAGACAAGACCTGAAAGAGAAAATACTAACACTAACAACAAAACTAAAAAGTATGGGATGCCAGGTCACAATTACATGGATACCAGCACACAGAGGGATAACTGGCAACGAGAGGGCAGACAGGGCCGCAAAACGCGGGACAAGCAGCCAGAATATAGTAAACACAGGACTCGGCATTCTGGAGGCAAAAAGCATTATCAAACAACAAGTAATCGACAAATGGAAACAACAATGGAGAGACAGCAATAAAGGACGACACGCTTACCACATGCTCAGAGAGCCAAGTATGAAAAGTCAAGTGAAAGACAACACAAAAATACCAACGTACAAGAAACTATGGAGATTGAGAATCGGGAAATGGAAAGATAAAATCACCCGACCACATTGCATTGATTGCCGGGAGGAAAACACCATAGAACACTACCTACTATCGTGCACAGCCTATGCCCAGGAACGCAGGGACCTAGTAGAATACTTCCAAACAAGAAACACTACGATGACGATGAAGGAATGCCTACAGGTGGAAGGCGACAAAGAAATACAAAAGCTTACAAAACAATTCATTGCAAGAACAGGGAAAGAAATATAACCAACATAAAATAAAGCCAACAGCAAAATAAAAATACAGTGAGGAAAAACTCGACCACACGAAAACCAGACAATAGGAAATATATAGGGGTGCGTTAAAACGCTCAAATGGTGGACAATAGAGAGACGAAACGACCCTCTCCGACGGGGGAGACAAGGAGAAGGGTGGAAATTGCCCCAACGATGGAGAAGACGATGGGAAACTTCCCTGAAGATGGATAAGAGGGACGTGCAGGAAACCCCTCCGGAGTGGGACAAGAGGAGACGGAAGGAAACCTCCCCAACGATGGACAAGAGAGATGATACAATCCGACCCCTACGCTTGACAAAAAACCGCTGAACAAAGACCCAAGAAAATAAGCCCAGACGATAACAGGCGCCCACCCCCAGGGCAAGCACAAGAAAGCAGATGATAAAAGACAGCCCCTCCCCACCCCCCAGCGTCAGCCCCGGACAAGAAAACACCAAACGAGAGGGATGGGCAAACCGACAATGACAGCAGACACACCAGCAAAACGACAGAAGCAAAAAGGATGGCAAAAAGAGGAACTCGGACAGACATGCAGAAATAGAAGCTGTCCAACGCACAAAAGACCAGAAAAACTATACCGCACTATGAACCACCACAACTATAACCAACGTCATTAAGACGGGTTGAACGAGGTGGAAAGTTTCTTTTTTTTCTACAAATCGGAATCGGAATCAGTCGTAATTCGTGCCATGCGGCGTGGGTGATCATGACTCTCTACAGCCTCATGCCCTTTGTGCTGCCAACAAGTACTGCTACCAATGTTCTCCTATACCATGATGGCAAACTGTCCAACATCTTCTCTCTTGGTCACCTCCTGTTTGTTCTCCTCCACCTCCAAACGTTCTCGTTGTAAAATCGTACACCAGCTTTCCCGTATTCATCACTTATTGTTCTCTTCTGATGCGAGTAACCGGTTCTTTTTGTTTGTTAGCCTCTTTCGAGTAATCTTCATCGTTTCAAGATTATCACAGTATTATTGTTGCTAATCTTATATATAAATTGCGATCTCCGTCTGTCTGTCTGTCTGTCTGTCTGTCTGTCTGTATGTATGTATGTATGTATGTATGTCCTTTATGCGCTCGCGAACGGCCCATCCGATTGAGATGAAATTTTCTACACGTCTTCTTTTTATTCAAATGCAGTCCACTGTCATATTTTTTGTGTGTGAAATCGGCTGCTTACCCAATATTATTTCATTTTTCATTTTTCATTATAATTTCATATATCTCAGGGGACTTAACTCTGTAAAGTTATTTCAAGGGGCATAACTTTTCTGTATAACTTATAGTCATATTGTGGCATCGTTTTCAAAGATTTATAAACTCTTTGTCCATAGTTATATACCGGCATATGAGTTATAATAAATAATGATACAATCTGTAAGGCATTTTTAAAGTTTTCATAAAAATAATGCATAATGCATAACATTGTAACTCATCTTTTTTTGCTTAAAGAATGAATAAATAATAGTTACCTTATCTCTATCAAATTTGAAGATTTTATATTTCTTTACACTGTCGCCAACTCTAAGAAGACATTGAACAACTTCAGCCATTAGTAAATCTACAGGCATATGCGTTATATTCCTCCTCCTCCTCCTCACCCCTCCTCCACCTCCTACCCTCTTCCTCTTCTCCTCCCCCTCCTCCCTCTCCCTAATCCATCCTCCTCTTCTCTCTTTCTCCTCCTCCTCCCTCTTCCTCCTCCCAGCTCCTACTCCTCCTTTTTCTTCTTCTTCTGCTGCTGCTGCCGCTGCTCCATTTACCCAAGTTAATTGTTGGGGAAGATGTAAAGATCTTTCAAGTGCTCTTTCTAATGCTTTTTGTAAGTTGGTCTTCGTTTATCTAAGGTTGTTCTAACTGCAACCAATAAATGATTAGACAGACAGACAGACAGACAGACAGACAGACAGACAGACAGACAGACAGACAGACAGACAGACAGACAGACAGACAGACAGACAGACCGACAGTCGGGAACGGGAACTTATATGACTACTCATATGAATTAAATGAGATGCTCCCCATCAGGGGCTGGGCGAAGCCGGGCCGGATCAGACAGATAGACAGACAGATAGATAGACAGACAGATAGATAGATGTAAGATGTAAAGATCTTTCAAGTGCTCTTTCTAATGCTTTTTGTAAGTTGGTCTTCGTTTATCTAAGGTTATTCTAACTGCAACCAATAAATGATTAGACAGACAGACAGACAGACAGACAGACAGACAGACAGACAGACAGACTGACAGTCGGGAACGGGAACTTATATGACTACTCATATGAATTAAATGAGATGCTCCCCATCAGGGGCTAGGCGAAGCCGGGCCGGATCAGACAGATAGACAGACAGATAGACAGACAGACAGACAGATAGATAGTCGGGAACGGGAACGTGAGCTTATATGACTACTTATATGAATTAAATGAGATGCTCCACACCAGGAGATGGGCGATGCCGGGCCGGGTCAGACAGACAGACAGACAGACAGACAAACAGACAGACAGAGAGACAGACAGACAGACAGACAGATAGTCGGTAACGGGAACGGGAACTTATATGACTACTTATATGAATTAAATGAGATGCTCCCCACCAAGGACTGGGGGAAGCCGGTCCGGGTCAGACAGACAGACAGACAGACAGACAGACAGACAGACAGACAGACAGACAGACAGATAGTCGGTAACGGGAACGGGAACTTATATGACTACTTATATGAATTAAATGAGATGCTCCCCACCAAGGACTGGGCGATGCCGGGCCGAGTCAGACAGACAGACAGACAGACAGACAGACAGACAGACAGACAGACAGACAGACAGTCGGTAACGGGAACGGGAACTTATATGACTACTTATATGAATTAAATGAGATGCTCCCCACCAAGGACTGGGCGAAGCCGGGCCGGGTCAGCTAGTGTTGTTATAAATAAAGAGACGTTTGGGATCCTACCATTCGGTCCAGTGGCCGTGTTATTTCACGTAAGTGTTCGTAAGCTGTTGTGTTCTTCCAAATGCAGTGGTTCTTGTGTTGTTGTAAGTCACATGATATCATATCATATCATATCATTGGCACCTTGCTGTCTTGACAGTCGATAGTTTGTGCTTTAAAAAGGCATAATAACTTTTACCTATGGCGGTATCGAATGTGACTGATAAGGCCAATTTGCTCTGTAAATGTCCGTTCACAGTGGGTGCATGTGAACACGTGGTCATTTCCACCATCATGCACTATCTTACCTCTCACACGCTCGGTGTGTGACTTATCTGCAATAATTTTCTCCTTTGTCTTTATTCCATTTCTGATATTTGCCCTCCATGCAACACGTTCAGCGGCGACTTGATCCCAGTGTGCATTATCATTGCCTGTATCAATCATGTCCCGCTTACACACATCTTTGTATCGTAGTAGAGGCCGACCCTGAGATCTCTTACCCATCTGTAATTCACCAAAAAAGATGTCCTTTGGTATTCTACCATCATCCATCCTCCTAAGATGTCCTATCCATCTAAGTCTACGAAGACTGAGCATGGAATCAACTGTCACACAACCTGATCTTTCCAATACTTCAGTATTTGTGATTTTGTCTTGCCACTTAATACCAAGAATTCTTCGCAGACACCGCATATGAAAACCGTTTAAATTGTTCTCTTGGTGTGAGTAAGTTGTCCAGGTTTCACTGCCATAAAGAAGAGTACTAACGACACTAAGGACAGGCATGATATATATGCCAAATTAATACTAACAAATCCTGGAAATATAAAAATAGGCACTCTGTTGTGACTGAAGTCTATTTAGGTGCATCTTAAGTGATATGTTTCTATCGTAGTCTGAATATCGCTTTCTGGTCTCTGCTTATCCACAGATTTATGTTGTTAGTTAGTTACTCTATAGACCATCCTCTTTGCACATAAAACTAATAGTTCATAAGCGCGCAGATTCCCACCTCATTGTCTCCATCAGCGTGGAAACAAAAGTACTGTGTTGGTTGACTATTATTCTTTGGCTCATCGCATGGCGCTCGTGTCTAGCTTCACCCCCATTTGGTTTGATGTTCTTGCAGCCTGTCAAAGTTGCTCCGTCATATTCATCTCAACGTCCTGCCCCTCTGAAGGCGTTCGTGATGTCAGTCTGGTTCGTTGTTTGCACACTCCCAACAGCAGCAGCCTATCTGTTCGTTCGTTTCCTAGGTTTAAAGACTGTTGAAAACACCAACAAAGGTTTCGTGATAGATGCACGAAACTCCGTAGCACCAGCGAAGATCTAGTAAAAGTTGGCCGCCTGGTCTATATTTTGGAATACCTACACGGAAATGAATAATAAAACATTCTCTAGGTCAGTGGTTCTTAACCGGTGGGGAATTCCCCCCCCCCCCGGGGGGGGGCATTTTAGGGTTTCCGGGGGGGGGGGGGATGAAGATTATTTCAAGATCGCGTTAATACAAGAACCGATTACTTGATATTGTTTTTCCCTTCATACTGTATGGTTCTGTACATCTCACCCTTCTAAAATTTAATTTATAAAGTAAATAGACCCACAAATCATGTTTTATGTGGACGTCTAGACTTGTTTAAGTATGTGCTATTAAATTTAGCTTCCATTATTACGTACACTGTATAGGGGCGGGGGTGGGATTTTTAGGTAGGAAGTATGAAAGGGGGAAATGACGTTCTGAAAATATAGTGAAGGGGGGCACGGACCAAAAAAGGTTGAGAACCACTGATTTAGGTATTTAGTTTAGTTAGTTTAGTCGACGGATCAACATCACGGCACACGGGTGTAACCCATAAGTGTAACCCATACTTCTAAGTCAAGCCTGAGTCTGGAGAAACTCAGCACAGTGCACGAACTCCGTAGCACCGGCGAGGATCCTGAAATACGTTGGGTAAATTATAACTTGAAATTTTTTCCCGGGCAGCGCCGTTAGGCTACTCTTTTTCGATGTCCAACTGCCAAGGGATGTTTTACGTGCGCAACAATACACACGGGCTTCCGATCTCACTTTCCAGAGACCAGGGAAATATTTGTTACCAGAAGTCCACGTGAAAAAACCCAGGCCCTCACCGGGGCTTGATCCCGTGACCTCCAGCACTGGAGGAGGACACCATACCTCGAGACCATTCAGCCCACGTGAGTAGCGGCAGTTAAAACAGTGAACAAATACCATCGCCTGTTATGAACTGGAAGTCCGAAGTTTATACTGTGTTTGAGGCCAATACTGTGAATATATTTTCATAACGCATTCTCGGTGTTTTCAATGATCTATCTCTTGAATTAAATGCAATTATTTTAATATTTACATTTCTTATTAGTTTCTTGGCAGTGAATTGTTGTTGTACACGGATCTGATTCTTTGCTAGTCACAGTAAAATAAACTTCATTTGTGTCTTCCACTGTCATGTGTATTAGGGTGTATGTAGACTGTTGTTTGTTTTAGAGTCCAGACTTTGCTTTCCATATCTTCAGTCCTTCAGATGTTATCAAGGTAAACAAGTATTTGACGTTACAGATGTAATGTAAAGAAGTTCTATTAACGTTAACTCTTAAAAAAAGTCAAGACCAATATTTTGGCCTGTAACGTTTATAAAAAAAAAAAATAAAAGAATGTTTCCCCTAGTTCATCATCATCATTACCATCATCATCTTCCGCTTCTGCCGTCACGCGTCCTGGGGAGGAATAATTTGCGTTCCAGCGCCCGGTGGGCGGCACTGGATAGTGTCGTTCTGTCTGTGATGTGGTCAATCCATTTTATTCTTGGACGTCATCGTGTTCCCCTAGTTACAACTGTTAAATACGAGGGTAAGTTAATAAGTAAGTCACAAATGGCTGTAGAAAAATAACTAAATATGATAACAACATAAAACCAATTTATATTTATACATGTATTGTCCCTTCATTTCTCTACATAAGTTTCCACCAACATTGATGCACTTATCCCATCGTTTTAACAGTCCTCCCAAACCGGCTGCACGGAACTGCGTGCTCTGTTTTCTAAACCACGTTTTCACTTCACATTTAACTTCGGCGTCATTCGCGAAATGTCCCCCGCCAAGGTGCGTTGTCAGTGCTTATGCTGACCAATGTTTGTCCCGGAAGGCGGTGTATAGCTGGGTAGAAAACGTTACGAGGGCAAGTCAATAAGTAAGTCACACAGTTCTGTGGGATGGCCGGTAAATTAAAACAAAGCACGCAGTTCTATGCAGCCGGTTTAGGAGGACTGATAAAACGATGGGATAAGTGCATCAAAGTTGATGGAAATTATGTTGAGAAATAAAGGAACAATGAATGCATACAAATAAAATGGTGTCAAGTTGTTATTATGTGTAGTTATTTTTCTACAGCCATTTGTGACGTACTTATTAACATACCCTCGTACCATTTAGCAGTATTTGCATAATAAAATTAGGTTGAAATCATCATCATGATGTGCCAAGCCGATAAACGTGGGCTGTCATGGTTCTCAAATTCTCACGATTACCAGAGTCTTGGAAACGAGCACAAATGTTGCCAGCCGTCACTAAGTTTTCTAGATTATTTTTCTATAAAGTATGCCCGAAATTTTCGACTGTCAAAAAAAACAAACTGTCATTTACTGCCAATATAGTACCTTGCGGTGTATGGCAGAGGGGTCTTTGAGCCTGATTTTCGACTGTATACGTCTAATTTCTCGAATCAGTTTACTGTTGTCCTTTGTTTCTTGAAGAACTGACGCATTCGTTTATTTTTCTGTCCGTCCATGGTACTGTCTACATTGTCCATAGAAACCACATTTCACAGCCTATTGATGTTTCTAAGCTTTTTTACATATTGTCTATGTCTCAAATACATACAACGGTATCGTTTCTATATAACACTTTAACTGTTTTTTCCACTGCAAGTGTAATCTTTTTATTGGCGAGTTTTCAACTACACGAAAACAAGACAAAAACATAGAGATAACTAACCCTATAAATTTAAACTACATGAAAACTAGTAAAGAAACATTAATCTTCCTCCAAGCAGACCTAAGTCTTCATGTCCTGTAAGAGTTACATGTACATTTGCAAGTAGCATGATTTTCTGATATATAACATTCTATTTGTCTTAGCTTTGTCCTTCCCTAATGCATTCCTTAAGGTGGGGATTAGAGCAACCAATGGGTTATTGATTAAAACGGGGAAGACTTTGCGGAAATTAGTGATTAGTAAAGAGATTGCGATATACGTAGTATTAGAACTGTTACTGCTGCTGTTGCTGACTCAACTGTTGGTATTGCTGTTGTTATAGCAACTAAGAATGGTATTGATGCTGCAGCTGCGATAAATCTAGTTCCACTAATTTTGCTACTACAGACATTATTATTGGCTATATTTAAATTATTACTGGTTTTACTTTACTTTTGCTAGTAAAGCTGCTTCTGCTGTTGCTGCTGCTGCTGCTACTACTACTACTACTACTACTACTACTATTACTACTACTACTACTACTACTACTACTACTACTACTACTACTACTACTACTACTACTACTACTACTACTGCTACTACTAATACTACCACAACCACCACTACAACTACCACTACTTTAACAACAACAACAACAACAACAACAACTACTACTACTACTACTACTACTACTACTACTACTACTACTACTACTACTACTACTACTACTACTAATACTAATACTACTACTACTACTAATAATAATAATAATTAGTAATATCTGTATATGTCTATATATCTGTCAGTTTGAGAATAGAAACTGTGTGCTTTAGAGTGAAGACCTAAGGTAAAGAGACCTAAGATAAAAAAAAATAAGCCAACAGAGATAGTTAAACAGACAGACAGACAGACAGACAGACAGACAGAAAGACAGACAGACAGATCGACCGATCGATAGATAGATAGATAGATAGATAGATAGATAGATAGATGGAAGGATAGATGGATAGATGGATGGATAGATGGATGGATAGATGGATAGATGGATGGATAGATGGATAGATGGATGGATGGATGGTGGATAGATGGATGGATGGATGAATGTATATATAAATCGATAGATGGAGAGAGAAATTGAGGAAGTGAGAGAGAGAGAGAGAGAGAGAGAGAGAGAGAGAGAGAGAGAGAGAGAGAGAGAGAGAGAGAGAGAGAGAGAGAGAGAGAGAGAGCAGTGAAAGCAAAACAGTACGCTAGTGTTTTATCTGAGAAAGAAGAGATGTATGTAAATACACATGATTGTACGAAAAAAAAATTCTACTGAATTCTTTCTCTTTATTTTTCTCCTCCCCATCTCTCTCCTGGTCTCCCACTTTCTCTCTCAGTATCTCCCTATGCCATTGGCTAATTGAAATACACTAATTCTAAAATTCTAATAATTAAATTTAAATACCATAGTTGATACACAGTTTAGCGGCAAGCCGAGTGGCTAAGAACTCCGGGATCTCCTTCGGGAGACCCGGGTTCGAATCTTCGGTAAGGCGTGGATTTGTTTCCGTCGGGGGAAAAAAAGAAAACTCAGTTTGCGGCCACTGCACTAGCCAGGCGGCCTTAATTCCTCAGGCTCAGGATCACCCTACCATACACTGCAAGGTACTATAGGCGGTAGATGACGGATGACAGTTATTGTCTATGCAATTTATAAGTTCTGTAGATACCGCGTGTTTGTAAAGTCTCACTACACTTTGTATGTAGAATAAATCTGAAAAATGAAGTACATGATGTCATTAAAACACGTGCTCCACAGTCCATCGTGAAGCAATATGCAGCGAGTATGCTGGAGTATTTCTATGCACTCCAAATATAATGGTGTTACAACGGAAGAAAGAATGTTTCAGATTTGTTCTACATACACAGTTTAATGCAACTTTACAAACACCATGTGTTACTACTAGACATAACGTTCCTATTTGAAAAGACATCAATAACGATACATTTCAGTGTCAATGATTCAACACCTCGGACCTCGGACAAAAACTATCACAACCACAGACGACATACAGATCACATTACAATATAAGGTGAAGGACCCGCTTCCACTCAGTGAGACATAATGGATACACGAAGCTAGCCGCATATTTGTATAGAGGGGTTGGTGCGATGTGGGCGGCATGGGATATATCAACTTGGCCTCTTTACGTCTCAAAACATTTCTTGGTACACATGCTAGGCTGGGTCGACTCGGGTGTAGATATCAATAGTGTTTTTTAATCTCTGGATCCAGTGTGGTTGTGTGTATGGGGGGAGGGGGGAGGGGTTCGAACATGCCGCTACCCAGCCGGCAGACAAGTGTGCTAGCAACTGCACAACCATGGCTCCCGTGTATCTATCATACACGACAAACAAAACTTCGTAAAAGGTACTTCAGTGTTTTGTTAAATTGTTAGTATTCATTCGCTTTGTGACAAGGACAGAGGGAACAGAAAAAAAGAGATATGGTTAGAGGAATATATATATATATATATATATATATATATATATATATATATATATATATATATATATATATATATATATATAGATATGTCAGAGTCTAGAGTAGTGCAGTGATGCAGTGACATCGTTACGCCCGTCAGGTGACTTAGTCCCCAGCCGGGATGCCGTAACTTCGTTACGCCCGCCAGGCGAGTAGTAGTTACCTGCCTGTGAGGTTGCTGGCTGACGAGACGGCCAGCGGTCAGGCAAGGACGAAGCAAGACGCACGCATGCCTCGTGAAGCCACTTGAGGTGGGGAGGCAAGTTGCGAGCTATAGACAGACAGCTCTGGGACGTGGACTCGACAGGACGTATGATGAGAGAAAGGCGTTGTGTGGTTTCTGTGCCCGAAAGTCGAGTGTCTGTTCATCTTGAGAGATAGACTGTGAGCTGTATTGTGTATGTAAGTGTATTGAAGTATAACATATATCTTGTAATGATCATCGTATTGTATATGATCTGTAAATAAATCCATTGAACGTTGTGTCGTTGAGTCTCAAGTCAAATCACGTTGTTACTTGTACTGTCTCACATGTGTTAGGTTAGCGAGCCAGGTTTAAGACCCTGACAATATATATATATATATATATATATATATATATATATATATATATATATATATATATATATATATATATATATATATATATAATATAATATATCCATCCATCCATTGGCACCTTGCCGTCTTGACAGACGATAGTTTGTGCTTTAAAAAGGCATAATAACTTTTAACTATGGCGGTAGCGAGTGTGACTGATAAGGCCAATTTGCGCTGTAAATGTCCGTTCACAGTGGGTGCATGTGAACACGTGGTCATTTCCACCATCATGCACCATCTTACGTCTCAAACGCTTGGTGTGTGACTTTTCTGCATAATTTTCTCCTTTGACTTTATTCCATTTCTGATATTTGCCCTCCATGCAACACGTTCAGCGGCGACTTGCTCCCAATGTGCATTATCAATGCCTGTATCAATCATGTCCCGCTTACACACATCTTTGTATCGTAGTAGAGGCCGACCCTGAGATCTCTTACCCATCTGTAATTCACCAAAAAAGATATCCTTTGGTATTCTACCATCATCCATCCTCCTAAGATGTCCTATCCATCTAAGTCTACGAAGACTGAGCATGGAATAAACTGTCACACAACCTGATCTTTCCAATACTTCAGTATTTGTGATTTTGTCTTGCCACTTAATACCAAGAATTCTTCGCAGACACCGCATATGAAAGCTGTTTAAATTGTTCTCTTGGTGTGAGTAAGTTGTCCAGGTTTCACTGCCATAGAGAAGAGTACTAAGGACACAGGCTTGATAGACAAGGACTTTATAAATATATATATGTATATATATATATATATATATATATATATATATATATATATATATATATATATATATATATAGAGAGAGAGAGAGAGAGAGAGGTGGATCGAAAAAGAGAGAGACAGAGAGACAGACTAAAAGAAAGAGAGATTAGGGGAGAGTGAAGATCTTGAGAAGGGGAGAGATAGGAAAAAATGTTGAAAAATACAGACAGCGTGAGTGAGTGAGTGAGTGAGTGTGTGTGTGTGTGTGTGTGTGTGTGTGTGAGAGAGAGAGAGAGAGATAGAGAGAGGGGGTAGGGGGGATTAAGAGTTCAATAACAAAACAAAGCAGGGAATGACAGAATTGATTTTAAAACGGTTATAAATTGGGCACGCAGGCCTGTTTATCAACTGTCAAAAACTGTAACTGTTGTCTGCTAGAAAATAACAAACAGCCAAAATATTGCTGTCATCTACTAGTAAATAACAAACAGCCAAAATTGCTGTCATCTACTAGAAAATAACAAACAGCCAAAATTGCTGTCATCTACTAGAAAATAACAAACAGCCAAAAATGCTGTCGTCTGCTAGAAAATAACAAACAGCCAAAAATGCTGTCATCTACTAGAAAATAACAAACAGCCAAAATTTCTGTCATCTACTAGAAAATAACACACAGCCAAAATTGCTGTCAACTACTAGAAAATAACAAACAGCCAAAAATGCTGTCGTCTGCTAGAAAATAACAAACAGCCAAAATTGCTGTCAACTACTAGAAAATAACAAATAGCCAAAATTGCTGTCATCTACTAGAAAATAACAAACAGCCAAAAATGCCGGGGTTAATTGCTACGTCTTATAAAGAACACGCAACTTGCTTTTCAAAACTAGTAGTATATGGGAGCCGTGGTGGCACAGGGGCTAGAACTCGAACGTGCCGACCAAACCTGGCGAAGTGTAAACATTGACCTATGCTCTCAGATTGACCCAACCTAACATGGGCGCCAGGAAATGTCCCGAGAAGGGACCAGTGTGATATTGACCACGTCAACCAACGAGCGCCGGTTGGTCGTTAGAAATAAGGGGCTAGGACTACATTTACAGAAAGCTTTAAGGTGTAAAAAAAGGCGCCTGTAGTTGCTTGTTTATATTTAAAGAAACACACGGACGGGCGGATGAACAGATATATTATAAATTAATACAGACAGACGGACGGACGGACGGACGGACAGATGAGCAAGAAGGAAGATAACGAGATGTTAGATAAAGCATGTAACTAGGATGGTTGGTCGGAAGGTCGGAAGGCAAGATGCTAAGTTTTTGGTCAAGTTTATTGAAAAGGGTAGAAAGATATCTGGACTGGGGTTCATTTAGTGGGTAAGCAGGTACATCTCTGAGTTTGATCAAACAAATCATACAACATGTAACTTGTAAAACTCATCAAAATACATTTAAATTTGATATTCGTTTAACGATGCCTAAAACCTTTATATTAATATCGCTTACATAGCGTGCCCTCTGGCGTGAAAGGTCTGGAGCGGACTTACAAATGTTACCATTATCAGCTATCTAATATATGGGAATGCTGATGAAATGTCTGACATAAAGTAACGTTAAAGAGGACATTTCTACTACACCGTCCACGTGGCGACGACATTTAGGTACAGAGTATGGCGAGAAGTTGCTACACCAGTTGACAATAGTTCATGAATCAGTTAAGGATTCAGACGACTTGAGCACCTATGCATGCGGTTGGTCAGCCAGAATCGTAGCCACTACGTCACATCGCCTTCAAGTGTATGTAAGTAAGTTTAGCAATTTATTGTAGGGCACTCACTATATTTAATTAACAGCTGTCCTTGAGAGTGTTTTGAGAAAAATAATGTGCCAGTTTACCCTAGCTATACACATCCACAGGGTTTTGGACGACGTCTTCAGCATTTAGCAAACATTTAACTTGCCAGGGACAGTGCATTTAGATAAAGAATGTTCCCTGCAATATATTTTTGTAAATCCAGGTGAGATAAAGCCTTCTTAAGACTTATGCAATCGTTATTTACGGAAGCAAATCGTGGACAATTAACAGACTATTGTGGAATTATGTGGAAGCTGAGGAAATGTGGTTTTATAGATGAATAATGAGAACACTGTGGACATATAAAAATAGTAATGAAGATATCTTGAAAGACGTTGACACACAAAGTGAACGTGATTAATCCAATCAGACGAGGACAGTCCGAATTCTTTGGGCATATCATGGGAATGAGATTATTTCGTGACAACGTAAAGCAGTGGGAAATGAGAAAGGAGATGATGGACACGTTCACATCATGCCATAAAGGAACATTAATATCGGAAGTGATTGAAAGTACCCTAGACAGAAGGCTGTGGACAGGCATTATTTGGTTGCAATAATGCTCACCTCAAGAAATGCATTAGGACAGGACAATACTGAGAGTGGAGATGTTTCTAGTGAAAAATGCGAAGGATACTATCGACAGACAGAAAAACCAGTGAGCAAGTCCTACACGTATCAAATGAAAACCGTAAACTGCTTTAGAGAAATTAGACGTAGACATGTCAACATTTTGTTGGACACATTATGAGAAGAAATAAACTAGAGAACTTGGTGACAACTGGCAAGATTGAGGGAAAAGAACAAAAGGAAGGCAGAGAAGTAAATATCTGGATGGCTTGGTGACAGGACATCTTAGAGACAAGAACACATAGCTGATGCAAGACTCCGGTAATCGTGCTAGGTGGCGAAACATGACCTCCAAAGCTTATCGGGTGTGGTACATGATGATGATGATGATATCTCCATAGTCATCTCTCACACCAGGCTCAAAAGACATAGACTAGATGAAGAAGGGGCAGTCAGTACCTAACTCTGCAGTACCTCAGAGGTGTCCACAAATCCAGGTGAATTCATTGACTTAGAGTGAATAATAATATCATGCTTGCTTTTCGGAAAAAAGAGGCAGGGTAGATCAAAACGAAGGAGGACATAAGACATTAAAGACACCCAGAGTATGAAAACGCGTCCGGCAGGCGAACTGGCGAATGATCGTCATAGGAAATGAGAATGATCGTCAGTCGAACTGGCAAATGATCGTCAGGCGAACTGGCGAATGATCGCCAAACGAAACTGGCGAATGATCATCAATGTATTTGGCCGGCCGTGACGAGAGGGACGTTCTGCGAAGACGGCATTAAAAATAATAACGTAACCTTGGAAACGGGTTCCAATGCTTTCGAGCTGATAAAGATTTGCAAACTTCTAACGAAGAGCGGCAACGTAATGCATCTATTGAAGCTGTAAATAAAGTCAGCTGCTTGATACGCTGTATCTGTCATTGTTAATGTGACACGAACGCATGAAGCGATGCCTAACACAATACTTGTCCTTCCAGTGCCTTCATTACTGGCCAAAGCAAGCTCAATGCACATCTGAAGAGATGTTTTTAGAGGAGAATTTTATTTTGGATTGCATTCGTTAATTACCTGGCAACGCTGATAAAAAACTATCAGGCCGTTAAAAATGGCAGAGCGGTTTTCAATAGAAAAATTGGGCTGTTTGGTATTTGTTTCATTGCGTAATTTAATCATTCAAAACTATAGTGAATCGCGCAAAAACTGCCAGTGTGGACGTAAGAAATGGTAAAACAGCTTAAAAGGTAGTGTCAATGATTTTCGTTGTTTGTGACTTCAGCGTGGATTCAAAATCAAACAGCCAAAGCATAGCCGTGTGTCAAGTAGCAATTTAATGCTCACAGTTGAGATAGATAAATACTGCGAGTAAGGTAGGCGATTCCCTAACCTAACAACGCCATGTCTCAGAGATTATATGTTGTTCTTAGACTTCCTATCCAGACAACCGTGTCTAATGTCAGGTTACCTGTGCCACACACACAACCACACACAAACACACACACACACACACACACACACACGCACACACACGCAAACACGCAAATACATATTTACACACACGCACAGACACACAAACATACTCACACACACTGATACAGTTATATTACCTGGCAGCCGCAGTACTGCCGTGGTCAGCGCGCTTACTAGCCGACCAAGCTGTCGATCATGTGTTCGAAACCACAAAGAGGATGGTGCTATTTCAAAAACATTGACCTGAGCTCCCTGATCCACCCAGCCCAGAACGGATACGAGGACATTTGATGGGATGTGGGAGTGGGCGACCTGATATTGCCACATCAAGCATCAGGCTCCCATTGATGTATACAAATATGGGGCTGATGTCATTGAATACGTCTATGACGTGGACAAGGGTCGTTTACTTTACTTCACACACACACACACACCCACACACACACCCACCCACCCACACTCACTCACACACACATACACACTGTCACACACACAGAGACTGTTTTGTGCCGTTGCAGACGCCTCTTCTGAGCCGGTGTCAGTGGAAGATTATCTATTAACATGTTGTGACGGCATTCACAAATTGATTGGACGAGGTCTGGGGAAGCTGTTTTAATTACGGCTTTCACGGCAGACGGCTTCGCCTCACCCAGAAACCGCAGCATGGCCCAGTGAGTTTCACTCGGTTTTTGGACATACTAATTAGCGAGGTAGACGACTTGACGCTGATCGGGAAATATACGGTTTCGTAAGCGGAGCTGATCCGATGTTTCCTGTCGAAGGTCAAAGAGCAAATACCCGTGTGAAGCGGCTTTCGCGCCCTTAAATCTCTCTTGGACATATGACACGCGGCCTGGCTACATCTGTGTGGCCAGAATGGTAATCTGCGACCCGTCTCGGGGATTCTTACATACCAATGTTAATGCAAATTCAGACTGATCGTTCTTTGTTATTTATTCTTACAAAAGAGGTTCTATACTATAAACATAACTATATACATACGCCAGAAACATTTTCACAAAGATGGATTTTCCACTTGCCATCGGTCCCGCAATTAAAGCCGTAAAAGGATTATTTTCCACCTAATAATAAACACCTTCCTACCCCTACGTGTTTCATTAGGTTCGAACCCACCCGCGCGACCGCCATGTGTGCCCGCACCGCTGCCCGCTCGCCTCGCCCCGCTACCGCACACACACACATATACACATACACACACACACACACACATATATACATACATACACACACACGTGTTTTGTATACAGCCCAATAGAAGAGTTACTTTCCTTGACCTAGATTTTTGACTTAAATAACGTTCTCTATGTGGTCCGAATTTAATGCGATCCGTTATGTTGACCATTGAATATAGACGGATTTACAAGCGGCGGGCACGTAAACGGACCATATTTCCTACCCGAAACTTCCATTTCCTACTACATTTGACCTTGATAGACCATATCTTTAGGAAGGGAAAATCCCAAACTGCAACTCCAGGTGGTAGAGGATGGGACACACATCACAGTGTGACTAACGCAGCCCTTGGGATAAGTGGACAATTCTGCAGCTGACCAGAGCAGGGCACTCACTTGTCCTGACAGTCGAAAATGACTGTCAAAGGCAGAGGTTAAAGACTCCCATGTGGACGTGGAAGACAAGGAGAAACCACTATATTATCTTCCCAAAATTTCATGACAGTGAATCTTGGAATGTAAATGAACAAATTAGGAAGAATTTGGAACCAACAGAAATATGATTCTTGAGACGAATGTTGCGAATTCCCTGGACTGCCAGAGTAACTAATGACGATTGCCTGAAAGAGGCTAATGAAACTAGAACGTTATATACAACAATAAGAAAGAGACAAACAGCTGTCTTTGGTCATGTGATGAGAAGTGAGGCTTTGGAGAATATCGTGACGACTGGAAAGATCAACTGAAAGAAAGCATAGGCTGACCAAGAGAAATGATCCCGGATGAATTGAGACATTGGCATGGAGGAATATCATCAGCAGAGATGATCCAGAAAACACAAGACCGAGATATATGGAGAGACATGAACGCCTACACCAGCTGGCATAGTACCCGTTGATGATAATATATATAGTGCTAGTCTTATATTTTAATGACTCCAATGGATTCTGGGGTAAAATAATGCTAAAAGAGTTTAGGCTGGGTCGACCTCAGAACTAGAATCAATTTAAAACAAAATCCCTGGTACCACTGAGATTCAAGCACATGATCACCGTGCGAGAGGCAGGCGTGCTATCTGCCACCAGGGTTTTCATACAGAATTGTAAGGACCTGCAACTTTTAAAGACCGAGACAATGTTAAAATCACATTGAAATAAACTACCTTGTTTTTCTTAACAAAGAACAGATTTGCTTTGTAAGTTGACACACACATATCGAAACAAAACGGGCAAATGCATTTGATAAAAATCAAAGAAATGATTCCAAAAAAGAAAGAAAATAAAATGGTTTAACAGATGTCATCATAAAATGATAACAATTACTATCAAGATATTTTGTGAATGAGAAGATAATTACTGTTATGATTAAAATAGAAAATATTGAGAATTTCATAGATTGTCTAGCAACAAGCTTTAGATGTTAGGCAGATGTAGAGTTGAACTGAAGGGCGCGTGAAAACTTCGTGATAAATTAGCGATTGCAGACGATATGAAGTTTGCAGACAACAGCATCACCCACATCAAGATGTTGACAAATAATTTCAGGTATCAAATATTGGATCAAATCAAGCACGAAATAATGATGTCTTGGCGCATGCTGCTTTGTAGGCAAGTTCTGTTTTACGAAATATGGGATAGTTATAAAGAGATTATTTGTTAAGATTCTCGGACAGCAGCAGATTAATGAGTGTACAGAAAACTTTCCAAAGTGTCGCATAAAATAGATAGCAGACACCGTGTATTACGATCTAGTAAAATGGCCAGAAGGGAGACACAGACAAGGTATTAAGAGCTCAAATATTTTAGGCAATAAATTATGAACTATTGGCAGTTTTATCTTGAAGACAAATTAAGACAACCCCCATTGTACACGTGAAGATCGTAAATATGTTCTTGTTGTGAAGAGATAGCTTATCGGATGTAGCAGGCTGCAAATATTGCCTAATTAAGGCAACATAAACAAACACCTCGAAATCCAGTTGAACCATAAACTATATAACCGATTCTGCGGCAGAAAAAAGTGATATCTCAATGACGCAGGCAAAATCATACTTATCAGTAAATACACAGTGCATGAAGATTGTGAAATACTGTTTCTGGTTGAACAAATTGTTCATTTACAAAACAAACAATTGATACCTGTTGTAGGATTTGCTGAACTGTTACTTTTTAATTTCTATTGATATTATTCATTTAAATGTAAATTAAAGGACTCGTCAACACGGCTTGAGGACTATTGGGTACATGATGCTAAACCAATATGTGTATAGACCAATCAGCTCTCGGTGAGTAATATGGTTAGTATCACCCCGGCTAATATATTAATATACAAATTACAAGTACATCAAAAGTCGGAGTGGTTTCGTCAAAGAGCGAGGTACACTGGTAATTTATAATCCATCCATCATGTGCCATGCCGATAAGCGTTGGCGGTCATATTCTGCCATCTCACTCGATCACAAGAGTAGTGGATAAGCTCTGTGTTCTTGTCTCGACGATGCCATGTGGCCAAGCCATCCAGGTATTTACTTCTCGATCTTCCCCTTGGTCTCTTCCCTTCGATCTTGCCAGTTGTCACTAAATTCTCCAAGTCATTTCTTCTCATAACATGCCCAAAAATGTTGACTGTCTACGTCTAATGACTCTAATCAGTTTACGATCTTCATTTGTTTCTTGAAGGACTTGTTCATTGGTTTTTCTGTCTGTCCATGGTATTCTTTGCATTTTCCTCAGAAACCACATTTCCACAGCTATCAGCTGTTTTTCAGCGTGACTGCTCATTGTCCACGCTTCACATCCATACAAATGTATAGGTTCTATGTAGCACTTCAACACTGTTTTTCTCGTTTCAATTGATATCTTTTTATTGGTCTGTATGTTTTTCATCTTGCTAAAGGCTACCCTCGTAATGGCAATTCTCGTTCTAATCTTTTCAAGGCATCTCCCATCAGATGTTATGACTGTTCCGAGATAACTGTATCGATTCACTTGCTTAAGAATATGCCCATTTACTCGTATATCACATTGTGGTATTTCCTTCTTCCCAGTGACGACCATAATCTGTGTCTTCTTAATATTCAGTTCTAACCCTAGTTGTTCACTGTGTGCAACAACCGCATCTACTAAATTTTGCAGGTCCTGTTCATTGTCTGCAATCAAGACTGTATCATCTGCATATCTAATGTTATTGATGTATCGTCCCCAATGTTGATTCCTTCCATATCTTCTATATTTCTGAAAATATGTTCACTGTACAGGGAAAAAAGATCTGGAGACATTACACATCCCTGTCTCACACCTCTTTTAATAGGCTGATATTGACCTACATCGTTATCAATTCTGATGGAAGCTTGTTGTTTCCAATATATGTTTTTTACAAGTCTAAGGTCTTTTCCATCAATTTGTAGATCTTCAAGCATCCTTATCATGTCGACATGTCTCACTTTATCGAAAGCCTTTGTGTAGTCAATAAAGCAAAGATATAGATCTTTGTTTACTTCTATACAACGTTCAATCACTGTTCTCATTATATACACTGCATTTACTGTGCCCTTACCTTCTACAAACCCACATTGTTCTTCTCCTGTTTCAGGTTGTATTTTCTTAATAATTCTTTGCATGATAATTATCATCTGAATCTTCGTGATGTGGCTCATTACACTAATTGTTCGATGTTGATCGCATTCCAAGGCTCCTGATTTCTTGGGGATTGCAATAAATATAGAATTATATAATTCAGGAGGTATACCTCCAGTATTGTATATTGCGTTTAGCAGTCTGGTGACTTGGTCTATTCCATATTCTTCTAAGGCATTGATCAATTTCTATTGTGATGTTATCTGTACCCGGGGTCTTATATATATATATATATATATATATATATACATATATATATATATATATATATATATATATATATATATATATATATATATATATATATATATATATATATATAATGTATCGTTCTTCATGTTTCTCATTCATACAGCTGTACATAGGTAACGTCTTAGTTGAATATATTTGTTTAGTAGTAGTTTTAATTTATTTTGACTTCCAACCATTTTCTAATACCATGAAATCTGCTTGTGCCTTTGTTATCTTATTGTAAATCTCTCCCATCTGTGTCTACACTGCTATATAAATAGAGGCTATTATTAATATTATTAATGAATTATAAAATTATTAAGGCTTTGCTTTTGCAGACATGATATGAAAAACTTCAACGACTCACTGAAAGCGGTCTATGGTCCTACATCACCAGGCATAGTTCCCCTCCTCAGTGCAGATGGGGGAACATTCGTCACAGATAAGAAAGAAATCCTTCAACGGTGGGCAGAGCAATTCAGCAACATCTTAAATGCAACTTCCTTCTTCGATGATGAAACCATCAACCGCCTTCCGCAAGTTCCCACTAATGATACAATTGTTGACTTGCCAACCATAGTGGAAGTAAATAAAACCATCCAGCAACTCTCCAGCGGCAAGGCACCTGGTCCTGACTCCATCCCGGCAGAGATATACAAGGCAGGAGGGCCGGTCCTAACAGAACAGCTTCACCAAGTCCTAATAAACATATGGGTGAACGAGACCATGCCACAAGATTTTAAGGACGCGTCAATAGTCCACCTTTACAAACGTAAAGGAAACCGCCAATTCTGTGACAACCACCGAAGCATCTCCTTGCGTTCAATTGCAGGGAAGATACTCGCCAGAATTCTTCTCAATCGCCTCACAGCCCATCTCGATCAAGGTCTTCTTCCTGAGAGTCAATGTGGCTTCAGAAAAGAACGAGGAACTGTTGACATGATTTTCGCTGCAAGGCAGCTGCAAGAGAAATGTCAGGAACATAACTGCGAAATGTTCTCCACTTTCATTGACCTTACCAAGGCTTTTGATACAGTCAGCAGAGAAGGACTGTGGAAGATTATGGCAAAATATGGCTGTCCACGAAAGTTTGTCCAAATAGTGCGGCTATTTCATGATGGTATGCAGGCAAGAGTACAGGAAAATGGTGAACTGTCTGAGCCCTTTCCTGTCACCAATGGAGTGAAGCAAGGATGTGTCCTGGCACCAACACTGTTCAGCCTCATGTTTTCAGCTATGTTGACGAATGCCTTCGAGAACAACGACATTGGAATAGACATCAACTACCGCATGGATGGAAAGTTATTCAATCTCAGAAGGCTGAAAGCTAAAACAAAACTAACAGCGACACCGTCAGAGAGCTCCTGTTTGCTGATGATTGCGCTCTATATGCCAACTCAGAGGCAGACATGCAACACAATGTTTCAGCTTTCTCACATGCCTGTGCCAACTTTGGGCTCAATATCAACTTGGAGAAGACTGTAGTTATGTACCAGCCAGCTCCAGGGAATAATCACACTGTGCCGAATATCAAAGTGAATGGTCATAGACTAAGTGTTGTGGACAAATTCACCTATCTTGGCAGCACTGTGTCACAAGCTGCCACAATTGATGACGAAGTGAATGCAAGAATCTCCAAGGCCAGTGCGGCCTTTGGCAGACTGTACAAGAATGTATGGGACAGAAATGGAATAAGCCTGCAAACAAAGCTGAAAGTCTACAAAGCAGTTGTATTATCCACACTGCTATATGCTTGTGAAACCTGGACTGTTTATCAGCGACACGCTAGGAAATTAAACCACTTCCACACAGTCTGCCTTAGGAAGCTACTGAAGATTAAATGGCAAGACAAGATCCCAGACACTGAAGTCCTAGAAAGAGCGTCCATGCCAGTATCCACACTCTACTAATGAAGAATCAGATTCGCTGGGCTGGTCACTTGACTCGCATGCCAGATCACAAGCTCCCTAAACGAATTTTTAACGGCGAGTAGCGCTGTGGTAAACGCTCCCAAGGCGGCCAGAGGAAACGCTTTAAAGACACTCTGAAAATCTCACTGAATGCTTTTGGAATTCATCATGACACCTGGGAGACTGCAGACAGAGACCGAAATTCCTGGCGCGCATCATTACGCAAGGATACAGTCACGTGTGAGGCAACCAGGACTGCAAGAGCTGTGAAGAAAAGGCAGGACAGAAAAACCACTGCAGGAAATCCTCCTCCAGAAACGTCAAGCATTCTTTGTCCACATTGTCAAAGAACATTTCGAGCCAAAATAGGCCTTATCAGCCATCTTAGAACTCACGGCTCCATACTTTCAACCCCACTGGATGAAATGAATGGTAATCATCATTCTTGATGGACAAACAACATCTAAATAGGTGTATGATTCTATCTCTTGAAACGAGGTTTCACCAAATGAGACCGAATTATCATGTGATTAATGTTTTCTCTTTGTCTTTTCGTTATGCATTTTAAGACCTAATTGTTGAGACCTTCCATTGAGTGCGTATCTTGCATCTAATTTCGTGTGAGGGACGGAAAGACAATGCCAGCAACGAAGTCACAATCATCAAACTGTTCTGCCGATGTCCACTAACCTCTATTTCTGTTTATAGTTATTGCTGTCTTCACAATCCATTCTGGAGTCAGTAAATATAATAAAGGTGACAAAAGGCATCCCTGTCGCATTCTTTTTCATATTTCATACGTATCTGTTTGTTTTCCCCTATGAAGAACTCTGTATTTCATGTCTTTATATAGTCCTTACTAAATTAATAAATTTGTCTAGGATCCCATACTGCTTTATAAATGTCCAAATGGATTCCCTAAGAATGCTTTCAGATGTCTTCGAGGTATGGTGTCCGCCTCGAGTGCTGGGGGTCCCGGGTTCAAGCCCCGGTGAGGACCGGGAAATTTTTCACGTGGACTTCTAGTAATAAAATTTCCCCTGGTCTCTGGGTGGTGAGATCGGACGCCGTGTGTATTGTTGCGCACGTAAAAATTCCCTTGGCAGTTGGAAATCGAAAGAGAGTAGCTTAGAGGCGCTGCCCGGGCAAAATTTCGAGTGAAAGATCTACCCAAAGTATTTCAGGATCCTCGCCGGTGCTAAGGAGTTCGTGCACTGAGCTGAGTTTCGCCAGACTCAGGTTTGAGTTAGGAGGAGAACGGAGCACTTATTTGTTACACCCGTGTGCCGTGATGTTGATCCATCGACTAAACTAAACTCCACAGTGCACACATTTAATACATAGTGGCGACTTCAATTCAATGCCTTGCTCCTTTATTATAAGTCACGAGGATATCTTATCAGTGCAAGACCTGCCCTGAACTGGCCTGTTCACCCTTTAGCTAGTTGTCAATAGCATCTAATAATCTTTTTCAGAAAGATTCTGTTTAATATTTTTTACAAAAACTAACAATAACTTCATTACTCTTAATTCTTTGCAATCCGGCAAGACTCCCTTCTTTCGCAGCTTCACAATACATCATTCTCTCTGATATGCTTTTTTGGAACTTTGGTCTTTTTGTTTTTGCATATCCTTTATAGGACATCGCTGTCAACACCAGCATCTTTCAGTTGTATGTTGATTTCTTGGCAAGATTACGCTCAGTAGTTTGCCATTGCTTTCTGAGCGGCCGGCTCACATACCCCGTAAGTTACCGATGCGATTCGAACCACTGCTGATTCCCACCGTCATCACGTTACCTACGAGACTATACGAGATTACGGAGAAAAGTCGCTAACCTCTAAGCCACGAAGCCGGCTCGGTCTCTCTAGCCTTGATAAATAATGCATGCAGCAATTTATTGGAACATTGTACCGAACAACGCTGTTTGAGTCAGCTCTGCATGATGATGATTATAGTCATTCTGTCCTAATATTTTTCGATTCCTTTATAAATGTTAATGCTAGATTAAACTCATAGTTAACAGATGAGAGTTCAAGTGATGATTATTGCCATATTTTCCTAATATTTTTCTGTTCATTTCTACACGTTATTGTTATATTAAACTCACAGTTAATGGATGAGAATTCAACTTTAATTTGCCAATGTTTTCTTTCGTCTAACAGTATTAACAGACGCAGGATGGCTTAAAGCAATGAATCCAAGCTTTTAAACAATCTAAACATGGACCATAGAACATTGATTAATACTGTGTCCTAGTCCTAGTTTACTTGGGACCTCTTTCGTCATTAGAGTGGTGAGACATTAGGCAGGATATATAATTGGGATGAGAAAGGCTGAGACATATCATTGGGATGAGAAGGGGTGAGATATATCACTGGGAAGAGAGATAGAGTGGGATATATCAATAGGATAAGACTTACGGAAAGACATATCATAGGGGTGAGAATTAGAGTGAGATATATTTTTAGGATGAGTCAGGGAGAGATATATTATTGCGATTAGACAGGGAGATATATATCATTGGGATCAGTATTAGAGTGAGGTATATCAATGAGCAGACAAGCTGAAAAACATCTGGTGGCTCTGAAAATGTGGTTTATGAGGAAAATGCAACCCATAATCCACAAGTCAAGACAAGGGAGGGCAGACCAGTTTTTTTTTTCTGTTTCAGATTTACTACCACAGAGTGTATGTAGGAAAAGTAGCTGCAAAATTACCTGTAGTCTAAATCATATTTGAAGAGGGGGGTCACTGTTGAATATATGTGTAAAGATCTTGATGTAATTGATTTCTGATTTATTTATGTATGTATTTGATGTATTGCTGTTCATTACTCAATATATAGATAATAAATTATGGAAAAAAGGGACGTCATTTCCTTTTATGAGTGTTTTTTGTTTCACTTGTCATAGTCAAATAGCTTAATCAAATCAACCCTAGATAAAATTAGGTTAACTGAGAGAGGAGAGGGAAGGAACCACCAGGAGGGGATTTTGGGGATAAAAGGGAAAATACTTGTAATTGTTTACCTAGAGGTATTCCTTGGTTCTCTGAAACTCTATTTATGGACTCAAGAAACTGAGCCATTAAAGGTTAACATAATTAAACGAGCAGGATTACACTGGGAAAGAGGAACTTAGTATCCTTTCTCTTTCTGGAGTTGAGCCATCAATCCAGACATCCGACATATGATTTGAGATGAAAATTAGGGCCACACACACAAACACACACACACACGCACGCACGCACGCATGCACTCACACACACACACACACACACACACACACACACACACACACACACACACACACACACATATATATATATATATATATATATATATATATATATATATATATATATATATATATATATATATACATATTGTACTTAGAGTGAGATGTTTGACTTGTCTGACATTTAGACTGAGAATCAGACTGAGAACTGTGGTGAGATTTGGGTTGTGATATACAACTGTTATGAGATTGAATCAGATTAATGAGACATAGATAAGACATAAAGTCTAGCGCTGCTATAACACCCCCCCCCCCCACACTTTAATCCTGATTTCTTCATTACGTTTGTTCTTTAGTATTGGTGCAATTTGTCCAATGAGTTGGTTTGCCTTATTGCATCTATTTTCGATCTCGTCTTCTGATTTGCCATTTGAAAATATTGTACTTCCCATGTACTTAAAACTATTTGCTTGTTTCAGGGGATGTTCGTTTATGTGAATTGTTATTGCTTTTTCTTCTTTAGTTATAGTCATTACCTCTTTTTTACTTGTGCTAATTTTCATGCAATCTTTCCTACACAATTCGTTTAGACTATTCATGTGGTCTTGTAATTCATCGTCTGATTTTGCTATTAGTGCTTGGTCATCCGCAATCAGGAGTTCTCTAATGGTGTAATTTGCAGATGGTTCTTCTTCTGTGTTGTCGCAATGCGGTGTTCTTGCGGTCTCTGTTTGGCTGGTGTCCACACATATGTTGTCTTTACAGGTTATGAACAAGAGATGGGACAGGATACAACCTTGTCGTAATCCGGATCTTATGGTGAAGGGTTCTGAGTGTTCTCCAGTTGCTCTCACTATGCATTCAAGTTTTTGTTGTATGAGCTTCTACGTAGGTTTGTTAGAAGTGTACTCACTCCATATTGTTTAAGGATTCACAGCTCGTTTCTATCTACTCTATCAAATGCCTATTCTTGGTCAACAAAGGCTAACTAGAGTGTTTCATTAAATTCAATTGATTTTTCTATAAGTTGTCTAGGAGAAAAAAATGGCATCTGCACATCCTTTGTTTTTCCTAAACCCAAGCTTAGTGTGGTTAGTTGTCTTAATATGGAAAGTTAATATACATGTAAACAAATCAGTCCGGTGCACCAGAAGTAGTAGCACGTATATGAACTACGCTTGGGTTTAAAGTAAGTAAACTAAAAAAGAAAACACAATTAAAATCAGTCTGCTTCAAAATAGTCCGCAGCAGGCTTGAAACCCTCGACTCGGCATGCCGGAGAAACATGAAACTATGCCACTCATTGTTCCTTTAGTCACAGTGCCCGTTTGGACAATACATTTAATTACATGTTTTTTCTCCTTGGATTTAATTAATCTAATAGAATGCTCGACAACAACATTATCAGCACGGTTGATAACCTGGAAATAGATACAATTATACCTATAAAAATGACATCTTGACAAATTGGAAACAACGCCCCAACCGTCCATAACATCCAGACATTAACACTTGTGAATAAATAATAAAAATGTGTTCGTGACAAAAGGGAGTAGGTCTGATTACTGAGACGACACTCGATCAATATCAGCCTATAAATTCAGTGTTCAATGTCATAGACTTATCGTAATACATTGTGACATTTGACAACCAGAAGCTACTGTTGTTACTATAGCGCGACACATAACAGGTTACTGTTTGCCAATGTCAAAGGTAAATATCTATATATCATCATCATCATCATCATCATCATCATCATCATCACCATTCATCATAAAATGTTTTAACCTTTGGTAGATTCTCGGGAAAGAAATGTAAATGGTTATGGAGGTAGTGCAATTTTATGCTCACGTTGCATCCAAGCTTACACAAACTCGACAGCATGTTTTCAACAAATTCAAAATAATTGTCTGCTTTAAAGTTACCCAGAAAGTGTTGTACAGCTAAAACAAATGATGACCAGGCTTTGGACTCTGTTATGTTCATCGAGTCAATAAAATGATGATCGTTTATTAACTTTCTACTTTGAGATCCATCAAAACATCCAGCTTTAAGTTTTTCTATCCTCAATTGCAATAACTTTCTACATGTGTTTTCTACTGTGTTCAGAGACTGTGGAAAGAACGCAGGTGTGTAATTATTGGTGGCGAATGTGGTTTGTCAGGTCCTGAGCTCTTGGCATGGCCTAGTGCAGAATACATAGCTTTCTGGGCGCTAGATGAGGATGTTGTCCCAGTAACTTTATTTAGAACAACAACATGGCACGGACTAAGTTTAGCAAGAACTGCAAGTCAAACACCTGCCACATCAATGAATGTTTGAGAAAACCCACAGACATACAGAATGCAGCTTGCATCGCTCTTGAAGAAAAGTAAAGTTGGGCGTGTCCTCTGAAGAGAGTAACAGACCCCCCAGTTACTGAGATCATCTCAGTTAAAAGACAATCAGTGGAGTCCGTATATGACACCGGAGGAAAAAATGCTGTCATAGTAGACAACACGATTAGTTCCGAACAGCTCAAAAGCAAGAATATAGAGATTTAGACGGCAATTAAGAGCCCTATCGCTATGTTTCTCCCAATAGCCAGGACGGATATAGTTTCAAAATATGTTACAGAGACTATTAATGCTGCTGTGTTATCAGATCCGTTAAATCCTATGATTCTTGGTTGCAGATATGGTTCCACGGTGAACAGACGAAGTCCCTGCGAATAGGGACAATGCAAAACAGAGCACATGCAAGATCTGACTTGAGGTCAGCATGGTAGAATGGATAAGAACGCGTGTTCTTAAACAGCCGGTGTGCTGATGCAGAGGTAAGGGGTTCAACCCCTACAGCGGGCCGTTGGACTACAATTCTGACCTCTCGTCCTTTACTTGGGGACGTAAATTGCAAGTACCTCTGAAATCGGAGTGGGCTCGCCTGTTGGCACACACACACAAACACACACACACACACCCACACATACATGTCCCCACCCATCCACCACATCCCCACACCTAGACATCTCTCCACCCACACACACACTCGCACCAACCATACATCCCATCCGAACACGGAGCTGATCCACGACTCTGGTGATCGAGTGAGATGGCAGAACTTGACCGCCTACGCTTATCGGCACGGCACATGACGGATGGATGGCCTGGGGAGCTGAAAAAATGCACAATAACAAGATTCGAGAAGCTGACTTGTTTCGCCAAGTTGTCTAACGCTAGTGATCCTCTGAGACTTTTACATGAGTGGTAAGCTGTTATATCGGAGAGCAGATTCTACAGGGCACGAGCATGGCCAGCGTGTTGTTCTCACTGCTACCGACAATAGATCCTTAACACAGGACACACCATTTACTTTAGTGGACCCACCAAGTGGTGCAGACCCCGCCACCCATCCACTTCGCATTTCCTATCACACCAGCATGTCCTTGGGGGAAAAAATCTAACAGATCTTTCTTCTCTTTCTTTTTGAGTCTGTTACGGAAAGTAAACTACTGCAATGTGGTATTATCCTGTCCGACACACTAAATAAACATACAACATTGAGCGGGCAAACCTGTCTTTTCTATGCATAGGTGCCTGTCAGGGGTCGACTAACCAGCAAAAAAACAACAATGGCTATATTGCCTTGAGAAGATCCGCCGACTGGCTCCTATAGCTTCTTTACTGGGCAAGTTTGAAACGCACACGCGCACACCATTAGGACAATGCTTATTTGTAATAATACAGTTTCCTTTGAGAGGATAATGTGCGGACTAAATTAACATAACATGAGAACATAAAAGAAGTACTAAATGTTCAATGCGTACTCGTGATAGGTAAGCTTCCAACCAGAATGACTGGGTGTAATTAGCATGGAATAAGTCGTCTGCAGAGAAAGAGAGAGAGAGAGAGAGAGAGAGAGAGAGAGAGAGAGAGAGAGAGAGAGAGAGAGAGAGAGAGAGGAGAGAGAGAGAGACGGGGTGCTTAATGGCTCGCCCTGATTGGCAAGCTGTCTCCGTTGTTAGCCATAATCAAGCACAAGTTATTTTAACGATCATAAAAATAGTAATCATAATTACATGACTCGAACAACTTCCTAACAACCTAAATTATACACCCAAACACAAAACATACAGTGAACACAGCTGCAGAACGTATATTGACAATGTAAACACCCAAGGCCGAAAAGAGGTTAACGTAAAATATGTCTAAACAATTTGACAAAGTAATATTGAATACATAATTCAACATTTCCACTAAAGTACTTCTAATGAACCAGTAAACGAGGGTAAACAGTTTACGAGAATGAAAACAACTAATTTGATATCCGAAACATTAACAATTAACACAACACAACTCAGTCCAGTTAAACAAGCTGTTGTGAACAAAAAGACATGCTAATAGAGTGTATTTACATTCATTATATGTTGTTCTGACTTTCTTTCCTCTCTCTCTCTCTCTCTCTCTCTCTCTCTCTCTCTCTCTCTCTCTCTCTCTCCTCTTTCTCTCTCTCTCTCTTTCTCTCTCTCTCTCTCTCTCTCTCTCTCTCTCTCTCTCTCTCTCTCTCGTTTTTATAATTATAAAATACAATTTGCTAAAGGGTATTTTATATTTATAAATGTCCTAAAACATCACTAATTAAGGAGTAGAACAATAACACCATTACATCATTTGATAGATCAACTTGTGCAGAAATGCATCAACTATTATTATAGCAAAACCCACTGAACCTTTACACTTTATTCATTGAAATATCGGAAGTCATTCCAAACGGCTCGTAAAGAGAGGTCGTTATTATAAAGAGAGCCTTAATTATAGGAGCCGGCTCTTAAACTTCCTGTGCCTTAATAGCGGGGACTGACATTAAGTCCCTACACCGACATTTTGTTGGACTTAAACGCCGCCTTATAGTTTAGAAAGCAACGGCAAACTACTGAACGTAAAATCCCCTAGATTATCAACGTTCGGTTAATCGCAGCGTCCTTCGGTAAGGATATGCATTATTTAGCCTCAGTATAATGTCAGTTTTCCCCATACATATTCTCCGATTGCGTATATGGGATCACGTTTGGGTTCATTGGACTGGGTTTGTGTGTATGTCTGGTTTGGGAATATATGGCACGTTTCATTACGATGTAAAAGTAGAGGTAAGTTACTGCTGTAACAATGTAAATGTAGAGGTAAGTTATTGCTATAACGATGTAAAAGTAGAGGTAAGTTATTGCTGTAACAATGTAAATGTAGAGGTAGATTATTGCTATAACGATGTAAAAGTAGAGATAAGTTACTGCTGTAACAATGTAAATGTAGAGGTAAGTTATTGCTATAACGATGTAAAAGTAGAGGTAAGTTACTGCTGTAACAATGTAAATGTAGAGGTAAGTTATTGCTATAACGATGTAAAAGTAGAGGTAAGTTACTGCTGTAACAATGTAAATGTAGAGGTAAGTTATTGCTATAACGATGTAAAAGTAGAGGTAAGTTAATACTATAACGATGTAAATGTAGAGGTAGGTTATTGCTATAACAATGTAAAAGTAGTGGTAAGTTACTGCTGTAACGATGTAAAAGTAGAGATATGATACTGCTGTAACAATGTAAAAGTAGAGGTAATATACTGCTATAAAGATGTAAAAGTAGAGGTAAGTATTGCCCTAACGAAGTAAAAGCAGAGGTATGATACTGCAGTAACGATGTAAACATAGAGGTAAGATACTACTGTAACAATGTAAAACGTGCGGTCCGTGCATGTGTTCTGTAAGGGCATGTAACAGCGCAGTGGCTAGCTCATGGGCTTCCTGGCCCATTGGTCCTGAGTTTAAGTACCCTCTAACATGTTGATGTTGTTACGCAACCAAGCAGCTTAGGTTGGGGGGGGGGGGGTGAGTCTTTAAGAACGGGTGCTAGACATTTTCTGGGTATTAAAAGCTGCCGATGTAATACCTACCATATGCGCCATACAGTTTCGAATGTTCCAGAAATATGGGTTTGGCATGTTGCCCACATTGTAACATGTAGCATGGGATCTGAATCTGTAAGTTTTGTTAATAATCATCCTTTGGTTTTTGTGGTTTCAGAAAAAACACTGTTTTGTATCTTATTTATCTAATTATTTCTTATTTCTGAAATCTTATTTTTGTTGTTGGTGAATCCTGTGAAAATTGTGTTTGCAACTCTTAACTCCGACGCATTTGTTTAAGGTGTTTGAGCAATGGAAAGGGCTGGCTTCTTTCGCAATTGAGTTATTTATAGAGAAGTGGTTCTCAACCTTTTATGGCCCGTGCACCAATTCACCATATGTTCAGAACGTCACCCCCGCCCCTTTCGTATTTCCTCCCAATAAATCTCCCCCTCTCCTCCGCACCTACACAGTATACGTAAAAATGGAAGCTAAATTTAATAACACATACTAGAACAAGGCTAGACGTCTACATAAAACATGATTTGTGGGTCTACTTAAGTAATAAAATAAATTTCAGAAGGGCGAGAAGGGCAGAACCGTAAAGTATGGAGGGAAAAATAATATCAACAAATCGGTTCTTGTATGAATGCGATCTTGAAATAATGTTAATTACACCCCCCCCCCCCCCCCCGAACCTCCGGAAACTCTAAAATTCCCCCTTGGGGGAAATTCCCCACCGGTTGAGAACCATTGGTATAGAGGCTTTCCTTCCGGCCTGCTGTCAAAATATCATCACTACTATCGGTGTCTTATAGATCTCTTCTTCCGCTCACTTAGCATAGAAAACTGCGAGGTGTGCATGACCGCCACTTATTGTAATCATGCACGCTGATCCTTTAAAAGACGTGTCCAGCCCACAACAAGGATACAAGGTAACATTTATTTATATATGGTTATGTATTGCTTTTCATGTAATTATGTCGGCTTGTGTTTGTTTATTCTCTGCTGGCGAAGGCTTTAGCCACAACGCCCATTTTGCAATCGTGTTCTAATAAAGCTCACTGTCTACTTCTAATTTTGTTGTTGTTTTTTTGAATAATTCATTCAGGACCGCTACTGCAACTTAATATCTGTAGAGACGCATATTGGGATCTATCCGGGTCATGATTCAGCACAGCACGTATGGCCTTGCCAGGCTGAGATTATATCAAAGGCTTGTTATGTTCCCTCCGCATAATTTAGGTATGTCATTGTCAACAGACTCCCACCCAATGCCCAGACGAATTTTTGAGTTGATTGGCATATTGCTGACATTTGAAACGGGCTGTGGGCTTTTCATTCTGCTCTTTTCGATTTCTAACTGCCGATGAATGTTTAACGTGTGCAACATCGACACGGGTTATCCCCTGGTGTGCAAGACCGATCCTGAAGCTTCGCATCTGTAGAGAGGTATGTTAGATGTGATAATGCCATGATTCAGCATAGCACATGCTGAGTGACTGGTATTATGTATATCTCAGTAATGTTTCCTATATGGGTCTCATCTCCTCTCTCATCTCATCTTTCTTGTTCCTCACCTTGCGGTGTCAAGGTGAAGTATAAACACCGGAAGAGTGTCCGTTTATGGGCTTCAATGTATCGAGATTCCCATGGACTCTGCTATTCCCTCTGTAATATACAGTAGAAAGGTCAATAGAGACACAGAGAGACATATATTTGTGCTTCATAGATTATACTAAGGCATTTGATAAAGTAAAACATGATGAACTGATTAAAATGTTGGAAGATATCAGCATTGATGGGAAAGATTTAAGAATAAAAAAGAATATTTACTGGAATCAAGTAGCAGCAATTAAAATAGGAAATAAAGAGGGTAGTTACGAACAGATACAGCTAGGAGTACGACAGGGGTGTGTCTTGTCACCGGATCTTTTCTCCCTTTATAGGCAAGTAATAATGAGAGAGACCAAAGAGAAGCCAGGAATACTAAATGAAGGTTATAATTTAAACAATATACGCTATGCAGATGTCACAGTATTGGCGGCGGAAAATGCAAGAGACCTAGAACAATTGTTGGACATTGTAGTAACAGAGGGTGCGAAGAGAGGACTTTTGTTAAATATCAAGAAAACAGTAACAATGGTGATATCAAAGAAAATGGTGACACCAAAATGTGACATAGAAATATAAGGGGAAATTCTTAACCAAGTGGATAATTTTAAATACCCAGGGACACTTATAACATCAGATAGAAGATGTACAACAGAGATTAAGAGCAGAATAGGGCAGGAAAATTCCGCATTTCAGAAAATGAAGTGTATCTTATGCAATAAGTCACTTTCAATGAATGTAAGAAATAGAGTGCTGAACTGATATATAGAACCAGTTTTGCTGTATGGCAGTGAATCTTGGAAAGTAAATGAACAAATTAGGAAGAACTTACAAGCAACAGAAATGTGGTTTTTGCAACGAATGTTACGAATTCCTTGGACTACCAGAGTAACTAACAACGATTTCCTGAAAGAGGCTAATGAAACGAGAACACTATATACAAGAAACAGAAAGAATCAAACAGCTTTCTTTGGGCATGTATTGAGAAGAGAGATATTGGAGAACATCGTGACAACTGGAAAGATCGAGGGGAAGAGAACGAACGAACGAACGAACGAACGAACAGACTTTATTTTCAAAGGGTAACAAATTGGGCACGCAGGCCCGTCTTACATTCGCCCCTTCCAATCACTCATCTTTCGTTCATCAATAGTGCACAGGAAAAACATTGTTAAATGAATTTTGTAAACATAAACAATGCATATTACTATGTTGTGAGACACACCCACCACCCACCCACACATCCCCCATTCACCCACACATGCCCCCACACCTACACATCTCCCCACCCACACAAACTCACACCAACCACACATCCCATCCACCCACACCTCAAGCACACATACATTCCCCAACCCACACATCCCCCACCCACACACATCTCCCCGCCCACTCACATATCCTCCACCCGTCCCATTACCCACCAACAATCACCCACCCACATATCCTTCTCCACCCACAAACCTCCAACCACCCAGCCAAACACACATCCCTCAACCACATATCCCTTACGCACACACAAATCTCCCCGCCATTTCACACATCCCGCACCTAACCACACACAAATTCCGCACCCATCCACATAATCTCCCATCTCCCCCAGCCCACTCACAGATCCCCAGCCTACCCATACAAACATCCCCCACCATCTCCTAACCTACACACACTCATCCACCCACATATCCTCTACCCATCCACACATCCCCCATCCACCCATCCCGCAATCAAACATCCCTTAACCACACATCCCTTAACCACACACCCTTACCCAGATACAATCACCCACCCACCCACCCATACTCTACCCACCCATCCATCCCCCAGCCATACATCCCTTAACCACACACCCCTACCCATATCCACACACATTCCAGCCACACCCACATCTCCCCACCCATACATACATATCTCACACACATCCCCACCCACCAAAACATTCCCCATTCACAAACACACCCCTCCCATCCACGCACACCCAAACCACACACACATTCCCCCGCCCATACACTGATCCTCTCACACATCCCTCCACACACGTACTTATCCCTCAACCACTAACACCCACACATCCCTCACCCACTCATCAACACATACATCTCCCATCTACCCACCAACACTCACACACCCCAACCACCCATCCAAACACACACACACACCCCACCCTCACACACATCAACACCCACCCTCACACACACACCCATCTTCCCTCCCACACAACACCACACTCACACACATCCCCTAGACACATCCGTCACCCACACACACACATCTCCCACTTTCACCTTCCCACCCACACATCCTCCATCTACAATCACCCTCACCACCCATACATACATCCTCCATCCAGCCACATAACCCCCACCCACCCAGACACATCCCCCTCCCACACACACATCCCCACATTCACCATCCACACCAATAGCACACCTATCCCCAACCCACACACATCCCCCACACCCCCCACACACATTCACCCACACATCCCTCACCCACACACCCACCCACCTCACACACACTCCCCACCCATCCACGCAAACATCCCACACTCACACATCCCTCAGCCAGACACACATCCCTCAGCCACACACACATCCCCACACCCACAACCACCCCCACCTGCACACATCTCCCACCCACCACATAACCCCCACACCCACATCTCCCACATATATATCCCCCACCCATCCCATAACCCACCAACAATCATCGACCCTCATATCCTCCTCCACCCACTCACCCACAACTGCCTAGCCAAACACACATACCCCACCCACACACACATCTCCCCGCCAACCCATACATCCCTCACGTACCCACACACAAACCCTGCACCCACCCACACAATCACACCCCGCCCACCCACACATCCTGAGCCCACCCACACACACCACGAATCCACCCACATACACACATCCCCCACCGTCCCCCAACCTACTATTATGAATAAACTCCCACATTTTAAACACACATACAGTGACGATTGTCATGAGTATTCTCCACAAATAGAAAAAAAATGTACACCCCATTTGTACATATAATTAGTGAACAATTCGACCCTCATCTCTCTCTCTCTCCCTCCCACTCACCCTCTCTCTCTCTATCAAACACTCAAATCTCTCTCTCTCATCCCACACACACATCTGCCACGCCACCCCTAATATAATCCCTCATATATATATTATATATTTATATATATATATATTTAACTTAGCACAAACAATTACATTAATACAAAATATCCCACACCTCTTATCCACCCAACTAACAGGTTAATTAAATCTAGATAAAAATAGAACACAAATGACTCCAATCCACGATACAACATCCCCCACCTGATACCACAACCTACTATTATGAAATAGTCTCCACAGAGAAACATGAACAACTGTAATGAACAGTCTTTTCTACACACAGACATACTCTTGACGATTGGTCCCTGAGTACTTCTCGCAAAATTGAAAAAAATTAAACCTTGTACATACACTTTTGTAACGAAAAAATTAGTGATGCAATTGCACGAAAAAAATCAGAAATATCTCCCTATTGGAGATCACCCACTCGTCTCTCTCGTCCTCATGACTAGTGGGACGACCATCCTCCGTCCGGCTTTACAGCGGCAGGTCTACTCTCAATAGTTTCCAGATGCTAAGAGATTCTCGCCTCTCTACTCCTCTCTCTCATCTTCGTCCCTCTTTGTTCATGACACACACACACATCTATATATATATATATGTATTATATATATATATATATTTATATATTTATATATATATCATTTTTTAACAATTAGCAAAAGAAGACACAGGCTTAATGCCACAAGGTGCACATGGTTGTACCATCAATCTTCTTTTATTTGCGACGCCGAACTAGAGTAGTAGACCATATTTAAACATATTCTAGTATCAGAGGGTACTAGCAAATTATCCTAGGATCAGGAATCAACAACATGATGTAAAACAATCCGGATTGGTAAGGCAGCAACAACAATGAAACGGTAAGGAAAAAGAGTCTGGAGAAACGAGAACGCCTTACTGACGAAAACAAAAGTCCTTGTCTATCAAGCCTGTGTCCCTTAGTACTCACTCTTTTGCCTTTGTAAATTTTTTAGGTCTCTATGGCAGCTACTACTGAATGTCAGAAAGAGAGTACTGGAATTTTACATAGAACCTGTGTTGCTATATGGCAGTGAACCACATTACGTGAATGAACATTTTAGGAGAAGCTTGAAAATAACGGAGACATGATTTCGGAGACGAATGCTATAAATACCTTGGACTGCGAAAGTAACTAACGACGATTGCATTTTTTGTTTGTTGTTGTTGCATATCTTTTACAGGACATCGCTGTCAACACCAGCATCTTTCAGCTGTATGTTGATTTCTTGGCAAGATTACGCTCAGTAGTTTGCCATTGATTTCTGAGCGGCAGGCTCACATACCCCGTAAGTTACCGATGCGATTCGAACCACTGCTGATTCTCACCGTCATCACGTTACCGACGAGAGTATACGAGATTACGGAGAAAAGTCATAACCTCTAAGCCACGAAGCCAGCAACGACGATTGCATGGAAGAAGCTAATGAAAGTAGAATATACACATCTCTAAGAAAGAGAACAGCATTCTGTGGTCATGCAATTACAAGAGAAGAATTAGAAAACATTGCGACGACTTGAAATATCACTGGGAGAAGAGGCAGTCCCAGAAAAATGATGCCAGATGGACTGAGGCGTTGACATTGAAGAATACTATCCGCAAAGTTCATCCATGATTACACCAAGAACCAAGAACTGTGGAAAGACATGAACGCCTATGATAGATAGTTGGTCGCATTAGCATCAGTTTGTCATATTTTCATTTTTTCTTCATTGCTCTCATTTTTGTCATCTTTTTATTCTTCTCATCCCGTCTGTTTGTCTTAATGTAGTCACCGGAGGATCTTCTCCTGTACTATGTGTTGTGTTTCGTGCATGTATTTGTTTGCTGATGAAGACTAGTCGCCGCAACGTCCTGTAGTGTATCATAATTCTATTATGTAAAGCTGCATTACCTTGTGTTATTGTATTTTGGGTCATATAGAGAGAATACGTTTCTTTTTCAACGCTTTGTAGTCCACACACGGGCGTACTACGCCTAGTCCACGGAACTGATATGTGCGTGTGAATTAGCTTTCCCCATTACCAGTGTCCCTCGCCATCAGGCGAACGCACTCCGACTTCAGATGAAGAATCAGTTAAAATATTCACAGTGAGTTGTTTTGTTCAGAATAATTTAAGACGTTACCGCCTGTCTGTCTGTACTCTGCCATATTAATTATATTGAATTAGTTTTTAACGGCAACTCTATTTTGATCAATTAAGTTTTATAAGATTGCAACATGTTTCCCTGTTTTTCGATATTTTTGTCGTCTTCCTGTCCTCTATTCTCTCACGCAGACTTTCTTAAGGCTGCCTGTCCCTTTAATGGCTAGAAATATTTTTGTTTGTGACAGTACATTCTCATTTTCACTCTTTTTAACATTCTGCTGTCCACTGTTCTTTAATAACATGCATTAAATCCTATATCTGTTGTATTGATCGCTGTCTAAATGTAGTCACATGTCGACCCGTTACTAATGTCGTAATTGTGCGCTGTAGTGAGTACTGTTTTTATAGGATTATAGGATTAGATGTGAGTGTTGTCACAATTAGTTGTTGTAAGCGAGTGTAATCCTTGGAGACACACCCTGTATATTGGGAATGACGCAAATATGATATATACTCGCGGAGAATTACCGTATAATCCCCAATGACCCGAAGCGCTATTTCCAGCCGTTCTTCATAAGAAAAAAATTGTGTCTATTATATTTACTCCATTTACAGCATTAAAGTGTTTAGGTACCTGAATATCGTCAGATGAGACTTATCACAGAATTAAAGAATAGAATAGGGCAAGCAAAAATTTGTGTGTGTGTGTGTTTTTGTTTTTTGTTTTTTTTTTTAAACTGGAGAATACATTATGCAATAAGTACCGGTCTTTGGGAGTTAAAAAAATAAAAGAATTCTTGCATGTCGCACAGAACCAGCAGACATATATAGTATATATAAGACTGAGAATCTTGGAAAATTAGTGAATCAGAAAAAGGTTCTCTTGGAACCATATAATCTACAGAGGAATTCTAAAAATAACTTGAGCAGCCAGTATGAGTAATCCTGTTGTTTTAAAAGCTAAAGAACCAATACAGTTTCTCGCAAATATAAATAGGCAGTCACATGTTGGCTAGATTATGTTAGTTAAGTACATATCCTTTACAGAACGTGGCAGTCAAATCCAGGTTTTATTTGGCTGTTTATGATTTCTTGGCAAGTTTACAATCAATAGTTTGCAATTCCTTTCTCAAGGACCAACACTCATAACTTTGCATGAGAACCAATACAAGGTGTTATGCTTCCAAATCGCCGGGAACTGTGTTTCGAACGTGGTATGTGGGATTACGAATTGCATTCGTAACACCTACGCCACAGAAACGACCTTCGCCATAGAGCCGCCCTGCATTATGACAAGAGAACAGTGGGCATTTATTGTAACACCCGGAAAAAGGTATGGGAAAATGGGTACACATCGATAGAAGATTCTAGATAATCTATCATCACGGAATGCAAAAGTACCTGCACAAGAAATGATAGATTCTCTAAGAGATAGCGAGACACCAAGACACAGGATCGCCCACTCCAGTTGGCTAGCTGTTTGATCGTGAAATGGCATCGTATAGTCATTGTTTGTGCAGTCTTCGTATTTCTGAATACACGCATGTTTCAAACGCTAAGTAAGATGTCGAATGATGGTCACAGAATAAGCCAGACAAAGGCTATTTCCTTCGTATACATTCGAGGTAAATTTGTGAGCCCCATAAAAGGTAGTCTTAAAGCAAAGACTGCCATTGGGGTGTAATGTGTTGGACCTTCAAATATTCTATTCCACGCCATAGAATGTGGGATGGCTAGTTCTCTTCCACGTTGCGTTTTCTTCCCGACATTTCTGGAAATTGTCGGTTACCAATGTTTATGATACAGAGTCCACCCCAGCGCCATATTGGTTGGAAACAATAATATTGCCTTGGCCAGGAACTACTATGCCACTGCTACATCTCTCTAGATCATCATAATTATAAGATGATAAATATATAAATATTCATTATCACCGCTAGATCTTTCTGGATCATCAAAAGTATAAAATGATAAATATATAAAAATTCATTAGCACCGCTAGATCTCCCCAGATCATAAAAATTATAAGATTATAAATAAATGAAAATTCTCTAGCACCGCTAAATAACCCTAGATCATCAAACTAATAAGATTATAAATATATAAATATCACTGTATCTCTCTAGATCATAAAAATTATAAGATTATAAATATATAAATATTTATTAACACCGCTAAATTTCCATAGATCATAAAAGTTAAAAGATTATATATTGGCACCTTGCCGTCTTGACAGACGATAGTTTGTGCTTTAAAAAAGCATAATAACTTTTACCTATGGCGGTAGCGAATGTGACTGATAAGGCCAATTCGCGCTGTAAATATCCGTTCACAGTGGGTGCATGTGAACACGTGGTCATTTCCACCATCATGCACCATCTTACGTCTCACACGCTCGGTGTGTGACTTATCTGCAATAATTTTCTCCTTTGTCTTTATTCCATTTCTGATGTTTGCCCTCCATGAAACACGTTCAGCGGCGACTTGCTCCCAATGTGCATTATCAATGCCTGTATCAATCATGTCCCGCTTACACACATCTTTGTATCGTAGTAGAGGCCGACTCTGAGATCTCTTACCCATCTGTAATTCACAAAAAAAGATGTCCTTTGGTATTCTACCATCATCTATCCTCCTAAGATGTCCTATCCATCTAAGTCTACGAAGACTGAGCATTGAATAAACCGTCACACAACCTGATATTTCCAATACTTCAGTATTTGTGATTTTGTCTTGCCACTTAATGCCAAGAATTCTTCGCAGACACCGCATATAAAAGCTGTTTAAACGTTTCTCTTGGTGTGAGTAAGTTGTCCAGGTTTCACTGCCATAAAGAAGAGTACTAAGGACACAGGCTTGATAGACAAGGACTTTTGTTTTGGCAGTAAGCTTCCTATTCTCCCAGACTCCTTTTCTTAACCTGTTCATTGTTGTTGCTGCCTTACCAATCCGGATGTTGATTTCCTGATCTAGGGATACATTGTTATTTACCACTGATCCTAGATATGTAAAATGGTCTACCATCTCTAGTTCGGTGTCGTCAATAAAGATTGATGGTACCCCATGTGCACCTTGTGACATAATCTGTGTCTTCTGTTTGCTAATTGTTAAACCAAATTCAGAACAAGCATTGGGGAACGCAGATAGTAGACATTTCAATTCTTCCTCAGAGTGGGTCGTAATTGCAGCATCATCTGCAAAAAGCAACTCTCTGATCAGTACTCTCCTAATTCTGGTCTTGGCCTTCAATCTCTGAGCATTGTAGAGGCCTCCATCTGAGAGTAAGTGAATGTATATATCCCCATCCTGATCACGAAAGACATATTTCAGTAGAAGTGAAAAATATATTCCAAAGAGGGTGGGAGCTAGTACACAACCTTGCTTAACTCCACTCTTTATTTCAAACTCTTCAGAAGTTGCACCATTAAACTTGATTATACCCTTCATGCCTGTGTGGAACGATTCCACAATGGACAGAAGAGTTGGTGGGCAGCCAATCTTCTTTAGTGCTTTGAACAGACCCTCACGACTGACCAAATCAAATGCCTTTGTGAGGTCGATGAAGGCAATAAACAGTGGTTGATTCTGTTCACGGAATTTTTCTTGCATTTGTCGCAATGAGAATAGCATATCAATGGTAGACCGGTTCTGTCGAAAGCCACACTGTGATTCGGGGTAGACTTGATCTCCTAGGACTTGAGGTCTGTGCAGAAAAATTCTGGCAAATACTTTTCCAACAATACACAGAAGTGAGATACCCTTATAGTTGTTGCTGTCGCTCCGATCGCCCTTGTTCTTGTACAGTGTTATGATGCTTGAATCTTTGAAATCCTGTGGGACTTGTCTTTCTCGCCAGCATAGCGCTATTGGAATCTCATCCTTACCTGGAGCCTTGCCAGATGCAAGTTTATTTATAGAACACTTAACTTCTGTTATGGTGGGAAGTGTGTCCAGATGGCCAAGAGTTGGTAGAGCCTCTATGGCGTTGAAGGCATCATCCGCTAGTTTGGTCTCACTTGAGTAAAGCTCCAAATAGTGCTCTACCCATCTGTCCATCTGCTGTTTCTTATCAATAATGATTTCTCCAGTCAAGGTTTTCAATGGCGCACTTCTTTTGATCACTGGACCACAGGCTTTTTTTATTCCTTGATATATGCTTCTTATGTTTCCCTTATTACTTGCGATTTGAATGGACTCACATAACTTGACCCATTAATCATTTGCACACTGCCTGGCAGCCTTTTGCACATCCTTCCTAGCTTGCTTTAGCTCACTCAGAGTGTTACGCGTTGGTCTTTCCTTGTTTCTTAAGAGAGCTATCTTCTTCTTATAAATCAAGGGCTGCAGTCTCGCTGTGTGCCGCAAATCAGTCCTGCCTCTTATAATCGTAATCCCGCATGCCGAGTTCGAAACACAGCTGTGGACGACTTGGAAGCAGACCGCCTTGTGTTGGTTTCCATACAATGGTATGAGTGTCGGTAGTTCAGAAAGCATTGACATACCACTGAACGTAAACTTGCAAACCCCCCCCCCCCCCCCCCCCCCAAAAAAAAAAAATGCTCGAGTTGACTGGTATGTTCTCTAAAGAATATGCAACTAACATTGTTTTAATGTCAGGCGTATTAGGTAAGTGGCGGCAACCTCGCATTTTTCAGATAATTCGGCACTCGATAGGTAGTGGAGCTAAGTGCCATAAGGCAGGTACCCGCTATTGACGTCACTAAAAATATGTAGTGAATCCTGAAACCCAAAAGCTTACGGAATCTAGGATACAAGTAGTCAACAGAGAATCGTCACTCTGACGTCAGTAGACAACAAGGGAGTCTTTTGCTGGAGTTTGCATGGACAGGCTGTGTTTCAACATTCGAACTGGCAAAGCGATTATTACAAGGATGAAGTGGTGGCTAACAGTGGCTTGATAGAAGATCAGTGGATGGATGACACGGACAGGGAAAGAGATAAAACAACGATGATGTTACGGAATGTCGCCGTAGACTGAAAACCCGCTAAACCTAGACAGATTGATCGGACAGCGTCACAAATGATGGACAGACGAAGGGAAGAATGAAGGTGATTAAGGGCTGAAAAGGAAATAGGGTTAGTATGTTAACATGCTAGATATTATTTAATTAATTCGATTGCCGGCCTGGCAGCACAGGCCCTTTAGAGAAGATATCGACATTGTGACTGTAACTTGTGTCAGCTGTGAGAATAAAGCAGCGATGATTTCCGATCTTCAGCAAGAGTATACCTTATCATTCATTGCCTGTTCCGGCTCCAGTTTATTTATAATTATTTGCTGTTGATCAATTGAGCCGTGAAAATTGACTTACGTTCATTCCTTCATGTTAAGCAGCGGAATAGCGATAAGGCACTAAGGTTAAGCCGAGAGATAGGTGGTGGAGCTAAGGTTAAACCGAGAGATAGGTTGTGGAGCTAAGGTTAAGCCCACAGATAGGTGGTGGAGCTAAGGTTAAGCCCAAAATTAGGTCGTGGAGCTAAGGTTAAGCCAAAAGATAGGTCGTGGAGCTAAGATTAAGCCGAGAGCCGTTATTTCTAAGTAAATATTCTTATTCTAAAAATTTCTCCGCGGCGAAGGTGTTTCAGACGCGGTACGTGATCCCGTATACCCGCGTTCAAAACACAGCTGCGGGATGTTTGTTGTTGGTGTTTTACGAAATAGTGTGGGTGCTGGCTGTTCAGGAAGCAATGGCAAATCACTGAGCGTATATGTGCCAAGATATCACAACAGCAGAAAATGTTGGTGTTGACTGCAACGTCCTGTAAAAGATATGGAACTAACCTTTTTAAACCTATGCTAGGCTGCATTGACCTAGAAGTCCAGGTTTATGAACCAGAAAACTAAATACTATCTGCAGTAGTTCAAGATCTAAGTTTGTCCAGCCAGTCTGGCTCTGCCGTAGACACACTTTATATATGCAATGGATACCAGACATATAACGGTCTCACAATTTCAGCATTTATGTGCCATCTGATCACAATAATTGTGGGCTTAAATCTTAGCACATCATCGTCACACACACACACACACACACACACGGACACAACTACAGACGCACACACCTATACACATACAGACACACACAGAGACATATGTACATACGCACATACAGACGTACATCCGATTACACACACAGACAAGGACAAAATCTCACACAGACACACACAGAACATACATACACACACACAGACACACACACACAAAGACACACAAAGACACGCAGTGACAGACAGACAGACACACACACACGCACGCAAACAAATGCACACACACACACACACAGACACACACACACATTATATATATTATATACTCAAGACCTGTCACCTTTCCTCTGGAGTAAACTAGGTAGGCCGGGCTGTGGATCATGCATTTATGGGCAACACATGGTCTCTTCAATTCACCCCAGGCTTTGTTCTATGGAAAGGTATAATCCATCCCTGGTCTTGTCATCTTTGAAGCACAATGTAACAAACTATCGTCTGTCAAGACATCAAGGTGCCAGTATAAATAGTCTTCAACACTACTTATAGCGTAGAAAGCTGAACAATGAAAAAGCAACTAGAAAGTCGAAATGTAAGTCTGTATTTGCAGAAGAATATATAGTATTACATGGAAACATAAACAATCAAATACATAATCAGGGAGTGGAAAGAGAGTTGACGAATCAAACACACACAAAAGGAGAGATGTTTAATATTTTGGCCACATTAAAAGACCCAACACTCTTGTAAATGTCATACTGGAGAAAAGGGCTGAAGTCCGGCCAACAAGAGATAGACGTAGATTCGAATGGGAAGGAAACTTCAAGAGATAGACGCCAGTATGTACAACAATATAGGGGGGGGGGGGGAGGGAGTGATAGAGAGAGAGAGAGAAAGAGAAGAAGAGAGAGGAAGAGAGAAAAGAGAGAGAGTGTGTGTGAAAGAGATAGTGAAAGAGAGAGAGGGAGAGAGATGAAGAGAGAGAGAGAGAGGAGAGAGAGAGGGAGAGAGAGAGAGAGAGAGAGAGAGAGAGAGAGAGAGAGAGAGAGAGAGAGAGAGAGAGAGAGAGAGAGAGATCCACATGGTAAGCAATCTTCGTTGAGCGGACAACTCCCGATTCATTAGCAATGCAATAACAATATTCAATACAGAAAGACTACATGAGCCTTAGCGTTCAATAACTTAGCCGCCCAAGAGTTAAGTAAATCAAAAACAGCTGTTTAATCAGATGATCATTAACACGGGAGAGAAAAGAAACGATCAATAAGTCGTGTTTGGTATCAAGAAACGATCAATAATATTGCATAGAAATTATTCAAGCGATAAATAAATATCTTTTGAAAACAACTGGCAGGACAAAAGCTATAATTAGGAAACACTGAAATGTTTTAAAAGGTTTACATTTTCCTAGAAACGTCTGCAGAACACAGAACGGATATGCAATGGAAGAAACACATTAAAACGGGCTTTGGGCACCTACGGCAGGCGAGAGAAGCGTGGTCCGTGGCAAGATTTTCGATGGCACGCTGAGAGAACTGACATACAGTGTATAATCTCATGAAACAAAATATAATTGTTATTTTCTCACATGAAAGCTGTATTAAGTCTACAGAGAAATCGCATGATAACTGCTTTTTGTAGCCTGGAAGGCTCATGCTGAAAGCGACCTAACATCTGCGTATTTTGTAGCCTCGAGGAAGCTGAGGGCGACCTAATATCAGCCATATATTGAACTATTAACCAAGGGGAGCCATGGCAAGGATTCCATTAACTGAATAATGACTCTTATAAATAATAAACAATGACCTCATATTAAAAATGTTAATAGTGTATTTGTATGTAGTTGTTCTATTTTTCAAGCTGTTTATTAGGATTTCTCTCTTAACAAAGTATACAGATGCAGATTTTATAATGCAATTTCAAAACAATGTGTTCAGAACTTAAATTTTCAAAACAGAATATTTGTATTTATTCTCTAAAGTATTGAATAATATGCAAAGAATAACGCATTTATTTAATGTGTCGGAAGCATATTGATACAAATCAAAGTTATGTTTGTTTTCAATGATTATTTTACATAGAAATATGAAAGACTATGGTTGGCTCGTTGAGTTATTGCAAGATTATTTCGGCACAAAACTAGAGAAAGGTTGCTGATACATGCATTACACAATATTGGAAATAATAAATACTGTAAGGCTCATGTCTCGAGTAACTAATCTTGTATATGTTGTTTAATGTATCCTCTGATTCCTTTCGTTACGGTTCAAACAACAGGCTTGTAGTAACACCTCATACTGGCTACGTTAACAGACATACAGTCACTCCAGCATTTAATACTGCTCTAACTATCAGACAGGTAGACATTGCAGCACTTAATACTGCTCTAAATATAAGACAAGTGGATATTCCAGCATTTGATACTGCAAGTTTATCAGACAGGTAGATATTACAACATTTAATACTGCTCTAACTATCAGACAGGTAGACATTAAAGCATTTAATGCTGCTCTAAATATAAGACAGGTTTCTTATTCCAGCATTTAAAACTGCTCACAGGTCAGCATGGTCGAATGGGTAAGAGCGCGTGTTCTTAAACATCCGGTGCGCTGATATCGAGGTTAGGAGTTCAGTCCCTACACAGGACAGCTGGACTAAAATGTTGACCCGTCTCCTTGACTTGGGAACGCAAATTATAAGTACCTCAGAAGTCGGAGTGGGTGCGCCTATTGGCGAGGGACACTGTTAATTGGGAAAGCTAATCCACATGCACAATTCAGTCGATCACTACTATAAAAAGTGCGAGCAAGCGCAAAAACAAAACAAAACAACAACAACAACATCCACAAAATACTGCTCTAAATATTAGACAGGTAGATATTCCAGCAATGAATACTGCTGTAAATATCAGACAGGTAGACATTCCGGCATTTAATACTGCTCCGTTAACAGAAAAGTAGACCTTTTAACATTTAAAACTGCTCTAACTATCAGACAGGAAGACATTCTAACATTTATTAATGTCCCAACTGACAGACAAAACGACAATCGTATATTTACTACTGGTGCACTAACAAAGTGCTACATAGCATCTGTACTTTAGTATGGATGTGAAGTGTGGACAATGAGCAGTCAAACTGAAAAACATCTGATGGCTGTGGACACGTGGTTTCTGAGGAAAATGCAAAGAATATCAGGACAGACATAAAAACAAATGAACAAGTCCTTCAAGAAACAAATGAAGATCGTAAACTGAATAGAGTCATTAGACGTAGACAGTCAAAATTTTTGGGGCATGTTATGAGAAGAAATGACTTGGAGAACTTGGTGACAACTGGCAAGATCGAAGGGCAGAGACCAAGGGGAAGACCGAGAAGTAAATACCTGGATGGCTTGGCCACGTGGCATGGTCGATATAGGAACACAGAGCCGATCCACGACTCTGGTGATCGAGTGAGATGGCAGAACTTGACCGACCAGGCTTATCGGCATGGCATATGATGGATTTATGATGCGGCACATTGGCGCATTTGATACAAGTCCAACAAATAGACGAGCATACTTCTGTGTTTAATACTGGTCCATATAACAAAGATGTACATACTATGAGTTTAATACTGGTCCATATAACAAAGCTGTACGTACTATGAGTTTAATACTGGTCCACATATCAAAGATGTTGATACTATGAGTTTAATACTGGTCCACATATCAAAGATGTTGATACTATGAGTGTAATACTGGTCCACATAACACAGACGTAGATACTATGAGTTTAATAATGGTCCGGCATTTGATTTGGTCAGTCATAAGGGTCTGTTCAAGGCACTAAAGAAGATTGGCTGCCCACCAAATCTTCTGTCCATTGTGGAATCGTTCGTTCCACACAGGCATGAAGGGTATAATCAAGTTTGATCTGAAGAGTTTGAAATCTTTATTGACGACGCCGAACTAGAGATGGTAGACCATTTTACATATCAAGGATCAGTGGTAAATAGCAATTTATCCCTAGATCAGGAAATCAACATCCGGATTGGTAAGGCAGCAACAACAATGAACAGATTAAGAAAAACTCTACTACGATACAAAGATGTGTATAAGCAGGACATGATTGATACAGGCATTGATAATGCACAGTGGGAGCAAGTCGCCGCTGAACGTGTTGCATGGAGGGCAAAGATCAGAAATGGAATAAAGACAAAGGAGAAAATTATTGCAGATAATCACACACCGAGCGTGTGAGACGTAAGATGGTGCATGATGGTGGAAATGATCACGTATTTACATGCACCCACTGTGAAAGGGCATTTAAAGCGCGAATTGGCCTTATCAGTCACATTCGCTACCGCCATAGGTAAAAGTTATTATGCCTTTTTAAGACAGCAAGGTGCCAATGAATAATTGTCCACATAACACAGATGTAGATACTAGGAGTTGAATACTTCTCCAAATAGCACAGATGTAGATACTAAGTGTGTAATACTGGTCCACATATCAAAGATGTTGATACTATGAGTTTAATACTGGTCCACATAACACAGATATATATATACTATAAGTTTAATACTGGTCCAAAGAGGAAAAAACATTCCAGCATTTAACATGGGTCCAACTGATAGAGATGTAAATAGCCAAGCGTGTAATGTGGTCCAATTAACAGACAACCAAAGAAACAGACTTTCAAGAATTTAATTATGGTCAATCTAAAAGTATTGTAAGTATTCCAGCAATTAATACTGACCGAACAAACACAGCAGTAGACATTACAGTATTAAATACTGCTCAGAGTTGAAAAATAAATAGACATATCGCCATTTAATAATGATCCAGCTAAAAAACTGGTAGACATGCCAGCCTTCAATTCAGCTCCAACTACAGGCAAGTAGACTCTCAATGCCAACTGCTGCTCCAGCAGTAGAAAGATAGACATTCCAACGCTAACCACTTCTGCTGGAACAAACAGATACACATTCTAAACTCCATCACCACTGCAGCTAGAGAAAGGCAGAAGTAATGCACCTAATAATGCACGCATTGTCATTCTGTTCCCCACCACTGCTTCAGGTACACACAGACATAAACAAAAGTACGTAAAGGACACAGAGACGTACTGAACATTTGACGCTGTTGTACACTTGATTGTCCCTGGAAATAAGCTGAAAGACACCTAGTGGTGGTGTCATCACCTCACCTAAAGATAGAATTAGAGGGCTGCAACTCTAGCCCAAGAGAGACAACCGAGTTGCTCAGACTAAGAAAAGTCCAGAACCTTATCGAAGGTCAACCCTCGAGTTCATGGGTCCGTGGACACTAATGTGGCCCGCCTGAAGCGGGGTCCACGAGGAACTCGAACAGGGTTACCGCCCGTCGAATAGCGACACGCGGAAAACCATCAGAGGACAAATGGACTGAGACCAGGCAACAAGTGTCTGCCTGAGAGGGACTCGTTAGCTCTTGTATAGAGATAGAACATAGGCTAGATAGTGTGCTAGTTTGTTATATGAAATGTTTGATGTTCTATAATCTGTGATATGATGATGATGTAAAGCGCGGGCTGTTTAACCCACTGCGCCAACTGTAGATTGCCACAATAAATCGGCTATATCATAGCGAACGTATTTATTGTTTGTATTAATTAACACCTGTGTGAACCCATTAAGTTACCTAGACAAAGTAAGACGTCAACAGGTTTTTGGGGGCTAGTACCGGTTTTGACATAATATGTTATGAAATAACTGTGAAATGTCATGTAAAATTATTTATTCATATCACATTGTTTGGTTACAATAGAAGAAAATTGTTAACCATAAATTGTTTAACATATTTAGTAGCTATCTAGCAATAGAATAAAAGTAATCAGATAAGCAGAGTCCCTCAACAGTCTCAAAACAAAGTCCATACCTTATACCACAATATTAGTGGTCTGTTAACGATGTATAACTGTTTAACATAACTATGACATTTTTTTTTTTTTTTTTTCGTTGACCGTGACTAATGTTTCTTGCTCTACGAGCAGATTGTGCCGCAAAGAATACCGTGGGCAACACATGTGATTTTTTTCAAGCCACTAAGTTGTGTGACAGAGAGGACCGCGTGCAACGCAGTGTAACTTTTCCCAGCAGTGACGAAAGAACGACAACATCGAGCGCTACTATTCAGAGCTAAGTTTCAGATCATACTCATTGTAAAGTCTAAGCTGTGCTTCCCATTCTCATTATCATCAATATATTATTGTATTTCATATTTATTTGTTTGTATATTCATGACCTTGCCACCATTATAACTTTGCATTTTGAGTTACACATTAATAAACAAGGTAGGCAACCAAATTTTTCCAGACACCAAAGTTTTTGATAAGGGAAATAACTCTATAAACATTACTAATAAATAAAATCCAAAATGTCAAGCTTAGATAAATGCATTGAGCAGGGAATAAAGTTAGGTTATAAAGAAGAGAAACTGTCAGAATGGGCACAGAAAACGCACGCAGAAAATATTGCCCGTGAAGAAAGAGCAATAGAAAGAGAAGAAAGAAAATTGCAACAAGAAAGAGAGACCGAAGAAAGAAGATTGCAAAGAGAAGCAGAGGAAAGAAAATTGCAACAAGAAACAGAGGAAAGAAAATTGCAACAAGAAGCAGAGGAAAGAAAATTGCAACAAGAAAGAGAGACCGAAGAAAGAAGATTGCAAAGAGAAGCAGAAGAAAGAAAATTGCAACAAGATGCAGAAGAAAGAAAATTGCAAAGAGAGACCGAAGAAAAGCAACTACAGGCAGCGGAAAAGAAATTGCAAATGGAGCTCGACGCAGCGGCCAAACAGGCCCAATTGAACGCTGATACACAGTTGAAATTGAAACAGATGGAAATAGAGTCCAACACAGAGATATCAATAAACAAATTAAGAAATAAAGAAGAGGAACAGAAATATAGTAAATATAAAGGTCTCGTTAAGGCTTTCTGTGCAGGAGATTCCATCTCCGCCTATTTAGAAAATTTCGAATGTCTCATGGCCTACCATAAAATCATTAAGGCAGATTGGGCTTTTATACTCATGAGAAATCTGGCTCTCGAGCCGCTTAAAGTAATAGAAACAGTACCACAAGAGATGCGAAAAGACTACGAATACCTCAAACAACGCATTCTCCAACATTTTTCGTTAGACACTGCAGGGTACCAACAACAATTTGCAAAATTAGCTCCCCAACCAAACCAAACATTCATAGATTATGTTAGTACAGTACAAGACATATGCACTAAATGGATAAACTCGGCGAAAACCAACAATAGCCACGATAAACTTAAAGAACTAATCATCATAGATAAAATTGTGAACACCATCCCCACACCGTTTGCAAAATTTTTAAAACAGATGGATTGCAAAACCATCCAAGAAATTGAATCCAAAGGCAATGCATTCTACACAGCAAACAGGGATATATTTCAACTCAACATTAGCCACAATGACACAGCAGCTGCAGTAATAAATACTAAGTACTCCAAGCAAACACAAGGCAAATTTAAACCGCGATCCAACAGTGATAAAGTAGCAAAATGCCAGTATTGCAGTTTGACACACAACGCTTACGAAATGTGCGACAAGTCACCGAACTATCCCCACCACCTAAAAATGATGGTGGATAAACAGAAAGCAAAACGTAACGCGTACCAAAAGGCTGTAAAATGTTACTTTTGCAGAAGCTGGGGACATTATTCACGATATTGTGAAGGTCGTAAGTTACTGAAGCAAGCTAACGCTGCATTAGTAGCAACGTCTTCTGATGATGAGACGGATTCACTGATTGAAGGTTATAATCAGCATGACAATGAAAGCGAGCTTGGTAATGCTGTACATATAGTTAACACCATTGTAGATGAAACATGTAACGCTTGCACGAAATTCCAACTAGATCCATCATTACCATGTGGCCACACGATACCTATTGCAAATGAGACAGCCAACGCTGCTTTGTCAGCCACAGGGAAGCTAACATTTTTGACAGGCTTCGTGAACAAGAAAAAGTGCTCATTAATCCGCGATACCGGGGCAACGCTCTGTGGGGTAAAGAAAACATTAGTCAACACCACAGACTACACAGACAGACATGTTAACTGTCGCACATTTTCAGGTACGATAGAAAGATACCCCCTTGCGATGGTCGAAATTCAAACACCATATATATCAGGACAACTTTTGTGCGCTGTCCTTGAAGACCCAATCGCAGATATCATACTTGGGAATTTACCTAACATCCATCCATGCTCTGACAAAGAAATTAAAGACTGGGAAGAAAAACACGGTATCCACCACACAAATACCGATATTAAAGAGAAACACCATGTTAATTTGTCTCAAACTGCCAAAATACCAAGGGAGACAAACACTGAGGTTATTCAAAAAGAATTTACCGAGGTGTACAACGCAGGGGCGGTCGAATCTTTTAACGAGACGACCGAATTAAAACCTCGAATTGAGGTCACTCCCATGCTACAAAGTACCAAACCTGTAAATGTGTTACAAAACACACACGACACAAACGCCATTACACGACAGACAACCCACAAAACCAACACGGACCAACTACAACAACCATTAGAAACATTCGCACCCAACTCAACTAACATCAATATTGGAAAAGAACAGAAATGTTCAAAAACATTTGTATCAAAACCATGTTACAGATTGAAATTGCTTGTATTATTATTGTATATTTTATGTAACAATTGTATTGAAACCTCTTGGCACGGATCTCTTGAAAGTATCAGAACAATTTCTGGACTTGAGTACAAAATTTCAGTACATGGAAAAGTGGACATATTCAATTTAAATGGGTTGAAACTAGACTATGCTAAACAAGACACGGAAACGAGTAGACAAATGAAACGAACTGATGACAAAAACAAAAGGACAATCACCCAACTGAATGACAGTCCGTCCTATGCCAGACATGACAGTGACACAAATGAACAGACGCAACAAACTGTTGACAAAGACAAAACGATAATGTCCCGACAGAATGACACTTTGACAAACGAAGCATCGTTAACGACGCACTCTCACGACAACAAAAACAACGAAGACATATGGACATTACCGATGTTCTGTGTTAGCTACAACAACGACAAAACTGACGACATATTGACTGTTGACCTTGACGACGACGACAATGACATTGAAGACAATTTACAAACAGTAGCACCGGTGATAAATCAGACGGACATAGACGATACTGAAGTCCCTATACCAATCATGACTAACGACGGGAGCATTGACGACATTCATATCAGTGACACATTAACACAGCGACAACGGCAATACAATTTGCCTATCCTGGATAACTACAAACCTATCCTTTCTAACAAACCTTGTATTATCCTGGTATTAAACCACTTATTGCATTTTATGATATCTAACTTCACTTCTCATCTACTTACCCTAAAACAAGTCTTCGACCAAATTTCTCTTTTCGGACTTACTATCAAACCTTCCAAGGTTGAAATAGGTTACACAGAAATAGACTTCCTCGGTCATAGAATTTCTCAAGGTAAATTATTGACTGATGAGAAAATTGTTTCCAAGATTTTGAATCTAGAAGTACCTACTACAAAGAAGCAGATTAGGAGTTTACTAGGTCTCATTAATTATTATTCCAAATTCATTCCACATTGGGCAGAACTCACCTCAGTTTTTTCTGATATGTTAACTAAAGATCATCCATCGAAAATTTGTAAAAGTACCAGCTTAGATGATGCAATGTGTAGATTGAAACATATTTTTTCAAATCCTCCAGTGTTACGATTACCCAACATAAAATTACCTTTTATCTTAACCACAGATGCAAGCGCCATAGCTATAGGAGGTTGCTTGATGCAGGAAGTCGACGGAATTAGACACCCTATTCTCTACGTGAGCAGGAAACTGAAGAAGGCTGAAACTCGATATGCAACAATTGAATTGGAGTGTCTAGCCCTATTGTTTTGTATACTGAGGCTCTCGAAGTTCCTTTTAGGGAGCCACTTCCTGGTTCTCACCGACAGTTCACCATTATTAGTCCTTAACCAAGGGTCGCCCAAGAACCACAGGTTACAAAGATGGCGTTTATTGCTGGAAGATTATGATTTTGAAATACGCCATATCAAGGGCACCGATAATATTCTGGCCGACATTTTATCACGCCAGTCAAATGCGCCAGTAGATTGACACTACTCAGTCAACCACTAGCCATATTATATACTGTGATACTTTTATACCGTTTCATATAAGTGTACCTATACACCGCCTAAGTTCTCTTAGTGATTAGTTTATTACAACACCCATGAACACGGTACTTCAATAGTTATACCATCAAGTGCCTAAACTCTATTACTAGACCATCAAGAAACAGTAACTGTGTTTATTTCAACCAGTAAGATCAACCAGAACAAACCATGAACACTGTAATATTTCATACGAAACATGGAAAAGAACCCATAATTTACTGTTGCTACAAACGTTGCAAACAGCCGAAATAGTACGACATCAACTACAACACGCAAGAGACAGCTATACGAACTTTAACATTTATAGCAAAACACAGGAACAACAGGACGGCAACACGCACATCATCGTTGGAGTTAATTAATTAGTTAATTTAATTAAATATGTATTATATTTCCATTATTGATGTATATAAATTGTGTTAACCTGTAATTTGTACATATTCTACTTTAATATTACAGGCGGTGCCATTCAGAGGCTAAGAAAACCCGTCCTATACAATTGTCTCTATTTAAATTATAACCTACTTTTCCTTCATCGTACAGAAAGTACGTTTTTTCTTAAAGGGCGAATATCGCCTAGCCCATTGTTTCCAAGGGCAATAACATTTACCTTAACTTAAATTATATATTTTAATCGAATACTATTGTGTTTGAAAGACGAATGAATGAATGTGTGAAAGGATTAAATAAGAGAACGATACACTTGGCGGACAAATTGTACGCAACACGTATTTATTGTAATTTGTCTGCGTTTTTGATGTAAAAGTACATAACTTGTCTAAATTGTGAATACATGTATAGAACTTAGTTTAGTATTCAGCTTAGTTAGTAAATAGTTAACATACTTAGGTTAGCATTTAGGATATAACTAAGCATCACTACTTGGAATGCCGGATCATGTAGTGCACACAGTGCAAGGATTCATGATTGAGGTTATCCCAACTCGTGACGCTTGGAAATACACCATCCAGTCAGCACATACACAAACCTGAAAACTCAACACTTTCAATTTAAAATACAGTCACTTTATTAGAGACATCAACTTATTAGTCAAACACACTAACAAGCCAACAGGGACACATGTAGTCTGAGGGGGATAAGAGAACATCGTAACTACATATTTAGCATTGGATGACATACGAGAGTAAAAGTGTATTAAAATACACTCACGAATCAAGATTTGAAAGTGTACTTAACTAGCCAGGACTTCGGTCCTGTTAACTCTCTTTAACCAGAGATTAATTGTCTGGGCACCAATAGGGTGCGTGAGAAGGGCGAGTTGTCAATACAACTATTAAAACGCCACGTAACTTCGGTCTGATAAGCATTGTTAAGGACACAGGAGACAGAGTGATCTCTTTAGCAAATCAGAGAAGTAGTGTATGGTAGAATACATGAGTTACTAATGCCATTAGGTAGTTTACCAAGTTACTGTCCACCAAACTACAAACCCTAACTTTAGATGAGTCGATGACAGAATTAGATTAAATCTAATTGACCAATAACAAGCCAGATCAGGAGGGGAGAGGGGAATCCTGTCATCACCTCACCTAAAGATAGAATTAGAGGGCTGCAACTCTAGCCCAAGAGAGACAACCGAGTTGCTCAGACTAAGAAAAGTCCAGAACCTTATCGAAGGTCAACCCTCGAGTTCATGGGTCCGTGGACACTAATGTGGCCCGCCTGAAGCGGGGTCCACGAGGAACTCGAACAGGGTTACCGCCCGTCGAATAGCGACACGCGGAAAACCATCAGAGGACAAATGGACTGAGACCAGGCAACAAGTGTCTGCCTGAGAGGGACTCGTTAGCTCTTTGTATAAAGATAGAACATAGGCTAGATAGTGTGCTAGTTTGTTATATGAAATGTTTGATGTTCTATAATCTGTGATATGATGATGATGTAAAGCGCGGGCTGTTTAACCCACTGCGCCAACTGTAGATTGCCACAATAAATCGGCTATATCATAGCGAACGTATTTATTGTTTGTATTAATTAACACCTGTGTGAACCCATTAAGTTACCTAGACAAAGTAAGACGTCAACAGGTGGTCAAAATATGATTTCTGAGGGCTTTGTAACGAATACCTTACACTTGAATGTCCCTGGAAATAAGCTGAAAGACACCTAATGGTGGTCAAAGTATGATTTCTGAGGGTTTTGTAACGAATACCTTAGACTAGTGGTTCTCAACCTTTTTGGACCATGCACCCCTTCACCATTTGTTCAAAACGTCACCCCCCCCCCCCCCCTTTTCGTATTTCCTCCCTGTGAATTCCCCCTCCCGTCCCCCACACAGTATACGTAAACATGTAAGCTAAATTTAACACATTATAGAACAAGTCTAAACGTCTATGTAAAACGTGATTTACGGGTCTACTTACGTTATAATGTATATGTGTACTGTCCCCAAGCCTCTTCAACCTATACACAGAAAGACATTTCAAACAAGTTGACATGCCTGGTCTTAACATCAATGGAGGAATCATAAACAATCTTAGATATGCTGACGATACCGTGTTACTAGCAGAAAGTGAGCAAGAGTTGCAAGACCTAGTAGATCAAGTAAACAGGTAAGGTGTAGAATGTGACTTAGATATTTAAAAAAAAAAAAGAAAAAAAAAGAAAAAAAGAAACAACAACAACAACAAAACTATGATAATTAACAGTAAAAAAGAAAGGTCTTCAATGAACATCACAGTAAACGGGGAGATACTAGAACAAGTATAACTTGGACAAATAACAAAATAATGGCAGAAGTGAAATACAAATCAAAAAGAGAATAGGAATGACCAAAAATGCTTTCAACGGCATGAAATCAGTATTAACATTTAGAGAGATTAACAACGCATTAAACATGAGAATTATCAAATGCTACGTATATTCAACGCTACTGTATGGTGCGGAATCCTGGACATTGAACAAGCAACTAGAAAGTCGCATAGAAGCCCTGGAGATGTGGATATACAGAAGTATTTCGTGGAAACAAAAACAATCAATGCAGAAGTTATAGAAAAACTGGGAATGAAGAGATTGTTGATGAAAGAAATAAAAAGAAGGCAAGTGAAATATTTCGGCCACGTTAAAAGATATGATGTTTTTTTCTTTTTGCATATCCATTACAGGCCATCTCTGTCAACACCAGCATCTTTCAGCTGTATGTTGATTTCTTGGCAAGATTACGCTCAGTAGTTTGCCATTGCTTTCTGAGCGGCAGGCTCACATACCCCGTAAGTTAGCGATGCGATTCGAACCACTGCTGATTCTCACCGTCATCACGTTGCCGACGAGAGTATACGAGATTACGGAGAAAAGTCATAACCTCTAAGCCACGAAGCCGGCTAAAAGATATGATACTCTTATAAAAACAATACAGGAAGGCGAGGTTAAGGGCAAGCGAGCAGGAGGTAGACAACGATACAAGTGGGAAGATAACATCAAGAGATGGACGAACATCAGCCTGACAGAGTGTACAATCAAGGAGAGAGAGAGAGAGAGAGAGAGAGAGAGAGAGAGAGAGAGAGAGAGAGAGAGAGAGAGAGAGAGAGAGAGAGAGAGATTTTAGATCCATTGCAGCCAACCTTCATTGTGGAGACGGCACCTGATTGATTGATTTATTACGTTATAAAATGAATTTCAGGAGGGCGAGAAGTACAGAACCGTAAAGTAGGGAGGGAAAAAAACAATATGAAGTAATCGGTTCTTGTATTAACGCGTCCTTGAAATAATTTTAATATCTTAATTCCACCCCTCCCCACCCCCCTCCCTCACTGGAGACCCTAAAATTCCCCCTGTGGGGGGGGGGGGGATTCCCTTCTGGTTGAGAACCACTATCTTAGACGGACAGAAAAACGAATGAGCAAGCCTCACAAGATGCAAAGGAAAACTGTAAATTCATTCAAGAAATTAAGCCTAGACATTCACTATGTTTTAGGCACATTGTGAGAAGAAATAAACTGGTCAATTAAGCAACACTTGACAAGACTGATGGTGTGACATAATCACCAACCATCATTTTACAGTGCGTCAACATTTACACACCAAACCAGAGAAAGTCATGCAATTGACCGCACTAATGAGGACGAACACAACTTGACACCAGAGATGGACATATGTCGTGTAAATATAGGAATTACAGCGTCTGCAACTAGAAAGATTAATGGAAGACGTGAGTCACGTGATATAACTCTGACCTGCGAAAGCGTTCATTTCTTCAAAACCGCGCACTTCTTCCAATTCAGCCCTGACGGACAGTCAGAGAGCCAATGTGACCTGTCTTTCACATGAATAAACGGCAGTTTGATCAGAAACCCGAGGTAAGCTTGTGAATCCTCAGATCAGTGTGATACCAAGATGTATGCAGCGGAGGTATCCAGTGTTTGTGTGTCAAATTAAATGTATTACTTATAAAATAAACCTCTGAAAATGTAAAATTGTCGACTGCAAACTTCTAGCTACACCGAGCCGTTCCCCGGCATAACTCACAATCTCATACTTTCTCAAAACTGCAAACTCTGAAGTTCTTCACTACATCTGTTAGCTTTACTATGTGCATACTACAACAATCTATCACAGAAAACTGTACGAGGTGAGAATTCAAACGCACTTTGATGTATTTCATCAAAACTGCTTTAAAACGCTTTCTGCAAACACAAGACAGTTTGTGCACAAGAACCACTGCCTCGCTTGAAAACGTACTTATTTCTGCCTATTCGCAATCTAAGGAGCTGAGAGAGGGATTATATCTTTCCTTTCCTCTTTATGAATTGAAATAATAGGGTTTGATAGAAAATAATTGTATTTATGTGTCAGATTTTCACTCAGACAAAGCACTCATTAATTGCATTGCTTTAAAAAGGTTACGCTTCACAGACGCCATTTGTGACAGACGGCCTAGTTAATCTGTCCAGACCAAAAGGTAAACAAAACCTCAGTCGATTGCCAACTGTAGATCGCCAACAGAATGGGCATGATGTGCACTGTTAACAGAAGAAGAAGAATAAATTAATATGTAGAGTAAGAGATGAGGATTAGAAGAGGTACATGTGTAGCAACCTCTTACTAATGTATTGTAGTCATGTTTTGTATGGATTACATTTTGTAACAATACACATCAGAAAATCTGTATGATGGCCATGAATAACAATAAAACACTTGATGAGTTAAACTCATATTAACTACTGAAGATGGGGAAAAATAGTACAAGCTATAAGAACCCAGTCAACAGAAGTTAACTCAATACACTACACAACACAGCACATCACTCCACACCACAACAACAGCAGGCAAAAGGAAATGATTTATAAGAAGAAGAAGACAAGTAGTTAATTTGGAAGGTACTGAGAAACATTTATATACACAATGCATAACCAAATGAATTGATAAAGATGTTTAATTGTATGTCATTTATAAAACTGCATTTTATCAATGTCTTGGTCTTGCACTATCAGCTTGACTTGAATGCTCCAAGGAACAACACATCATCACTCCTATCTATGTCTGATTGTGCACTTCTCAATGAACCACAGGTACACTGAGAACATGCATACAGCAGGTACCAGATGATAGCAGGTGCATCCAGTGTAATAATCTCTGACTCCACACAAATTAACACAACACCACTTCTTCTGATCTTATCCTTCCTGTTATGTTGTGTTCACACTTAATAACATGCTGGAAAAATTACATTGATAGGATTATACATGTCTATGTGAATTTTACACAGTGATGTACTTGGTGGTAACCTGACCAGAAGAGGGAGGCAAAGAGAAAAGTTGGCCCACACACATGAGATGGAAGATAACCTCAGGCCTTGAGCAGAGCAAGGGCAGCCTTCAGGGTAGCTTCACTGGCAAGTACTGAAACGGATCCATCAGTCAATGGACCCAGGCTTAACCCAAATCTACCACTCAGAGGTGACCTTTCTCAATGCCAACACACACAATCCCTCACAGGAACAATGATTTATAAAAACATTTTAATTAACTAAGGCCACACTAGGAATTAGAACATTTCTTTATTTAGAGGAATATTTACAACACTTATGATCATCATATTGATTATTGTTTATTTATTGATTGTCTGTAATTGGTACTGATATGCATTTTCCCATTTGACAATATGACTATGATGAACATATGCCCAAAAAAATGAGATAATGTATCAAAAGGCCAAAAGAAACAGGCCAATCAATAAATGACATCAACAGTAACTGAATCTTATATTAATGTGTCAGTCCAACCTGTCTGTTAATTACCTGTTTATTTGTGTAAACAAGATGTCAATGTCTACCAGTATTTGTTAAATATTATTTGGCAAACTAAATAACTCAAATGAATTAAAACCAAAGGGAAAAGAGGAGACTGTATCTCTTGACTGTTCCAGACCCATGCTACATTTCACCTGATTCATACTGAGGAAGTCTTTTCAGACATTTCACAGAGTATAAATGGGGGTTCGAGAGCTATTAGATTCCTGGTGAAGGGGCAGAGTCAAATCTAGTGTTCACTATTCCCCAAAAGAGGACCACTAACTCCTAGACAAACAATGAAACCGAGTCTGTAATACTTCAAGGGTCGTATTCTTGATTTATTTACATATTGGAAGTGGATGGGGCCCAGCTTCTTTAACCAGAATATGGGTAATGCACAACAGTGATCCCCAGTCCCTTCAGAACATACGACAGATGGGAAAGGAGCAAAAGGAAGGCAAAGAGACAACTATCTAAATGACTTGATCATACAACATATCGAGACAAGAACAACGAGATAACTAAATGAATTGACCACATCACACATCGAGACAAGAACAAAGAGATAACTATCCAAATGACTTGATCACACTTCATGTCGAGACAAGAACAAAGAGATAACTATCTAAATGACTTGACCACACAACATATCGAGACAAGAACAAAGAGATAACTATCTAAATGACTTGACCAAACAACATATCGAGACAAGAACAAAGAGATAACTATGTAAATGACTTGACCATACAACACATCGAGACAAGAACAAAGAGATAACTATCTAAATGAATTGGCCACACAACATATCGAGACAAGAACAAAGAGATAACTATCTAAATGACTTGACCACACAACATATCGAGACAAGAACAAAGAGATAACTATCTAAATGACTTGACCACACAACATATCGAGACAAGAACAAAGAGATAACTATCTAAATGACTTGACCACACAACATATCGAGACAAGAACAAAGAGATAACTATCTAAATGACTTGACCATACAACATATTGAGACAAGGACAAAGAGATAACTATCTAAATGACTTGACCATACAACATATCGAGACAAGAACAAAGAGATAACTATCTAAATGACTTGACCACACAACATATCGAGACAAGAACAAAGAGATAACTATCTAAATGACTTGACCACACAACATATTGAGACAAGAACAAAGAGATAACTATCTAAATGACTTGACCACACAACATATTGAGACAAGAACAAAGAGATAACTATCTAAATGACTTGACCACACAACATATTGAGACAAGAACAAAGAGATAACTATCTAAATGACTTGACCACACAACATATTGAGACAAGAACAAAGAGATAACTATCTAAATGACTTGACCACACAACATATTGAGACAAGAACAAAGAGATAACTATCTAAATGACTTGACCACACAACATATTGAGACAAGAACAAAGAGATAACTATCTAAATGACTTGACCACACAACATATTGAGACAAGAACAAAGATATAACTATCTAAATGGCTTGACCACACAACATATCGAGACAAGAACAAAGAGATAACTATCTAAATGACTTGACCACACAACATATCGAGACAAGAACAAAGAGATAACTATCTAAATGGCTTGACCACACAACATATCGAGACAAGAACAAAGAGATAACTATCTAAATGACTTGACCACACAACATATCGAGACAAGAACAAAGAGATAACTATCTAAATGACTTGACCACACAACATATTGAGACAAGAACAAAGAGATAACTATCTAAATGTCTTGACCACACAACATATCGAGACAAGAACAAAGAGATAACTATCTAAATGACTTGACCACACAACATATTGAGACAAGAACAAAGAGATAACTATCTAAATGACTTGACCACACAACATATTGAGACAAAAACAAAGAGATAACTATCTAAATGAATTGACCACACAACACATCGAGACAAGAACAAAGAGATAACTATCTAAATGACTTGACCACACAACATATCGAGACAAGGACAAAGAGATAACTATCTAAATGACTTGACCACACAACATATCGAGACAAGAACAAAGAGACAACTATCTAAATGACTTGACCACACAACATATTGAGACAAGAACAAAGAGATAACTATCTAAATGACTTGACCACACAACATATCGAGACAAGAACAAAGAGATAACTATCTAAATGACTTGACCACACAACATATTGAGACAAGAACAAAGAGATAACTATCTAAATGACTTGACCACACAACATATTGAGACAAGAACAAAGAGATAACTATCTAATTGAATTGACCACACAACATATTGAGACAAGAACAAAGAGATAACTATCTAAATGTCTTGACCACACAACATATTGAGACAAGAACAAAGAGATAACTATCTAAATGACTTGACCACACAACATATTGAGACAAGAACAAAGAGATAACTATCTAAATGACTTGACCACACAACATATCGAGACAAGAACAAAGAGATAACTATCTAAATGACTTGACCACACAACATATCGAGACAAGAACAAAGAGATAACTATCTAAATGACTTGACCACACAACATATTGAGACAAGAACAAAGAGATAACTATCTAAATGACTTGACCACACAACATATCGAGACAAGAACAAAGAGATAACTATCTAAATGACTTGACCACACAACATATCGAGACAAGAACAAAGAGATAACTATCTAAATGACTTGACCACACAACATATTGAGACAAGAACAAAGAGATAACTATCTAAATGACTTGACCACACAACATATCGAGACAAGAACAAAGAGATAACTATCTAAATGACTTGACCACAGAACATATCGAGACAAGAACAAAGAGATAACTATCTAAATGACTTGACCACACAACATATCGAGACAAGAACAAAGAGATAAATATCTAAATGACTTGACCACACAACATATCGAGACAAGAACAAAGAGATAACTATCTAAATGACTTGACCACACAACATATTGAGACAAGAACAAAGAGATAACTATCTAAATGACTTGACCACACAACACATCGAGACAAGAACAAAGAGATAACTATCTAAATGACTTGACCACACAACATATTGAGACAAGAACAAAGAGATAACTATCTAAATGACTTGACCACACAACATATCGAGACAAGAACAAAGAGATAACTATCTAAATGACTTGACCACACAACATATTGAGACAAGAACAAAGAGATAACTATCTAAATGACTTGACCACACAACATATCGAGACAAGAACAAAGAGATAACTATCTAAATGACTTGACCACACAACATATCGAGACAAGAACAAAGAGATAACTATCTAAATGACTTGACCACACAACATATCGAGACAAGAACAAAGAGATAACTATCTTAATGACTTGACCACACAACATATTGAGACAAGAACAAAGAGATAACTATCTAAATGACTTGACCACACAACATATCGAGACAAGAACAAAGAGATAACTATCTAAATGACTTGACCACACAACATATCGAGACAAGAACAAAGAGATAACTATCTAAATGACTTGATCACACAACATATTGAGACAAGAACAAAGAGATAACTATCTAAATGACTTGACCACACAACATATCGAGACAAGAACAAAGAGACAACTATCTAAATGACTTGACCACACAACATATTGAGACAAGAACAAAGAGATAACTATCTAAATGACTTGACCACACAACATATCGAGACAAGAACAAAGAGATAACTATCTAAATGACTTGACCACACAACATATCGAGACAAGAACAAAGAGACAACTATCTAAATGACTTGACCACACAACATATTGAGACAAGAACAAAGAGATAACTATCTAAATGACTTGACCACACAACATATCGAGACAAGAACAAAGATATAACTATCTAAATGACTTGACCACACAACATATCGAGACAAGAACAAATAGATAACTATCTAAATGACTTGACCACACAACATATCGAGACAAGAACAAAGAGATAACTATCTAAATGACTTGACCACACAACATATTGAGACAAGAACAATGAGATAACTATCTAAATGACTTGACCACACAACATATCGAGACAAGAACAAAGAGATAACTATCTAAATGACTTGACCACACAACATATCGAGACAAGAACAAAGAGATAACTATCTAAATGACTTGACCACACAACATATCGAGACAAGAACAAAGAGATAACTATCTAAATGACTTGACCACACAACATATCGAGACAAGGACAAAGAGATAACTATCTAAATGACTTGACCACACAACATATCAAGACAAGAACAAAGCGATAACTATCTAAATGATTTGACCACACAACATATCGAGACAAGAACAAAGAGATAACTATCTAAATGACTTGACAACACAACATATCGAGACAAGAACAAAGAGATAACTATCTAAATGACTTGACCACACAATATATTGAGACAAGAACAAAGACCCAGTCCACGACTCTGCTGCTCGTGTGAGAGGGCGAACCATGACCGCCCACGCTTGTCGACATGACACTTGATGATGATGTAATTATGTCATAGTTTTAATGAATGTTATGTTGCTTTATGGAGTCGCCGTGGCGCAGCGCTACCACACTTGCCGGTAGACTTTGTGGTCATGAATTTGACTTCCCATCGAGAGAGACGATTAAATTGACTTGGGCTCACAGGTTGTTACAAGTCTTATCAATATTCAGGAAATATGGCGAAAGTAGCCTTTTACAAGATGGCAAACATACAGATCTATAAACAGATGCCGATGGCAAAGATAAAAAGAGTGTTGAATTGTTACATAGAAAGTGTACTTTTTTATGAATGTCAAACTCGGACAATGAGCAGTCAAGCTGAAAAACATCTAGTGGCAGTGGACATGTGGTTTGTCAAGAAGATGCAAAAAATACCATGGACAGACAGAAATACCAATGAGCAAGTCCTAAAAGAAGCAAATGAAAACCGTACGCGGATTACAGAACTTAGACGTCAATATAAACGTTATGAGAAGAAATAAACTAGAGAGCTTGATAAAAATTGGCACGATTGCGGGAGAAAGAACAAGGGGAAGACAGACACTTAAATATCTGAATAGCTTGGCCACGTGACATGGTCGAGACAAGGACACTGAGCTCATCCACGACTCTGGTGATCGTGTACAATGCCAGAACATGACCGCCCACGCTTATCAGCATGGTACATGGTGATGATGATGATGATGAGGGAATGTCCTGAGAGGCAGACGTTGCCGGCTTGATAATGGCCGCATCAGCCATAGACTGCTGACCGGTCTATACGATTTGGTGGCTAACATCATATACACAATACTTCCCAAGGCGTGTAATAAGTGCCCTTTACTTGTTACTTTATAGAGTACTGAAAGTTAAAAAAAACTTAGTTGGATAATGTGCAGTCAAGCTGAAAAACATCTGATGGCTACAGAAATGTGGTTTCTGAGGAAAATACAAAGAATACCATGGACAGACAGAAAAACCAATGACCAAGTACTACAGGAGACAAATGAAAATCGTAAATTGATTAGAGAAATTTGACGTAGACAGTCGACATGTTTTGGACATGTTATGAGAAGAAATGGACTGAAGAATTTATTGACAACTGGCAAGATCGAAGGGAACAGACCAAGAGGAAGACCGAGAGGAAAATACCTGGATGGCTTAGCCACATGGCATGGACGAGACAGGAACGCTGAGCTGATCCACGACGCTGGTGATCGAGTGAAATGGCGAGTCATGACCGCCCACGCTTTCCGGCATGGCACATGATTGATTGATTGATATCCTCTATAGGACGTCGCAGTCATCCCCAGCATGTTTTGGCTGTTTGTGATCTATTGATAAGGTTACGTTCAGCAACTTGCCATGCCTTTCAAAACGACCGGCACCTATACCATTTTATTTTTAAAAAATCTAATGCAAGGTGGTCTGCTGCCAAATCGCCCACAGCTGTGTTTCGAACAAGGTGTGAGGGATTACGAAATGCGTTAGTAATCCCTTTGCCACAGAGCCGGTATAGACAGTAGACATTCTAAAACCCTCAACTGCACATGAACTAGACAGGTAGGCAGATTGCCGCTGGACACAAGGACAAGTAACAGACAAACAGACACAATGGCACCTTATTTACATAATAATCTAAACAGTAAGTAGTATAACCTTCACTATTAGCCCAGTTAATTGGTTGGGTCTATATTCCCGGACAGACAAGAACTGAAAACCTTTAAATACCTCTCAATATTTCGATAGAGTAAATCTCTCTCTCTCTCTCTCTCTCTCTCTCTCTCTCTCTCTCTCTCTCTCTCTCTCTCTCTCTCTCTCTCTCTCTCTCTCTCTCTCTCTCTCTCACTCTCTCTCTCTCTCTCTCTCTCTCCGTATCACTCTCTTTTTTTTCTTCTCCACCTCTCGATCTCCGTATCTCCCTTTCTCTCCATCCTCTCTCTCCCTCTCTCTCGCTTCAGCAGGATGAGACTAAAATGCGTGAATGAAAACGTGTATAGAACAGACACATTCTAAAGCTCATTATCCAGAGCTAAAGACGGTTTAATACAGGCCCGTTTTTCAATAAAGCAAATTTCATTTGCCGCTCTGTTTGTCTCTCTCAATCTCTCTCATGCCCTATCTCTCTATCTCTCTCACACACAGACACAGACACAGACACACACACACACACAAACTCGTACGCGCATATGCTCACTCATTATTTTTTCTTCTGTCATGTCAATAGAACATTGAAATTAAACATAAGAGCAAAAATAATACACACGTGAGAGAAAAACATTGCGAGAGGAGAAATTAAACAATATAATTAAGCAAGCACATATCCGTGTATACACATTTACGTATTAATGTAAATAATTGGCAATCATATAAAACTATTGAGAAGAAGGTATCTAAAGTACCTACTAGACAACAGAACAATTGAAAGATATAGACATTTGGATCTGAATTCATCGGACCAAAATGACACTGCCTTTTTGCCAAAGAAACCATCAATATTAATACAGTGTGGAAGCTATATCACACCGTAGTATCAGTTCTTTCCCAATGGGAACGAAATGGTATTTGAATTCATCATACCAAAATGACACTGCCTATTTGCCAAAGAAACCATCAATATTAATACAGTGTGGAAGCTATATCACACCGTAGTATCAGTTCTTTCCCAATGGGAACGAAATGGTATTTGAATTCATCAGACCAAAATGACACTACCTTTTTGCCAAATAAACCATCAATATTAATAGAGTATGGAAGCTATATAATATTGTAATATCAGTACTTTCCCATTGGGAACGTCGGTAGCATAATAACTAGCGGCTCGCATGCCGGTCATGTATTCGGATCCATATCATGGCGAGTTTTGAAATTGATCTTGGCTCGAAGGACGACACAACCTAAAACAGGTAACAGAAAATGTCTTGGGAAATAAAAGCTGTTGCCACGATACTGTCCACATTACACACTCAGTGTTGATTGGTCTATTTAAAATTGGGTCTAGCACCATATATCAACATGTGCCTTAAAGCATGTAAAACAATCCTTTACTTTTTTACTTACTTTCCCAATGTTGCCTATTTCTTCGCTGTATTTGGCATTTTTCTCCCACGAAACTAACGTAAAGAAGCCGAATCAGCTACGTTTGAGAGAAAGACAATTAAACTCGGTCTTTGAGATGTACCTTTGAGAGAAACTTCACTAACATCTGGACTAGAGAACTGGTTTCATTTAACCAGTCCCAATACAGCACAACAGACTGCGGGAATGTAAAATCTAGATTACAGTCAAGACAAACTTACAAACATTTTCAATTTAAGTGCGTACATTTGGCTTCCTAATTTCTTTTGTCTTTTTCTCATAGATTAAAAATGGGTCGGTTAATATTGATTTTATGAATGCTTTTTTATTGATGTTTTAGTATTAATAAAAAAATTGTGGTTGCTTAGTGCCAATATTGGTCGAAATCAGCTGCGGGCAATTTAAAAGCAGGCCGCATTGCGTTGTTTCGATGGTATGAGGCGGTGGCCCCGTTCAGAAAGCAAAGGTTAGTTACTGAACAAAGGTTACCTATTAAATCACAAACAACTAATAAATCCTGGGGTTGATTGCAACGCCCTGTAAAGAACATATAATTAACTAACCAGTACCACTACTAGATTGATGTCTGACAGCACGGTTGTCATGGGTTCTAATTCGCATTGCGGCGATTGACCTGGTCTCTCAGGTCGACCTAGCCTTAAATGGGCTGCAGGAAATATCATAGGACGTGACGGCGGCCGGCATTATATTGACCACATTACCTTTCGAGCGCCCATTGGTCTATGCAAATATGGGTCTAGCACTACAAGTCCGGTAGGCCTTAAGATGTGTAATGGGGACACTTAGTTCTCTTTAGTACCGTGTTTCTCAGAAAATAAGATAACCCTATAACCCCTATAACAAGCCTTAGCACGATTTTTTCAGGATGCTTTTAATATAACACATACATTTAATATAAGACCTAGTTAAGATTGTCAGCTAGAATGAGAGACTTGTTGCCAAATGGCCAGTCGGAGTACAGACGCCACTGGTGCGCACTTGATCATGAACGGATGTGCTTCATAATTTAATACGTCACTCGTTAGTTATAGTATTGTCCCACAAAGAATGCCTTCATTCACGATCAATTATTTTGAAAACTGTCTGTTGCATTGTTATGAAATTTTTCCAGCCGTCTTATATTTACCCCCACCCAAGGAATATGTCTTTGATAGGTCCAAAAGCAACTTAAATCATTGAAAGCGGCAACATTTCTTTGATGTTTTGGGGGAAATGTAGTGAATTAGCGCTAACAAACTAGTCTTATAGTCAACCACGTTATTTCTGGTAAGGACACAAGTACAAGGCGTCGCCAGATTCGTATGGGAGTGGGTGCAATAAACAAGTAGCTTAAAGTAGCATTGCACCGGGTTTTTATCCAGTATTGCTCAGTCTCTTTCCGCAGGGCGGAAATCGTGGCACAAAGCACGAACTCCGTATCTCCAGCGACGACCCTCTGGAGTCTTCGAAAAATGCACTCGTGAAATGAAGGAATCGAACATACAACCATCGGAGCCCGAGTCAGACGGCTTGATCACTTCACCACGGAGACTCCCGAGAGGGGTGCAATGTGTAATATTAGTAAAGACAGAGAATGTACAGAGGTATGGGGTAAATAATGTGTAAATTGACAGGAAAGTAGAAGGAATATATTTCTTACCTTATTTTTTCATTTCCTTCTTGTTTCTTCAGCTGCTGGTTAATAATTGTTCACAAGTATTCATGTTACTAGGATGTATTTAGCTTTTTATATTGAGTTCGTGAAAGCTTCCAAATAGCTGTGCGTTAATGTGGGTATGGAGAGACCAGAAATAATACCGCAATTTAGTCATCTGTTCAGCTGTCTGTGTAGTTTGTTCACACGTACACATGGGTGACAGACCCGCTTTGAGTCTTCGTGAAAGACTGTCTGTCTACTCTGCTGTTTACCGTTCAGAGACGGAACATGATTACCTGTTTTGCACTATGAAAATAGTTGTCAGTGTCTCTGTAGTGGGCTTTCTTCTTAACGACCAAGATGTTGGTCCTCTTTTCATTGAAGTTTATAGATTGATTCGTATGCACGTGTGTTGTCCCCTAATTTGACAACGTGTTTGCTCTCACGTTTCTTATTATGCCACAATATGTCAGTTTCCACCGCAATATTACGCTTCTGTTGGTATTCAATGCGTTTAGTGTGTGTGTGTGTTTTTTTTTTTCCAATACAGTTGTTTGTCACCGCTGAGGGCTTGCGGAATTGAAAATTCATCACTTTTGAATACAAACTGTTGCCATTGACATTATGCTGATGCTATAATGTTTAGGACCTGCAATTCGTCTGAATAGTTGGAGCATAATATCCCAATAAGTGTGTACGTAGATTAAGGTCTGCGATCTGCTCAGACCTTAATCTATGTCGGACGATTCCAGTAGGTTGATGATTGCTCTCGGTTGCATAAAATTCAATCCATCCTTTCTCCAATAGTGTCAAGAAGCCGTGGACAGAAGTAACAGAAGGATATAAGTTAGGGATAAGATAGGATAGAGATAACATCCCTGAACAGGGAATAGAGATTCAAGGGACAGAAGTAGAAGATAGAACTCTTAAGTAGTTATCCAACGGGACACGCACGTGTCATAAACAGGACACTGCAGGACATGACAGGGATTTACTCCCAAGTTAGAGTAGGAGACAATAAACACGGGAAGTACCCATAAACAGTGTTAACTAGAGCACAGTAGCTAGTGACAGGCTACTGTACTACGTGCGAGGTAACCGAGCACGCAATAGTGCTGGCGCACGAAGATCCACAAGTCCGCAGCTGGACAAAGCTGCTAAGTTTAGGCAGACGGGGACTGAACAGCTTAGAAGACAGGTCGATGTATTCGCCCTGGCCACTGTGTAGTTGTTAGGGCACAGTAGGATAGTGACTTATCTTAGGACAGATAGAGATTGTACTTAGGAATATTATTAATGTATTGATTGTGATAATGTGTTGATGATATGTGAATGTTTATGTGAGCTCGCGGAGCCAAATGTAATCAGTACGCAATAAAGCTAATTATTCCCTTTGTACACCTACGAGTTTATATTCGTGCGGTACAAATGAAGAATTCCTGTATGCCTGTCTAAACTAGGTTGTTGACAGGCGGGATTATTCTGGTGTCAGAAGTGGGCCTTTATTTATAAAGTGCCCACAGAAATATTCTGGTGTCAGATGGATCAATTGAAAAGTACCCACAGAAATAGTCTGGAATATTTTGGTGTTCTAAAGTAGTTTGAGAACCTACCCATATTGCGACTGAAATATTCAATATTTGATATAGTAACATTATGATGTCATAACGTAGTCTCGTTACTACCCACGACAGCAAGAATTTAGTATCAAAATTGTTGCTATAAGAGATATTATTTGAGAAGTACACACGAAATTTCATCACCACAATTAAAGAAAGCACAATGAGAATGAAAGATGTATATTGAGGAATCACTCACGAAATGAGAAAATAAAGTAATTAATATTGTCAAAACTGAAGAGATCCTCCCTGATATGTATAGCGCAGTCTGCAAACGACAAACTAAAGACAAGACGACATAAGACAGACGATCGACAAATCATTCATTCAGTCTTCCAATCATTCATATTTTCATATCATCCATATCACATTTTCGTCTCCCATCCTAAAGGAATTAAGACATAATTAACATCATGTATTTTCCAGTAAATTATTGTGTATTAATTGTTGCTGCTCTGCGTAACAGGATGTAACGTAGTAGCGAGCAGAAGTACAGTACAAAAGCAAAGAGAGTGAAACAGTCCAAGGAATCAAGCTTAACGCGAAATCAGATGAGTACAATTACAGTTTTGATTGAGCAATATTAATTGAGCATCTTATTTTGTTTCAAATTGTATTGTAAGTTATTATATATATATATTTGAATACTTTTGTTCTCATTGCCATTGGTGTATAAATATAAACAGTAAGAATGTCAACACTCAGTGAATATATCCAAGCAGGGAAAGATCTAGGATTTAGGGGGGATAAATTAGAACAATGGGCTAATAAAGAGTACAAAGAATACACAGATAAGAAAGCTGCAGCTGAGAGAGATGAACGGGCGCGAGAAAGACAACATCAGAAGGAGTTGGCAGAATTAAGTGAAGCCACAAAACAGAAAGAAATAGAATTAAGTCAAGCCACCAAACAAAAAGAAATAGCTTAGACAACCAGACTAAAGGAGATAGAATTAAACGAAGCCACCAAACAGAAAGAAATCGAGTCACAGACACAAGTAAAAATGAAAGAAATGGAAATTGACTCACATGTTCAGATTGCTACCACGAAAATAAAGAGTCACGAGGAAGAGAATAAATTCAATAAGTATAAAGGGTTAGTGAAGCCCTATTGCCAAGGGGATTCCATCTCCGCATGGACAGAAAATGTCGAGTTCCAACTCATGTTCCAGAAGATACCTTTAGAAGATTGGGCAATGATCTATATGAAGAATATTTCTGGGGAGCCCTTAAAAGTAATAGAGTCAATTCCATCCTGAATTAAGAAATAATTACCAATACATACATGATCGCATCATGCAACATTTTTTGCTTGACGCGCCGGGATATCAGATTCAGTTTTCCAAGCTGAAACCAAAAGCTACAGAAACCTTCATAGATTATGTTTCAAATGTCCAAAGTATTTTCAAGAAATGGATTAACGCTGCAAAGATAGGGAAAAGTTTTGATAAATTAATGGATCTAATGGTAATGGACAAAATTATTTCCACTGTTCCAACCCCTTTCGCTAAGTTCTTACAACAAGCCGATATTGAATCACTTGAACAACTTGAAAAACGTGGTTCGGCTTATTTTTCCTCTAATAGAGATATTTTTAAAACATCTGTTGATGAATCAGAAATTGCGGCATTTGCCAAAAGTCAGACAAGGAAACCTCCCACTGGGAAACAATTTCAATTCAAAGATAGGCAAAAATCAAAGCCACCTCAGTGTATGTATTGTCATTTTTTCCATCATGAATTTTCTATGTGCGATAAAAATCCTTCGTACCCGTCACACCTGGAAATGATGATTAAGAAGCAAGAGAACAAAAGAACCACATATAGACGTGCCGTTAAATGCTTCTTTTGCCTTTCGTACGGGCATTATTCTTCCAAATGCCCTGGACGACAGAGATTGAGAGCCAGCAATGCTGTACTTATTGATACCTCGTCTGAAAGTGGGAGCGAGCACGAAAGTGAGAGTGAGGAAGTGTTACCATTCAATCAGTGTGAGAATGTGTCAGCTGCTATTGATATTTTAAATTTTGATAAATGTAATACTTGTCACCAATTCCACGAAGATGGGATACTTAAATGTGAGCACATTGTACCGGTCTCTAACGAGAACGCCAACGCAGCTATCACCTCCAGAGGCGGTTTAGTGTTCCACGATGCAATAGTTAATGACCAACCATGCCAATGTTTACTTGACAGCGGAAGTACATTAATCGGTTTGAGGAAAGAACTGGCCAAATCAGAGGAATATACGGGCGGCTTTGTGAAATGCCGTACCTTTTCGGGTAATATTGAAAAGTACCCACTAGCGAAAGCCCGTATAAACACCCCATTCCTTTCCGGCACATTCACGTGCGCCATTTTACACAATCCGTGTACAGACCTGATTCTTGGGTGCCTACCACAGTTACAGAATGTACATCAAAGCAAATAAAAGCCTGGAAAGAAACTATAAAGGCTAAAACACGAACAAGGTCAGAAACACCAAAACAAGTTAATGACCCACAGAAAGAAAAATTACACCAAAAAACGACACGGTGTACAGAAAATACCACCATGATAGAAAACCTGACTAAAGTACAGTGTGTCAATCTACCTATCTCACCTGATTTGCAAGGTATGGGTGAGAAAACAGAAACAAACAAAATGTCATATTGTCTTAAACTAAACAATACAACTCTCAGTGAAGTAATGAAGAGAGATAACCCAGAGAATCAACAAAGGTTATCCCTTGTCAAACACCTACAAACACATTCACCATTTGTTGTTTATTGGCACTATAACAACGCAAAAGCCATAATTTTAGCACAATTTGACTGGTTAAATTTCTATAAACAATTTAAATATTTTCAATGTTCATGTACCTTTGATCAACTTGTAATTAGAAAATTGCAATGTAATACAGCAGAGGACCGATCAATTACATCGGCCTCTATTCATAACCATCAGACAAACGACGAACAAGATGCACCTACACCAATCAATCGGACGACAGACAAACATAACGCAACTACACTAATTAGTTTGACAAAAGACGACGACAACGCAACCTACACTTAATCAGCAAACAGAATACGCACTTAGTACCACCACATTACTTAACCAAGTAGAAGACGACGACAGGGAACTACCTGTTCCAACAGTGGACATAACAGCGACAAGTGACATGACACACATTGAACCAAAACGCACAGACGGTAGAAGAAAGTTTAGATCACACGGTAGATATATAGACGACATATGTACCCATACTGCAGACTGGACCACACATCTACAGAAACTACGACATGTCTTTGACAGAATAAAACTATTCGGTCTCACAGTGAAACCGACAAAAGTAGAGTTAGGACTGGAAGAAATTGACTTCCTTGGCCATACCATCACAAAAGGCCAACTGAAAACAGATAATAAAATTGTTACAAAAATTTTAAACCTCACCATGCCAAAGACCAAGAAGCAGATGAGAAGTTTACTGGGGTTAGTAAACTATTATAACAAATTCTTCCCAAATTTAGCTGAGATTACCAGCATTTTTTCGAATTTGTTGAAAGCTTCTGTAAAGATCAATGTAAAAGATGCTGAGTTAATAAACGCTTTATCAAAACTTAAGCAAATGTTTAGCGATATACCAATATTACGCTTGCCTAATCCGAAACTCACCTATTTTCTTAGGACAGACGCGAGTACTGTGGCCATTGCAGGCGTACTAGGTCAACATTATGATGGGATTTTCCACCCGATCATCTATGTAAGCCGGAAAATCACACCTACAGAATCGAAGTACGGAGTCTCTGAATTGGAGGGGTTAAGTATCATCTACTGTGTCCGTAAACTTCATAGGTTTTTGGCAGGGACACATTTTGTCATCGAGACTGACAATTCCCCACTCACCGTCTTGGAGTCAGGAGTCCACAGAAACAACCGGATTTATAGATGGTCTCTGATTCTCCAAAACTACTCTTTCACCATCAGACATATTAAGGGTAGAATGAACTTACTTGCTGACACTCTGAGCCGACCCTCTGACGTCGAGATACCTCAAGTAACGCAGAGGAATGATCCAACATCACCATAGTCAGTGACACTATAATTACACTTTGTCCAGACTGGTGTGTTACAGACACTAAAGTGCTCATATATTTATGTGTCGCCACTAAGAGAACTGTGTATAGAACTGTGTCATTATAAAGTAAAACACCGTCATCTATTATATTCGACACAACAGCAAGTCTACAGATAGACAATACCCAGGATCAGCGCGAAGAATATCAGACTTTGTAAATAACATTGTGAAATAGATTGATATTCAACTTCAAAGAACGCGACTTCACCATCACACCTGGAAGGAATTAGTGTTAATAGTACGTTAGTTAGAAAGATATTGTGATATGTAATATAATATGTTTTTATCGCAGTTGCATGTAATTTGAAATCTGTGTTAGATAACATAATTTACAAAAACATCCCCATTTTTTCTTTATCGATAGGAAATTAACAACATTTACATTCTAAATTTCATTTCCATTCATTTAGGAACGGATAGATTTGCACATTATTAATTCATCGTTAATTACATACATTTTAGGACAAGTTAGTTAAATAAATCATCACGTAAATTTACACCATTAGTGAAAATTAACATCATCATATTTACAAATACAATAAGGTAATTAACACATTTCACCCCATTTCATTCATTTAGTTAGATTAGTTCCCTTAGCTTAGCTCATTCATTTAGTTAGTTTAGCTCAGCTCACGAAAACTAGAATACAATAGTTAGATTAGCTATCATACCCAGGATTGATTACAAACAATCCTTACAATCATGTAATTAATTGTGTACATAATGTGACTAGTGCCAAAACATAGCACAGTCATACGGCTCTACAACTCTGAAAACTGAGCCCAAATTTAATGTAAATATTTTTGCATTAATTGTTTTTGTGATGACAATATTTTAATGACATTTTGGTGTTAAACTAGTATAGAATGAATGTGTGAGAAAGGAGAGAGAAAGGACATAAGTGAAAGGATTAAAAGCAGATGAGCGAAACATTGGTGCGACATTTTTCCGCACAGCGAGTGTTTTTGTAATTTGTCTTCGTTCCATTCATGTAACACATGTGTTGTCCATTTTTACGTGTGTTACAGCCACTAATACAATGCAGGTAAGGAAACATATTTTAAGTTTCCTAAACCGGCAAAGCAGTCATGAATCAGACACTACGCACTCGTTTGTGACTGCAATAAACCTTTTTATGGCGCTTGAAACATAACACCCAAATAAATTATAGACATACACACATGTTTGTAATTTACACATACTTTAATTATAATCAAACACGCAAACAACCAGGAATACTTTCAGATAAACATGCATACAGCAGTCACTGGAAGGGGGCTTAACTCTAAACAAGGTACATTACAGACTTACGAAACTCTGGTATAACATTGAAAGATGTTTTCACAAACGGAAGTTAGATAGGTGAAAAATTAGCACACACATCATGTAAACGAGTTGGATTAACATTATATGGGGGTGGGGGGGGGGCATGAATATTATTCATGTATTGTACCCATAACAGGGACAATTTGTGCGGGTTGTCATTTATTTTGGCAATATGAGAAGCAGGTCTTAAAAGACAAACGGCTTCGGTTCAAACAGCTCCCAGAAATATAGTGGAAGAGGAGCTTTAGCTCTGGCCAACAATACAGGTGTGTTGTGATAATGATTAGCCAGTGGATGCATACAACAGTGTGACATCAGACAGTAGTAGTCGGTCATTATACCCAGAACATTGTTAGCAACCTCAACCAGCTCTTGACAAAATTAGACAGCCTAATTTTTAAGATAATCAAATTGCGTCACACCCATAACCTAAAGTTGGTGACGCAACACAGAGGGGAGGAGAGTATGTCAAGAAGCTGAGGACAGAAGTAACAGAAGGATATAAGTTAGGGATAAGATAGGATAGAGATAACATCCCTGAACAGGGAATAGAGATTCAAGGGACAGAAGTAGAAGATAGAACTCTTAAGTAGTTATCCAACAGGACACGCACGTGTCCTAAGCAGGACACTGCAGGACATGACAGGGATTTACTCCCAAGTTAGAGTAGGAGACAATAAACACGGGAAGTACCCGTAAACAGTGTTAACTAGAGCACAGTAGCTAGTGACAGGCTACTGTACTACGTGCGAGGTAACCGAGCACGCAATAGTGCTGGCGCACGAAGATTCACAAGTCCGCAGCTGGACAACGCTGCTAAGTTTAGCAGACGGGGACTGGACAGCTTAGAAGACAGGTCGATGTATTCGCCCTGGCCACTGTGTAGTTGTTAGGGCACAGTAGGATAGTGACTTATCTTAGGACAGATAGAGATTGTACTTAGGAATATTATTAATGTATTGATTGTGATAATGTGTTGATGATATGTGAATGTTTATGTGAACTCGCGGAGCCAAATATAATCAGTACGCAATAAAGCTAATTATTCCCTTTGTACACCTACGAGTTGATATTCGTGCGGTACAAATGAAGAATCCCTGTATGCCTGTCTAAACTAGGTTGTTGACAAATAGTCCTCTTCCTCTTTAAACACATGGTCCTCACATTTTTTCCAGTAACTTTTATCAATATTTAATAGTGCTGGACTGGTTAGTATTTTGACGTCAGACAATTTGAATGTAGTATTGGCAGCTGCCACTTGTCCTTTAATTTTAGCCCACACAAGTTCTATAGGGTTTAAATGAGAATGATACGGCGGAAGTCTCAAGCACCTATGGCCATGCTCTTCTATCAACTTGTCGATTTGAAATTTCCTGCTTTTTTTGCGCCTGTTTTACAAGGGACAACAACTGTAGCTTGAAATATGTTTCTGGAAATGGTATATTTTCCCTTCGGAGCCATATCTTTATTGCTTCCTTTGTGCCTGATGCCATAGGTATTTTGTCTTCTTGGGCAACAACATTGTGATATGATGCATTGTCCATGATTAGACAAGACGGTCTATCAAGGGATGGAAGTACTGTATTCTCGAGCCAATCTCTAAATACATTACCATTGATCTCATTATGATAATCCCTATTGTCTGTATGCTTTGATACGAACACGAGCCCAGCATTCTGTAGTAAGCCATTATGAGTACTACCAGCATAGGCTATGACCAAACGCTGTCCTTTACTACTGGGCACATAACGCTTTATCTTTCCATCCATTGATTGCCATTCCTTTTCACTTGTGTGGTGCGCATTGATCCACGTCTCATTCAAATACACTATGTCATAATTTTCTTTGCGAATTTCCCGTATTTCACGTAGGTATCTGCTTCTCAAGGCTGCTAAATGCGGTTGCCCGCAAAGAATATTTCTTACCGCCCTTGTACTTTCAAAAAGTGAAGATAATATCCTTATAATTTTCCACAAAGTTGTTTTGGATAGCTCTATGTTATTGTTCTTTCTCAACCAAACCCTAAGTTTTCTTACAGTCACTGTTTCTTTGGCATCCAGCATTTTTATAATGCTGGATAATCCTGGATATAAAATCCTAAATATTTATAATTTTAGGAGTGTCCGTGGCGAAGTGGTCAAGCATTTTGACTCGGGCTCCAAAGATCGTGGGTTCGATTCCGGGCTGCATCCTTCGGTTCACGAGTTAAATTTTTCGGAGACTTCTGTGGGTCGTCGCTAGAGCTGCGGAGTTCGTGCTTTGTCCGATGCTTTCCGCGCTACGGAAAGAGACCGAGCCATATGGGATAGAACCCGGTGCAATGAAGTCGACCCTGTCGACTTTTAAAAGCATATTTATAATAGCTCGCCTTATGACATCTTTGTCAAAGCTGTCTACAGTAATCTTTCTACCTACCGTTTTGTTATTGCGTGGTGGTTTAATTTCAGATTCTTGCACCCATCGACTTAAACCCAATGCATGCACTGTTATTTTATCGGAATTTGTAATAGTATAAAACAGTTTCCAGCGATCAGCTTCTTGACAAAAATATGTGTACAACTTCATAGCGATTCTTGAAGTGTACAATTTCGCATTAAATCCCATTGAAAAATATTCACACATTTCAATATTAGCGATAAGTGGTATGATTTAAAAAAAAAAAAAAATAACATATTAATCAGGTTTCATAAAATAACCCACATTTTGAGACACCTCTGAACAGTCCTTGTTTGAACAACGCGGGTAGTTGGCATAAGGCCAATCCCTTCAAAACATGTACAATATTCAACATTGAGGGCTAATTGTCTGGCTACGCTGTAATACATTTAAAATTATGAATTTCATCTCAGACCCGTAAATTATATACCGCATATAAATAAACTTTGAAATCTGCTGTAAAATCTCCAGAACAAAATTTTTTTTGCTGGGTGGACATAATGATAAGGTTATATACTAAATCTCATAATTTTCCCTCAGTCAGTTACTGAGATATGGATGTTTATATTGCGGCAAACAAATGTGGACATACTATAGTTAGTTAGTCGACAGATCATCCTCATTGACTCGGGCTCCTAAAGTTGAGGGTTCGATTCCGGGCCACGTCCTTGGGTTCACGAGTGCATTTTTTCGAAGACTCCTGTGGGTCGTCGCTGGAGCTACGGAGTTCGTTCTTTGTGCGACGCTTTCCGCACCGAGGAAAGAGACTGGACCGTATGGGATAAAACCCGGTGCAATCAAGTCGACCCTGTTGACTTTTAAGCGAATTTTGTTTTTAAAGTAATGATGCGAGTTACTAGTTCTTTTTGTGAGTTAACTTCTTTCAAAATCTTCCTTCCTTTTCCTATCCGCCGAAGGTGTTCTAACCATTCTTCTATAAAAAGTCCATCTCCACAGCTTCTACATAATTCTTCTCTTGTTCTACTAATTATCCACTAACCTACTGGTTGTTGGGCGTCTCCGTGTCGAAGTGGTCAAGGCGCTTGCCTCAAGTTCCGAAGATTGTGGGTTCTACTCCGGACTCCGTCATTAAGTTCACAGTTGCATTTTCTCAGAGATTCATGGGGGTCGTCGATGGACCTACGGATCTTGTGGCTTGTCCAAAAGTTTCCGCATGGTGCTTTGCGGAAAGAAACCGAGCCATATGGGATAAAACCCGGTGTAATGAAGTCGATTATGCCACTGATTGTAAAATGTGTAGTGTAAATAGTTTAAAATAACGATCGTTATAATTGGGGAAAAAAATACATATTAATTTACCATTTTAAGTTAAACATTTCGCTTTCACCTTTTTTTTTTCTTGGTTTCTTTTGTCACTCCATCTATGTTTTGGCAAGATTTAATAAACCTTGTTATTTAATGTCATATATTGTTATAGTTTACTTTTCATTTAGGAGTTTTCTGTTCGTACTTTTTAATCACCCATGTTGTACCGCAGCCATAAGGGAGGAACATAATAGTAACTCAAGAGGCTACCTGCCACGGCGCGACTTATGCCTATTATTTGGTGGAGTTTATAATTATTCTTTGAATCGCCCATGTTGCTCCACCCGGTTGATTCTAGGTGGTTACTTTTATTATGGATCGTCGCCGAACACCGATCTTTGTAGTTGGCTACGTGTCCTCACGTCATTAACTGTGTCATGACTTTACTTGGGAATCAATGAGAGCGTTTGCAGATTACTTATTAATATTTAACATTCACACTCTCCTCTGTCATACGAAGGGTCACAATATGTATAAACCTGGCATAACGCTGAATCGGTTTCATCTGCTATTGCATTTACACAATTACAATCATCAGATATTCACTGTTATAACATACTGTAACAGCACACGCATAAAACATCGCTATCTTCACAAATCTAGAGGTATTAAGCGGAACTATGTAAAGCCATTGCCATCCTAGAAACGTGACCACGGTCCAACGCAGAGTGACTTTCAAGGATCCGCTTCTTACTTGCTGTAAAGCGAGTCCAAGCGTTTTCACAATGTGTGAAAAGTACCCACAGGCGAATCACTTTTCACGGTCCAGGTGTTCAGCTAAACTTTCCTTCTTAACACTGCCATGACCTATGCCACCGATTAAATTAGATCATGGCACTACCATGTATGTCGCAAGAGGCAACAAAGGAGGGTTGGTGTGACACTGGCTACCTCATCCCGAAGAAACCTTTATCTACAAAAGCCAGCCAATTATGAACAAGTCTACAAAGGGCTTGACGTGAGTTGGCCGAGAGCCTATGCACCATTGTTAGATGAAAGGCAGAAGCAGAAGACGGTTTTTAAATAAATGTGCATGTTATATCTGTTTGTTATCCTTGATTAAACAAGTCGCTGCTGTTATGTCAAAACGTATCAAACTCAATTATGTTTGTTTATTTGTTTTCCATTACCTTACCCACACGGTGTCTTGACCTTTATATCTGTGTTTTCTGGATACACCCCAGGACATGAATTCCTTGATCTCATAGGTTTTATTGTTACTACTGTCAACGGAACTGAGGGAATCGTTGCCAAGGTAGCATTATCATTACAGCTATTTTACTGGAGTCACAAACTTAATGCTGGTTGCTTTGATTATTCTAGCACAGGATTGCTCAAATGAATTCTGGCTCCCGGTCTTCTTTTTATGCAGGCAGACACCTCCAGAATTTCCAGGGAACCGGCCTGAACACGTTGCTGTATTCAGAGCTATATACCTATCTATGTACCTACCTACCTACCTACCTACCTACCTACTTGCTTACCATTTTACCTACCTGCCTAACTTACTACCTACCTATCTGCCTTCCTACCTATCTATCCATCTACTTAGATACTCTCTCTCTCTCTCTCTCTCTCTCTCTCTCTCTCTCTCTCTCTCTCTCTCTCTCTCTCTCTCTCTCTCTCTCTCTCCTCTCTCTATTGTTTGATAAAAACTATCTACATACCTAACTACTTCCGTACCTACCTACCCGCCTACCCATCTACCTACCTAACTTACTCACCTACACACACTTTCACACACACACACTCTCTCTCTCGCTCACTCTCTCACTGACATGTCATGTCTGTCTGTCAATACGTCAATTTTTCTATAGGTTCTTGAGTTTCTCGGATTACCAGATAGAATAATAAAACATTATAACAATTGGAAATAGCAGCAACGTCAGATTCTACACCCAGGCAAGCTTATGTCTGGTGGTGGCTAAGTTTTTCTTTCGCAATGTGTTAAAAATAGGATGTTTGCAAGCAAATTTATCACAACATGTGTACGAACCCAAATAAGCGTAAGCTTGTTTATTTCAGGATATACCGATTCATCACAAATTGCTACAACAAATCGCTAGAAACTGGTGGTCTAGAGTACAGTTGTGCCAAAACACGGGGATATTTTATGCTTTTTGCTGTCTATGTTTCAACGTGTTTCAACTCCGTCTTCTTTGACGTGATCCAACCTACACACGCTTTTGGGGCATAATTGCTCATTTCACCATTCACTTACACTGTCAGAACTCATTCACATATGTGTGATGAAAGCTGGAGCCGAATGCAGGGCTATTCCTATATTTATATGTTCTAATACCTCATGGTATATCTTAGTACAACCAGGTACCTATTTATTATGTCAGGCTGTGTTTCCTTCATCCCTCGCTTACACCAACTCCCAATTCAAATCTTTGGCCTCGCTGAGAAATTATGATGTTTGAATCCCAGCATAGGGCACGGGGTTTTCACTTAAACGATGGGTATCAAATGATATCTCAAGTCGTCTGATCTCTTGTGTACTGAGATTGATTACATAGCCTTCTCGAATGAGGCCGAGAAACCGGAGTTATAAGTTGTGCTCGGTACAAATGCCACAGCAGTTGGATATCGCGTAGATTTGGCCCTAAGGCCAACAACCAAGCAAATAGTTCCAATTATAATGATACGAACTGCAATCTGATTGTTTGTACTTCTGGTCTTTCCTCGGAGAAATGAATGTCGGCAAAATCATCTTGTCACTCACTACCGCAAATTGGTACCGGTCGTGGTAAAACTATTAAGAAAGGAAACAAATCCACCAGCAGATAGAGCCGGATACTTTTCATGGAATCTGCCTGGATAAAATAAACCTTACACAGATGCCAGACTAACTCGGAAACACTTATCTCTGTGTTGTCTAAAATCATAAAACAAACCGAAAAAGAGGAAGGAGGAAAATGAAGCGTCTGTAAAAGTCCCATTTTTCCATTACAGTTTGACTAAAGTCTATAGACAATATGTTTGGGGAAAATTGCAAAAGTTATAAATGACCTTGTAACATGCAGTCATGCGATATAGATGGAACACATTTCTTTGTCAAATGGAAATCTAAATATCTGCTTAATGAATAGACAGCATTGTCCCCTGACAAGAATAAATTAAAAAAAAAAAAAAAAACACGCAAACACACTTGAATTAAAATTACAACATGAATGATTCTGACATAAATAAAGTGAGAAGATATAAAACTTCTAGAGAAAACGGCAAAGGACACTGCCCCAGGACCTGACGGGGTCAGGTGCGCTCATTGGTAGCTACTTTTATAATAAGCATTGGGACGGTGCACCAGTGCCTCAATCGCACAAGTGCCTCACGAGTGGATGCACAGCTATTTAATCTCACTCCCCAAAGCAGTCAAGGACCATTTAAGACTCAGTGTCTATTGGATTATCACTTTACAGAATACATTTGGCAAGGCGTTGAAGAAAATAGTTGCTCTTAAGTTGCAGAAATATTTGTAAAGGAAAATAAGCTACTCTCAAGAGGGCTGGGGATTTAATGGCCAAAGAAAGACATCTGGTCGGACGCAGCAACATTTGCTTTTGGTGTTTATGAGGTGTTCCAGATTAATAAAAGCAGCGCTGGATACTGGAGACGCATATAACAGTCAGACATGCTTTCGTAATGCACACTCTTACGAACGGATCAGAATTCTAGAGGATATGTCAGAACTGCACAGAGTCATAATCATACTGGATCGTGAGTGTAGGAATTGGCCAGCAGGCAGCGTTAAATAAGAGATGCAACAAATGATACACGATTATTCTCGCCCAGGTGATGTAATCATCTACACGGGTGGTAGGAGACAAAAGAAGTGCCTAGAGGTCATAGCGAAGATTAATAGACAGTAAGTGTTGCAGGAGAGCTTAGCGTATGACACCAAAATAAGTAGTCTGAAAATGGAGGTAGAGGCAGTCACTGGCTGCAGAATAAACAGTACACTCTTGTCGTGATTGTAATGTCCTCCCAAAGCATGTTGAATAGGGTGAAGACAGGCATGCTTTGTGCAGACTGGCATGGTTCAATTAAAAAGAAAAAAAGCAAAGTTATTGAGCATCCGTTGGATCCTTTCTTCGGGACACACATGTGTGTTGAAAAACAAGCAGGCGGACTAATTGGTTGGATCTGCACATCTGATCGGGTTATTGGTGCACGATCAGGCAGATGTCGTCAGGGCCCTTAGGGGTCGTGTGTATAGTGTGGAAGAACATAATACCATCATTGCCTGGAGAGAATTGGGCAGTAGGGAGTGACACGAGGATTTGGCTGACACTCAGTTCTCCGAGGAAAGTCTAGACGGACACACAGTTAGATTGCAATTCGTGTTATTATAATTGGAACTCTTTGCTACTTGTTGAAGATGAGGGCGAAGAGCGTATGGGAATGTCCCTAGTGTTGTGTTGTCGGTTCTTGACTTAGCTCAACTCAACCCTTATCCACCGCTAGGTAGTTCGTGCACTGTGCTGAGATTATCAGTATGTGATATTCTGGAAACAGGGGATCATGAACAAGTAAAATAATATATATTACACAGTCCGAACATTGATGAAAACTGGCCCATAAACAGAATCATGTCTCTGAAACTAAAATACTTTGGCGTAGGGTGTATTTTCAATGACTATGCAGTGTTTGAAAATATTGCCGTCCAAGTTTTGTATTCACCCTCTGTAAAGTTCATGCAACTTAAAAGGTAAATACAAACCTTGGACAGGCGATATTTTCAAACACTGCATAGTTATTAAAAAATACACCCTATGTATTAAACGCTACCGTGGATTAGAAAGGAAAAAAACAGTAATGGAAACCATGATTTGTGGACTAAGAGGCAGGGCTATTTGAACACGATGATGAACACAGGGCATTAAAGACCCTATGGGTATGAACATTCTCGAGGTATCCTGGGGGTCGTCGCTGCAGCGACCCTTTAGGTAGATCACTCTGCGACAAGAGACATAAACATATGGGATAAAACCGGTTGCATTTAAGTCGATCCTCAGTTTCAGTTCAGTATTTACGGTAAAAAACAACACAAATTCAGCCTTATTCAACCTGCTTCTTCAGTGTTGGTTATAACTGAGTGACTAACCGTCTTTTGTGAGGTTTGATCTTCTTTGTGTTTACTCTCTTTCACGTTAGTTCTAACAAGACTCGTTATATTTTTTTTCGCATCATTCGTTGGTAACGATCGGGTCTTTTTGGGTTTCACGCTGATTGACATTTTCCTAATTACGTTGAGTTGGTCCCGATAAGGATCTACGAGTTGTTCGTTGCTTTCTCTACAATGAATGGTCTTATTTAGTCCTCACAAGGACTGAACTCATTCAGTCCTCACAATCACTGACTTCATTTAGTCCTCTCTCGCCTTTAAACCCCATTTTAATTCCTTTTGGGCATGCAAATGCAGAAAGAAGGGGAACTTGTGAAGGACTGAAAATCTTTCTGACAGGAATCTCGATATGTGAAGATCTAAACTGGAATTCTCCCGCTGTTTATGCTACACAGTAAATCAATTGGGGAACCCTTTGATGCCTCAAGAAAGTTCATAAATAAACACACATATTATTGTTTGGCGCTTATATAAGTGAGAAGAATGAAGTAGAGACTAGAGGATGCACTAGACAACCTAATAATAGAAAGCTGTAGTTACCGACCGGAATACGAACCTGTCACCTCCAAATGACGACGGCGCCTCGCTGCAGGAACAAGTGTGCGAACAAGTCTGACGGCTAGATTTCTTAGTCTATTACTGTAAAAGATTTAATCTGAAAGGCGGATAATCTAGTCTATTATTTAAAAAAATGAACTTTCTTTGCAGGCCGTTGCAATCACCCTTGGCACATATTGGCTGTTTGTGACTTACTATTAAATTTTATGTTCAGTAGTTTGCCATTGCCTGTTCCGTGGTGAAGGTGTTACGGACGCGGTTCCTAATTCCGCTTACCTGCGTTCGAACATAGCTGTGCGCGATTTGGCAACAGACCGCGTCGCGCAGGGTTTTAACGTATTGGTGTGGGAGTCGGTCGTTCAGAAAGTAATGGCAAACATTCTTCTTTTTTTGCATATCCATTACAGGACGCTGCAGTCAACATCGGCATTTTTCAGCTGCTGTTGGTGTACTGGGCAAGATTACGCTCAGTAGTTTGCCATTGATTTATGAACGACCGGCTCACATACGCCGTAAGTTACCAACGCGGCGAGAACAGCTACCGATTCTCGCGCAGGTTACATTACTCACGAGAATATACTGGATTACGGAGAAAGACGTTAACACCTAGGTCACGGAGACCCGCAGACTACTGAACGTAAATTTGCCAAGAGAATACAACAACAGCAAAATGATATGCCAAAAAAGCTTGCCATTGCCTGCTCCGTCGCGATGGCGTTAGGAATGCAGTTCGTAATCCCGCATACCGCGTTCGAAACAGATTTGTGGGCGATTTGGCAGTAGATCGCCTTAAGTTGATTTTTGATGAAATGGTATGGGTACCGTTCGTATAGAAAGCAATGGCAAACTACTGAAGGCAAACTTGCCCAGAAATCATAAACAGGCAAAACATTCTTAGGTTTACTCTACGTTCTGCAAAGAATATACAATTAAATAGCTAAGTTTGCCATTGCTTTCTGAAAAAAGAAGTTCACATTTAAGCCCAACACACCAGATAGTATATTACAGTAGACAGTATTTTTTTGTTGTTGCATATCCCTTGCAGGACGTTGCAGTGAACATCAGCATTTTTCAGCAGCTGTTGATGAACGAGGTAAGATTACGCTCAGTAGTTTGCCATTGCTTTCTGAGCGGCCGGCTCACAGACCCTGCAAGTTACCAACGCTGCGAGAACCGCTACCGATTCTCGCGCAGGTTACGTTCGTCGCGTAGATATACGGGATTACGGAGAAAGACGTTAACCCCTTTCCAGGGAGACCGGTAGGTAGTATAGTACGGCTAACTCAATGTCTAAGTAATTACTACTGACTCACCTGTAAACTTCGTAGAAGGACGGTATCCGCAACACTTAGAAGCCAAAGAGGATACAAGAAGTTGCAGATAAAACAAAAATCGCTCTTTTGACTTGAGTCTCGTCTTATGTTCTTGGCGAAATCAAGCAATGGTGTCGGAAACAACTGCTTGGCACATTTACTGTTTACTAAGAAAATAAAGTTAATTTTGTCTAAAGTTCTTGAGCTTGTCTATCTTTGTTCTTGTGTTTGTTTATTCTGATGCTTTTATTTCTTCTTGATTAGCTTCGTCTCAGTCGCTGCCTTTAACTTGTTGGTGCCTTGGCCTTGAAGACAATGTGTTTCTAGATTGTAGTGATGTAGCTCCTACGTTTAAACTGACGTTGTTAGCTCTCTAGACGGAAGCTATATTCTCTGTCTCGGCGTGACTCTTTTTATTCTGGGCAACTAATTAATTCGATAATGTATGGGTTGTCAACGGAGTTTTAGTTCCGATCGTATGACAGACCTGTGGGTGGAGAGAAACGAAATGAAACCAATAGAGGAGGTAATTTGCCAAGTACCTTATCTGTGCTTGGAGACAGTAACGATAACTTGGCCCTGAACTTGAGGACAACGCCGCTGTCAGCCCAGCTGTTCGTGGTGCCAGCGCGTGATGCTGTTTGGCTACGCACTGGTTGGCTGTTGAAAGGTAATCGTTTGTACATTAAACTGGAAGGGTAGGGGGTTACATTTGAAATGGAAGTTAACTATTTCTTTGGGGAAATCTTAGAATTCCACGCGAACATTGCGCGTAAAATCCTGGGTTATGGAATGAATCTTTTGGTGAAACTTTCCTTTCGCACTTGCTCCCCACGGTATATCTCCGAATAGACACACTTACTGTTTGGTCATCAAAGGTTAATAATAACATGAAACAAAATGGTATGTTATGATACTGGGGAAAGCAACAAACATATGTACAAACCATACGAGGACATCAGACAGACAGACAGACAGACACACACACACACACGCACACACACACACACACACACATTAGAAAATACAGAGGAGTACATATAATAAAGTGCTATGTGTTCATAGAATATCAGGAAGTAAATACTACACGTTGACACGTAGCTAAATCAGTCACAGAGTATGCTTTTTCAGTTCGTCCTCTTTGAACTCACGCAAAGCCCATTCATATGCAATTACTACTACTACTACTACTACTACTACTACTACTACTAGTAGGCCTCTTTCAGTCCTGAAGGACTATAGAGTTGTGCCGCTTGGGAGGTGCCTGGCAGCACCGCTGGTGACTGTATAGTCCAATTCGAGAATGACAATCTCTGTCACAGTTTCCGCATCTGTGAGACGCGGCAAGTCCCGCAGTAAGTGACTGCTCTTTGAGCCTGTGCCGTCTCTCCTCAGTTTTTTGGATCTGATTGCGCTCAAAGAGCACCAGTCCGTTTCGTACATCTCTTCTCCAGGAGCATCTGTCTGTTGCAACTCTCTCCCACGTGTCTGGATCTATTCCAATGGTTTTCATATCTTGTTTACACACATCCCTATATCGCATTTGGGGTCTTCCGGTTGGCCTCTTTCCTGTGGCTAGTTCTCCGTAAAGGAGATCTTTGGGAATACGTTCGTCCTCCATTCGAGATACGTGGCCCAACCACCGGAGGCGTCTCTGCTTGAGGAGGGTGTGCACTGTGGTAATATCTGCTCTTTCAAGCACCTGTTTGTTTGTTATGTGGTCTTTCCATGTTATGCCCAGGATACGTCTCAGACATCTTATGTGGAAGGAATTCAACTTCTTTTCCTGTCTTGAGTACAGGGTCCAGGATTCAGACCCGTAGAGTAGTGTGCTAACAACACAAGCTTTATATACTTGAGCTTTTGTACGCTCTGTTAGTCTATTATTCTCCCAAACTCTTTTAGCTAGCCTGGAAAATGTTGTGGCTGCCTTTCCAATGCGTCTGTCGATTTCTGTCTCTAATGAAAGATTATCTGATATTGTCGATCCCAGATACACAAAATCGTGGACGACTTTCAATTCATAATTAGAGATTTTGATTGACGGAGGCGCATCAGCATCTTGTTCCATCACCTGTGTTTTATTTAGGCTAATGGTGAGCCCAAAGTCTTTGCAGGCAGCTGCAAAACGATCTATGAGCCTTTGGAGATCTTCTGCTGTATGAGTAGTCAGTGCTGCATCATCTGCAAAAAGTAGTTCTCTTACGCATCTTGGTCTTATTTTGGTCTTTGCCTTGAGTCTTGATGGGTTAAAAAGTTTGCCATCAGATCTTGTGTGGAGGTATATGCCTTCAGTGGCAGTCCCAAATGCTTGCCTTAAGAGAACAGCAAAGAAGATACCAAAGAGTGTAGGAGCAAGCACGCATCCCTGCTTTACTCCGCTGCTGATGCTGAATGACTGGGATGTTGAGCCGTCAAATAAAATGGTCCCCTGCATGTTTTCGTGGAATGATTTCACGAGACTAAGAAGGGTGGGTGGACATCCAACCTTTTCAAGGACCTTAAAAAGGCCGCTTCTGCTCACGAGGTCAAATGCCTTTGTGAGGTCGATGAAGGCTATATATAATGGCTTCCTCTGTTCTCTGCACTTCTCTTGGAGCTGCCGGAGTGAGAAAATCATATCGATGGTGGACCTGTTGGGTCTAAATCCGCACTGCGATTCGGGGTAGATTCTTTCAGCAAGAATGTGTAATCTTTTAAGGATTACTCTGGCAAAAATCTTGCCTGTAATGCTGAGAAGGGAAATGCCGCGATAGTTGTTGCAGTCGCTTCTGTCGCCTTTGTTTTTATAAAGGGTAACGATGTTTGCGTCTTTCATATCTTGTGGTATTGATTTTTCTCTCCAGCAGAGCTGTAATATTGCATACAGTTCTGGGATGATTGTTTCTTTGCTACATTTTAAAATTTCAGGTGGAATACTATCTTTTCCAGGTGCCTTGCCGGATTTGAGAGAGTCTAGTGCTTCGCTGATTTCTGTGAGGCAAGGTTCGTTATCCAAGGCATGCATGGCGGACTGTTGATCGATGGCTTCCAGAGCTTCTTCGCTGACAGTGTTATCCACTGAGTATAGCTCTGAGTAGTGATCTACCCAGCGATCCATTTGTTTCGCTCGATCTTTTATGATTACCCCCTCAGTTGATCGTAAAGGGGCCATCTTATTTTTTGATGGACCGACAGCTTGCTTGATGCCCTCATACATTCCTCTTATATTTCCAGTGTCTGCACAAGTTTGAATTTGAGCAGAGAGCTGTAGCGCTGCTTCCCGTGTTGTGTCACCGCTTTACGCGGTGCTGAAGTGACCTCTTCAGGGCACAAGCCTGGGCAATGGAAATCGGAGAACCAGCTGTTGCCCAGTAGCAGGTTCCCCCTCTCCACGTCGCCGATGTTGACCAAGGGAAAGGCAGTAGCCAATGCAACTTGGCATCGGTGCCGTCGCAGGAGTTGCCAGAACTATGTTGTTTACAACATGGAACTGCCTTAGGGACTCCATCTCCGGATTTGTCCTCAGGGTTTACTCCCGAAGCCTTTCCCATATGGGTATACCCGCAAGGCAGCGGAGGTTTGAGATTTAGAGTTCCCTCTCTTAGAAGAGATACCAACCAAGGCTGACGAGCCTCCTCTGCCCGGGAATCAATAAGGAGGGAAGTCTACCATTCTTCCTTCCTGGCAGTGACCATACTGATCGGATGACCGTAGCCATTGTCTCTACTGAGAGATCCTCTGCCCACCGTCACTGACTTGAAACCATAACCAACAACTATCTGTCGGCTGCTCCCAAGTCCAATCCACCACCTGCTCCCATGGCTTCACGTTACCCTGTTGGGGGGGCTAAACGGGTACTCCACCTTGCCCAAGGGTGTCCCGTAGGCTAGCGGAGGGAAGGAGGCACCTTACTTCTCCTTTGATAGGGTATACCCCTACCCCGCTACTACTACTACTACTACTACTACTACTACTACTACTACTACTACTACTACTACTACTACTACTACTACTACTACTATTACTACTACTACTACTACTACTACTACTACAAGCAGTTACTACTACTTTGGAGTGCATTGGACAGATCATTTTCTGTTGATTATCTTTCCCTATTACCAGTGTCTCTCGCCACCAGGCAAACCCACTCCGAACTTCTGAGGAACCTGTAATTTACGTCCTCAAGTCAAGGACCAGAAGTCAACATTTTAGTCCAATTGAACTAGATAGAAAAGAATAGACTATATACTAACTGTAAACAGGAAAATTCCATCAACATTTGCAATTAGAGTAAATTATGACATGTAGATTATGTCCGCTATACCGTGAATGTATACAGGACAAGAATGAGCAAAGTTTGCTATAATTTAAAGGGATATATGCAGGGCAACAGGGAGTGAGTCATATAGAATGTAAGGTAAATGTAAACCTACCACCTATTAACAAATTCAGCAAGAATGTAAGACAGCTATAAGAGAAATCAGTCATTATATACAATGTCTGTATACTTGAAAACAATGAGAGAAATCGACCATTGTATAAAATGACTGTATACTTGAAATCAATAAGAGAAATCAGCAAGAATGTAATCGAGATAACAATGATATATTCGGTATAAATGTATAGTGAATGTAAACTACACAAGTAGATATGTATCATTTATATGGAGTATGTTGTTTTTGTTGTACACACACACACGCGCGCACACACACACACACACACATTATTAATTATGAAACCTAATCTATTCATCCAGTTGTTCACAATGTGTTAACCTAGTCTACAGGTCGAACTTGGCTGAGAAGCAAGATATTGCCACATAAAACTTGAATGGTGTGAATTTGGTAACATCTCTGCAGACGCGTTGTGGATAAATACATGTATGAAAAATACGGACGAAATGCAGTAATCTAGCGTATACAACCACTATCAGAGACAGAAAGTCTTGGAGTTGCACTGCAGCCAACTTTCAGTGTGGAGACGGTTCTAGATTGATTGATGAAGTATTCACATGCAAGGATAGGCACGCGACCATAAATCACCGATGATAAATAACCAGCGGGTTAACACTACCACAATGACAGCATGCGGGAGATAAAGAGAAGCCGGCTATTGTGCTGCGACAAATGTATATACAGGGTGTACTTGTTATGACTGTGCAGTGTTTGAAAATATTGCTGGTCCAAGTTTTGTATTTACCTATTATGTTGCATGAACTAAGAGTGATCATGAGTTCGAGTCAGTATCATGACATATTTTTATAACTAACCGGGGCTTGCAGGTGGACCCAGTCTAAAACAGATACCAAGAAATGTGTTGGGAAATTAAGGTAGCCTGAGTGATACTGACTATAATGCCTAACTATTGCCGAATGGTCTATAAAACATGGATCTGGCATTACATGCCGAATGCGCTTAAGGTATATTAACACGTAATTTACTTAATACATTGGTTTATCCTGTGTAAAACGTTGCCTTCATAACAGTCTTTCGAAATTTCTCTCTATCATAAGCCAGATGTTTTGCACCAGTTGATGTCAAGTGTAAATAATCTATCGGATTTTGAATCCGTCTACTTTGTGGTTTTCCTCTTCAACGCTCATCCGGCACACTTCCTTTCATTGTTGTCTTTTCCAGACATTCAAGTCGTCTTATATGTCTGCCCAGGATGTGACGTGTGGAGGGAACAAGAAGTCTTATTTAGTATAAACCCTGACCCTAGTACATTATAATCTTTACAACTCTTTTCTTCAAAGGCCTGGTTAGACGTCGACGACCTGACTCTTCAACTCGTTTCTGTCGTCTAATATATTGATCAATGTCCTTTTGATGTTGCAATGGTATTGTTGCCAAAATTAAACTTTCCATATACTCTTTCTCTGTCTTCCTCTGTCCATCTTGCCTAGTATTTTCCTGCTTGATGATAAGTTCTCTTTTGAATCTCTTTTGTTGAAATATCCAATAATGTCATTTGTCTTGTCCTTATGTGTTTGATGCATGATCTTGTAACACATGCATATCTCAATCAAGTAAGATTTCTTCTTCATTCAAATTATTCTCAAAATTCTTGTGCAAAACCAAACTCCCTATACTGTTGTTGTACATGTCTGCTAGTTTCTCTAGCTCGTTGTCGGTACACCTATTGATGTCGTCGTATCTTATACCATCAGGCCCTGGAGCGCTGTTTTTTTATCGTTGAAGCACGGCCTTGATTTCTTTCACTGTCACTGTGTCTTCATCCGAAGTGTTATGGGCCTTGCACCTGTCTGAGGTGACCTCCTTGGCTTGCTTGCTTGCTTGCTTGCTTGCTTGTGTTCGTTGGCTTGAGCTCCAACGCGAGGTCCTGTATGTCGGATGAAGGCATCCTGTTGTCCAACATCAGTGTGATGTCATACAGGACCTGAGGTTTGCGTGAGTATCCGTTGTCCCATGTCTGGCTTATTGGTGTGCGGACTGGTGGTTCCTCGCCGTACAGGCAGACACTCTCCGACTTCGGAGGAATCGGCGATCCTATTGACTTTAGCCAAGACCCCGAAGGGACCTGTTGCCCAGGACGCTCGACGAGGACGCGTCAATAGGTCTTGGCCAGTATATAACCCGGCCCTGGTGCCTTGGAAACACCTCTGCGTCCCACCTCCTTGGCAAGATTTCGGCCTCCCATGTCTGTCTGGTTGCTCTGCTCTAGATAGCGTTCTAAGAGGGATTTGCCCTTGTCCTCGTCAGTCCTCTGCCAGATAAGGTCAGCACCTTGGAAGTCAGAAATGCTCTTATTCTTGACTACCCCACTCATACTTTTAAGTAGTGGCCAGAAAAATTTCAGTGACTTGGCTGTGCTTACTCTTTGACACACTTCTGCCCATTTTTCACTTTTAACCACCTTGACCAGTTTTTTTAAATAGCTTACTTTTGTGTGCATCTCTCTTTTTAAGTGCATGCAGGGACTAGGATGGCCAGTTCTGTTCTTCTTGGCATTTTGCCATCTCCTTACAGCACTACGCTTATCCACCTAAGCCTTCTCCACTTCGAAATTCCACCACGGTGACTGCTCCTGAAGCTCTCTGCGCTTGTGACGTCTTATTTAGCTAACCACATCTTGCCCTGTACTGTCATACTTAAAAGACATGACAGTTAACTTGTGCTGCCTGGTTCTGCCTTTCTCCACCAATATGCTGCAAGGGCGTTTGTCGCTGCCGTGGTGTCCTAGGACACCCCATCTATACACTGTAGTGAGTGAAGGAGAAACCGGCGCCAGATCAATAGCACTGTCCTCATCCCCTGGACGGCTTGCTGTCCTGGTGACGCAGCCACTGATGATACAAACCAGGTCAATGATTTCAAGTGCCGTCTCGAGCTCCCTTCCCTCTGTGTTTGGGGGAAATGTTTCCCCATTATCTGCCTGTAGCGTTGAAATCGACACAGAAAATAACATTTCTCCCGTGACCTAATATGTCACTTAAGCACTGCCACTTCTGGGAATCCATACTCGCGTTTTGGGCATAAACATTAACCAACACGAATGGTAGACTGGATTGAACTCTTACATCCTGTATTTGTATATCGTCACTGTCCCAACTTGACATGTCTAGCTCTGACGCCACCATGTTGTCGCGAATGAGGGTTGGTCATGTCTGTTTTTGAGTACGGGATGGCAATCCTGACTCTCAGTCGTAAGAAGATAGAAAGGATGGAAAGGATACAGAATGAAGCTATGCGCATTATTCTTGATGTACAAGAGATACAGATTTTCCAACAATTGAAGACAGAATACGAGTTTGCAGAGCACGCGCCTACCTCAGAGTTAACGCAAACACACAACATCCACTGCATAGTGAAATTATGAAGGTGAAGGGCAGCAGGTTAAAAAGATGATGGTCGTGGATGGGTTAAGCCGAAGACATTCTTCAACAGGTGTGTTCACTTGAGGACTTAGAACCTGGCGAGGAGTAGGTACAAGTGCCAACAGATTTCTGCACATCCATTTCAGTTTGCATCCAGCTAGATAGAAAATGCAGACAGGAAAATCCGGCTGCTGTGGAGGCGGAAGTACAAGCGTTGATTTTCGAGAATTCGCTAGACTGTGATGCTGTCATTTACACAGATGGGTCAGTCGTCCGACATGTGAGAAGCTCATGGGCTTTACGGCTCAGGCCGGAGGGAGAATTGTGAAGGAGGACTCTGGTGCTTTTGCTGAGACCACAAGTAGCCTGACTATGGAAGTCATGGCAGTAAGTAAAGCAATAACATGGCTCGAGACACAGACATTCACTGTGGCATGTTTCCTTAGCGACTCAATGAACATGATCAAGAGGATAGAGGAGAGGTCGATCCGAAGAGAATGGTTGCTGCCTCTGGAGCGGTCTCGGCTGACAAAGATTAGTTTCATCTTCGTGCCAGGGCATGCGGGAGTACAAGGAAATGAGCAGGCTGACAAGCTCGCAGGTGAGGCTACTGTGGAGGGCGGACGCGCCATGGACCAGGCTGACATTCTGAATGCTCTACGAGAAGTAAGACTTTTGCGAGAACCAAGTGATGACTGTGAATCTACAACCATGGTCAGACTGCGAGAACAGCAAATTAAAAGAGGGGTGGCCAAACAAGAACACTACGCAGGAAGCCAAAGAAGATTGATAAACCAACACAGAACTGGTGTAATTAGCCGCTACACGCTGCGGGATTTGCTGAGGAGGGGATCCGAGCACTTATGGACTGAATGGTTCGATGTGCAATGAGGATGATTTGTCGACTAACTAACTAACTAACTAACTGACCTGGGAATCCATTTGCGATGTAAATATTCCAATCCATCCCGATGCCCATGGAACTGATGACCCCCGGTCAGTCAGGAGCAAGTCTAGCCACTGCCCTACCGCAGTCCCCACCAGTTTTGCTAATATTTAATTTTTTTTTGTTGAAATCGCTCGTTTTGAACTCAAGCATTGTTCATAGACGTGCTACAACAGTGGTTCTCAACCGGTGGGGAATTCCCCCCTCCCCCCAGGGGGGAATTTTAGGGTTTCCATGGGGGGGGGGGGGAAGGGGAATGAAGACCATTTCATGATCGCGTTAATACAAGAACCGATTACTTGATATTGTTTTTCCCTTCATACTTTACAGTTAAGTACGTCACATCCTTCTACAATTCATTTTATAAAGTCAGTAGACCCACAAATCATGTTTTATGTGGATGTCTATGCTTGTTTTAGTATGTGCTATTAAATTTACCTTACATTTTTACGTATACTGTATAAGGGTGGGGGGATTTTTAGATATGAAATATGAAGGGGGGGGGGGGGGGGGATAAGGTTCTGAAAATACGGTGAAAAAGGGGGGGGGGCACGGGCCAAATTTTTGATAGGAAGGGAGGGATGACGTTCTGAAAATATGGTGGGGGGGGGGGCACGGGCCAAAAAAGGTTGAGAACCACTGTGCTACCACTTCTGGTGCACTTGAATGATTTTTGCCAGTGGGTTATATCTTCCTATCACTAGTATACCTAGCCATCAGGCTATTCCGACTTCTGAGGTACTTGTAATTTACAAGTACCCCCCCCCCCCCCCCACACACCACCAAGTTAAAGACGAGAAGTCAACATGTTTGTCCAACTGACCTGTGTAGGGTTGAACTCGTTACCTCGACATCAGCATACCAGAAGTTTTAATACCGGGCGGTCTGATCCGTTCGGCCACGCAGACTGTTAATATTTAATAACAATCACTCCTTGCTTTCCTCCATGAATTCCATCACTAGGGTCATGTCACATCATCTGGCTAAGACTCCGTGCCAATGCTAGAAAGATGATTTACTTCCTTGCCAGTTTGGCATTAGATTGTACAGAGAATGCAAAACACAAAACCTGATTGTCGTTGACACAGAAGTACGAACACTGCTTTTTGAAATTCTTCCCAGGGTGAAACAATCATCCTACTGAGATGGGTCTCTTGTGCGGTACACGTGAGCTCCAAGCCCAGGTTGGATGAAAACCTGTTAAGGAAGACAGCTGCGATATTACCGTGACTACGGATAATTTAACCAGGGAAAGGCATGACAGTAACAAAGGTAATAAATAGCGTGGCTGGAGACAGACGTTCACCCACGCGTGTTTCTCAGCAACTTCATGAGTATGATAAACGAAGGAAGGAATGAAAGAACAATCTTTATTTTCAAAGGGTTAAGAATTGGGCACGCAGGCTCGTCTAACATTCTGCTCTTCTTCCCTAATTCCTCTCATAAATTATTTCATTCAACATCACTTATGAAGCTAATCTTAGACAACAAAAGAACAATAATCATTAATACTTATGAAAATTAATCAGTAATACATTCTCACTTATGAAGCGAATCTTAGATAACAAAAGAACAATAACCATTAATACGCATGAAAAATAATCAGTAATACCTGACTCACTGAGGCAATGTTTTAACACGGGCATTATGAATACATAAGGAAGGTGTAACGTGCCATGCATATGGGAACGTTTATTGGCTAGTTGTCGTATGAGATAATTTACCATTATTATTTTTAGGGGGGCATGTAGTCTGTACTGAGGTAGTGTTCAAACAGGTTGCGACTGTATGTATAATGATCGGTGGTGTCTTTGATTTCTTGTGGAAAATTGTTCCACAACTGAGTGGCAGAGTATGCTAAGCTTGTTTTATATAAGTCTATCCTAGGTTTAGGGACACGAAGTATATTTAGCCGTTCGCTATGTCTTGCGTTATATTTGAACAATGGCCAAAGGATAGCTTGGAGCATTTTGAAATAAGATTTTGTGAATTAGTTTAGCCTTATTGAAAAGTAGGCGTTTGTGGAGTTGCAGTAACTGAAGACGTTCATGTAGGTTATAATTGTCTGTAAGCTTATCACCATTGATTAAAAGCACTGCCCTTTACTGGATTGAATAAAGGCATTTTGTTATTGATTTGGAACATCCATCCCAGATTATGGAGCACTAATCAGTATCTGTTTGTATGTGGGAAGTATTGGATATCTTTCCTGTGTTTTCGTCGAGGAAATTTTAATTTTGGCAAGCTGGCATACATTTTTGGCTACTTGTTTAACTAGAGTATGAACATGGGAATTATAGGTTAGATTTTGATCTATGATAAGACTATGATGAACTCCCTGTGGTCAGATTTGTGTCTTAAACCTGCGACTGGCCAAAGGGATCTTCATACTGCTAGTAGAAAAACTAAGAAGTATAAACGGACTGAAGTAGATTACCAGTCAACAGAATACCACATCAAGCAATGATGTGCAGACCAGATGGAAACAGAGGAAGCGACCGACCACGTAAACGTTGGACGGAGAGAACAGCAGAGTCCATGGAAATATCGATACATGAAGCCCATAATCGGGCACTCTCACGATGTTTATACTTCACCTCGGCACCGCAAGGTACAAGAGGAACATGATAAGAGAGAGAGAGAGAGAGAGAGAGAGAAGAGAGAGAGAGAGAGAGAGAGAGAGAGAGAGACAGAGAGAGAGAGAGAGAGAGAGAGAGAGAGAGAGAGAGAGAGAGAGAAGACCTAGTGCCTTGTGCTCGGATACACTTTCTATAGGCATGCTACCAATGTGCAGCTGAAGAGTTCTCTGCAAGTTTAGAGTGTGAAGTCTTTGACTGTTTGCTATTAACATAGATTCTGTTTTAGAAATATTAATTTGCATGCGGTTTGCATGACTCCAGTTAACTACACTATTTATTTCCTGTTGCAATGATAATTCTAGCATATTACAATCAATAGCGTTTGTATATACTGTGCAGTCGTCTGCAAATAGATCGCAGGACGAGGAAAGACATAAGGGAAGATCATTTACATAAATGGCAAATAACAGAGGGCCAAGTATAGACCCCTGACGTACTCCAATATTAATGCTAATGGCTATAGATAAAGATGTATTGTGTGATACTATTTGTTTTCTGTCTAATAAACATGATTGTATTAATGTCACTATATTAAAGCTTACTTTCATTGTTTCTAGTTATTTAATTATAAAAGGAAAATTGAGAAGGGTTGGACCAAAAGGCAGTGGCGTGAATCTCTGATGAGGTCAAAACTGGCTAATATTTCATGTTTTATGCCATAGTGAGGTGCATTGAATTGTATCATTTAGCTGCTGTAGGGAACTGACGAGCAATGGACCAGACTGACATCATGGGTGTTCTCAGAGAAGCAGGACGAGTAAATGACTCAAGGGATGATTGTGATTCTGCAACTTGAACAGGACAGCTAGAACATCAAGTCAAATGAGGTCAAGCTGTACTAGAACACCATGCGAGAGGTTTACGTAAGAAAGTCAACTAACACAGATCTCTTGTCATCAATTGCTGAACGCTGAGGGAGATTCTGTTGAGAACGTCTGAGAACTTATGGGATAATTCGATGTGAAAAGAGGATGATCTGTTGAATAACTAACTAACTAACTAACTAACTAACTAACTAACTAATTAACTAACTAACCTAACTAACTAACCTAACTAACTGACTAACTAACTAACTAACCAACTAACTAACCAACTAACCTAACTAACCAACTAACTAACTAACTAACTAACTAACTAACTAACTAACTAACCAACTAACTAACTAACTAACTGACTGACTGACTGACTGACTGACTGACTAACTGACTGACTGACTGACTGACTAAATAACCAGCCAATCAACCAATCAACTAACTAACTAACTAACTAACCAACCAACCAACCAACCAACCAACTAGCTAACTAACTAATTAACTACCTAACTAACTAACTAACTAACTTTCGGCGCTGACAGCGCCGAATGTTGGGCGGCGCTTACCAAACCCGACACCCCACATTGTGCCAACGGCTTCGGGCGTGTAATATAATAAAAACGTCCCTACCCTTTCCTAAGCATTGACTCCCTTAAAAATAAACAAACCCTTACAATTACTGGTTAAGTAACTTGCTTAGGTAGGAATAGAAAATAAAACGCGATAGACTGACCGTGGCGAGCTAAATTTATTTGGCTTTATTTCTTTCACGTACCTGGCAAGACCGGGACTGATAGAAAAACAAAGGCCAGTGTAGCCATTTTGGTCAGTACGACACAAAGAACAGACATGTAAAAGTTTTCCCTTCGGGGAGAAGGCATGTTGCCTTTAAAAACATGATTCTCTTCAACTATTGAAGAGAAGCAGGTGGTGGTTGAATGTGGTGGGACTATATCACTAAACCTGGATCCTGGGTCAACAGCCAGAAAGTGAATGTCCTAACCATAGTCTGCATCTATAAATACCCATGGACTGCTGCGCTCAATAGCTCCATAGCGAGCAACAGATAAATTAGAAGACAACTGACTGGGTGAGTGATTAAGTCCTATTTTAGTAGGAATATCCAGGATGGACTTCAAGATCTAATAATCTACAAAGATGAAGATCATCAGAGTACTGACAACAGTGTATCGTTTGCGTTACTTCTGAGAAGTATCACCTATGGCCTCATCATTCAACCAAGTCAGTGAAACTGGGACAATCCTTCTTCAAGTTACTAAAACTAACAACAGTGAGTAACCTTCAACTGTTGGTTGGATTACCAAGTTAATATCCACAATGGATGTCTTCGAAAGAACATCTCACAGCTGCAACAGTCAAACATAAGGTTCCAGCCATGCAACACCAAGTTCTAGCTATGAACACCCACTCAAACAAATGGGGAGAAGACATGAACCACATAAGCCAATACAACCAAGGTACAAACTTAATATCATCTTAAACATAACTACGAAACCAGATTACCTCAAGGTTCCAAACCCTGAACCCCATCAGATAAAAGACCATATGAAAGCAGCTAAATGTCTCTACATCAGCAACAAGAGAAATCATCCAATTGTTTGCAAACCTGTTACTGTGCCGAATTTATTCATCTGTGGATATATGTAGGTATGGATCAATTGTGACCCTAGTCACAGATACTACCATGAGATGCCTCTCAGTCATATAAAGTTCTACACTGGACTAGATAACCACGACTAACTCTTTGCTGGTCCAATGTCAACCCAAATGCCATGGGTTATAGACTCGCGACTTGGTGGGTGTAAAATCTTTGTTGAACTACTTGGGATTCTGATATTAAAAGCAGAGCAGCTGAATGGACGTCTACTTGGCACCATGTATGGTGAGATGGTAAAGTACCTTCTGCAGAGCTTAAGTGGAAATTCCGGAAAGTTAGACCAACCTGAGGCCCCAAATTTCAAAAAAAAAAGACACCGAGCCTACTGCAACAGAGTACTCTAATATTCTAGCCCGCGGAGGGATTTGTGATTGTGTGTAATTTCTATTTTGGATTATAAAGTATGATTTGCACCAGCCAATTACCAGTGACTAAATAGTAAGAACATAACTGAGTGCATTAATTCGGTACCCAGATAATGGGGAAAAGGATCTAATCGACAGCAAAGGTGAACCCATAACCGCACACCAGGAGATAGACTCGATTAATTAATTTAATTAGTAAAAAATGCTGTTTATGTGTTGGTAATTTTTTTCTGAAGGTAACAGGTCAGTAGTTTTTTTCCAATGGTATAGATGGTATAGTATTTTGACACCAACTCATTATTTTTAACAATGAGAGAATGGTAAAAGGTGTCAGAAACATGTTATGTTGGGTTCTATTTAATATCTTTATTTGCCTTAATTATGAGGGAAAATGAAAGTAGACCCAATTTGTGGTTGCTGTGTTGTTTGTAATAACATTGTTGTTTTTTTGGGGTCACTGGATACTATGTTGTAATACTGCACATCATTCCCATGCCTGTCTGAAAATGCATAGTGTTTATTACACACACACACACACACATATATATATATATATATATATATATATATATATATATATATATATATATATATATATATATATGTAAATGCAGATCTTGAGTTAATACCTGAGCTGTTTGTCCAAAAGTGTTGTGTACATCAAGTAAATGTGGTGTCCAACAATGTTTGTTTATATGTTGTGAGCAATCAATATCCTTCTAGCACTATAGACAATGTAAAGGGTGATGAAGTGGGAAGGGAAACCTACACACAGATGCCATTGTTTCAAGGATTGAATTCTTTTCTCCTGGGATTTGTGGTAAATATCCCTGATCACCCTGCATTCTAACCAGTGACCAGAGAATCAATAAAACCCCCTAGACATTTTAACGAATCATTCTCAGGAATTAAAATCCACATCCCACAGGGCGGAAGAGCGCAATTGGGAGGGTACTAGCCTTATCCTGGTGCGAGGAAATGCAACCTAAAGACAAAAGTCATGGCAGGGCAGACCAGGCCCTAAGCCTTGGTTGGCAGCTGGTCTAGGATCGAAGCTCCGACAGGCGGACAGTTAGAGCATTGCTTTTCTGATCCGGCAGCTTCTGCAGCTTGTCTTGTTCCAGATTATAGGTGTCAACTTTCCTCTGGAGTGAACTAGGCAGGCCGAGAGAGGGATCATGTTGCATGGGCAACACATGGTTTCTTTATTTTAGCCCAGGCTTTGTGCTATGGAGAGGCAATAACTCCATCCCTGGTCTTAACCGGTCTCGGAATCAAAGCGAGAGGCAACTGTTACGGGTTATAAGTCCTTGTCAGTTGGCGTAGACATGGGGCGCCACGCATTGCCTCTGACGGTGGGAGACACCTACAGGTGTCATTGATCAGCTACTGCCCGCCTCAAGCTGGGCAGCCCCCAGCCAATTGGGTGCTGATACGCCACAGCCTGCATGCTTCAATGGGTGCTTGGGGTGGGACAAAATCTGAATCGCAGGCTGTAAAACCAATGCACGAGGTACTAATAAAATGAATAGAAAAAGACATCTTTTTTGGTGAATTACAGATGGGTAGGAGATCTCAGGGTCGGCCTCTACTACGATACAAAGATGTGTGTAAGCGGGAATGATTGATACAGGCATTGATAATGCACATTGGGATCATGTCGCCACTGAACGTGTTGCATGGAGGGCAACTATCAGAAATGGGATAAAGACAAAGGAGAAAATGATTGCAGATAAAGCACACACAGAGCATGAGAGACGTAAGATGGTGCAAAGTGGTGGAAATGACCATGTTTTCACATGCACCTACTGTGTGCAGACATTTGCAGCAAGAATTGGCCTTCCCAGCCACACTCGCCACCGCCATGGATCGTAGTTATTAAGCCTTTTTGAAGCACAATGTACCAAACTATCGTCTGTCAAGACGGAAAGGTGCCAATGCTAACTAACTAACTAACTAACTGACTGACTGACTGACTGACTGACTGACTGACTGACTGACTGACTGAATGTCTAACTAAATAGCCAGCCAATCAACTAATCAACTAACTAACTAACTAAGCAACCAACCAACCAACAAACCAACTAGCTAACTAACTAACTAACTAACTAACTAACTAACTATCTAACTAACTAACTGACTAACTAAACTAAACTAAACTAAACTAAATTAACTAACTAATTAACTAACTCCCTAAATAAATAAATAAATAAATATATAAAAAACCAGTCAACCAACCAACCAACCAATCAACTAACTAACTAACACAGAAATGCAAAACACGACAAGCTGTGCAGTGCAGACTCGCGTAGAGCTGGAGACAATTTATAAACACAGGAGACAATGGGTTGACATGATCAGATGAATTCTAATCAAGTCTTTAAGCTGATTATTTTGCTGCCGATACACTGTGGATATGATGTTTTTTTTTAAAATCATTGCTATAATGGTGTTTGTTGAAAACAAGATACATGACACGCTCATAAAATCCATTCTTCTTTCTTCTTTCATCCCAGTGCGGCATCGGCCCTTATCGAGTATACTTAAAGCATTCCTATCCTTAGCTATATGTCAGTATGATTCATTCTTAGTCACCGAATATTAGATCAGGGATATCTTTGCATCAGCATTCACTTACAAATGATCACAGGGGTCTCATCTATCTTTAGTTATATCGGTACAATCTAGAAATCTTCACAGTTCGTCTCTTGGAATTCTTTGTTGTTCCTGTGATATCAGAATCCTTCTCTAAAACGTTTTCCTTCCATCTGTTCCTCGAGTATGTTTTTGATTTCATGAGCCCACAAATTGTTTGTGAAAAAGAAACAAGTAGACAGACAAATGTATTTTCAGTTATGTTTGGAACATACAAACAGCTGTCGCATATTTGATTGGTAATATTAATAAATGATGTATGTTACCAGAAATAAATTGATGTATAGGACAACATCTTGCATGCCAAAGATTACAATGACAAGTCAAACAACCGAGCATGCATTTATCAAACGTTATTTAACAATACGATATGTCCAGCAATTGGACCATATTCAGCGTAATAAATTAGGTTTGACATTTGAAAACGCAGGCAAGTTTCCAGGTTTCTCTCTTTGTTATGGTTACACGCTAAAGCACCCTCTGCCTACGCCACACATGAACATGTGGTCAAATTAGTCCTAAGCACAATAAAGAGTCGCGGAAGCGAAGTGGGTGGATAGTGCGTTTACCCATCGGTCCGATTATCATATGTTCGAATTCATCTCGAACGGTGATGTTTCCAAAGTATAAAGAAATCTTTGCTATAGTTGTGTCTATTGTTGAAAAAAAAATCTTGGGACATCGATCTAAAACCAACTCAAAGCCCACTCAGATTTCACTTGGTTCTAGGGAATATGCTGGAAAGTGAGGTCGGCCGGTGCGATTATTGAACACATCATTCATTCACTCATTCATTCATTCATTCATTCATTCATTCATTCATTCATTCATTCTGTAGCATGCCATTTGTAGAACCTCGCTCATATAACAACCTTCCGGAAAACCTCTCGATCATAAGCAAGATGTCCCACGTTCGATACATTCATCTGGAGATCATCCGCCACATCCTGCACCCATCTTCTCTTTGGCCTTCCTCTTCCTTTCTTCCCAGGCATATATCCCTCCATTATTGTTTTCTCCAAACTTTCGTGGCTTTTCAAATGAACAAAATATTTCAATATTCTTTGTTTTATCGTCTTTAATAGTAAACTTTCTTCAATATTCAGCTCTTGAAGTATGGATGCATGTGCTCTTTTCTACCTAGGTAGGTAGGTAAGTAGGTACGTAGGTATGTCTGCATGTTTGTATCCTGACAACCAATATTTAGACACACAGACCGCTGTTGAATATATATATATATATATATATATATATATATATATATATATATATATATATATATATATATATATATATATACATATACAAAGAGAAAAAGAGAGAGAGAGAGAGGGAAAGAGAGAGAGAGAGAGAGAAAGAGAGAGAGAGAGAGAAAAGAGAGAGAGAGAGAGAAAGAGAGAGAGTATAGTAGAGGGAGAGTAGAGAGAGAGAGAGAAATTTGTGAAATTGTCTACAGTGCTATGTCTCCCGTTGTTTACACATAACCGCATAATATGCTGGCTAAAGGAAATTTACAAGAAGCTTCCTAATGTACCCCATGATCTAATTTAACGGCATTAGTATCGATGAGTTAGTACCCAGGGATTTGCATTGCTGGCCACATCTCTTCAGCAGTACCTATGAGTGTTGCAATGTCGACACCAGTCCTCAGTTTCATCTGTCCGTTAATTGCTGGTGATCTTCGGGTATTCCTTTGTGGGTAATTTTCGACAAAATAAATAATGATGAGATTTCAACGTTTTATCATTGACAAAATGTGATCTGGGTAGTCTTCAAAGGAAATGAAAGACTATGAGGACAAGAAGCAGAACATGAAGGAGAAATATGAGAAGAAGGAAGGGAAAGATAAAACAGCTGGCGAAAGAGGAGGAGAGACAGGCGAATGAGAAGAAAGAGAAGTAGGAGAAGGAGAGGAAGATAGATCAAGAGTAAGTCGGTAATTGACCAAAGACCGTTAAATCCTAAAGTTCTTCACCTTTGTTCTACTCAGACTTATTGCCAGAACAAAGTCTTTACAAGCTCTGAAGAACAGATTCAGTAACTTCTGGAATTCACCTTGGCTGCTGGTGATAGCTGCAGAATCATTAGCATATAGCAATTCTGCGCTGGATACCTGTCTGATGTTTGTTTTTAGTTTTAATGGGCATGCGACAATGTGATCTAGTGTATGAGCATATTCCACCCGCTTCATTTTCAAACGGATAATTTGTGAAGTTAAGTTAGTTGTATGTTCTTTACAGGACATTGCAATTAACCCCAGCATTTAATTGACTTTGTGTGATTTACAAGGCAATGTTAGCTCATTATTTTCTAAGATCTTTTTAACAGTCCGTTTTCCTCATAATCATCGAAATTAACTCAAAGCTGTCTGCTTCCAAATCGTCCGCAACAGATTTCGAACCCTCGACACGGTATGACGGGGAATGATGAAACTGCGAGTCTCATTATCCTCTAAGCCATAGCTTAATTTGTGAAGTACAGCAAAGAAAATTTGGGAAGTACAGAAGAAAAGAACAAATATCTGTGAAGTACAGCAAAGAACATTTGTAAAGTACAGCAAAGGATAGTTGTGAAGTACAGCACAGAATATTTGTGAAGTACAGCACAGAACATTTGTGAAATACAGCACAGAACATTTCTGAAGTACAACAAAAAACGTTTGTTACGTCCAGGAAAGAAAATTTGTGAAATACAGCAAAGATAATTTTTGAAGTACAGCAAAGAACTGTTTTTGAAGTACAGCAAAGAACACGTGAGAAGTACAGCAAAGAACATTTGTGCATTGCAGCTTTCTGTTATCCGTTATTGATTTTTTTTTTCTTTTTCTTTTTTAAATCAGTGAAGAGTTGAAACCTACAGAAATTCATCGGCGAATGAAGGGACAATATGGTGATGCATACCCGTTAGTCCAGCAAGTGTATGAGTGGAGTAGGAAGTTTATAAACAGTGTGACTTCTGTGAAAGACTGTTCGCTGAGTCAGGCACGCCGAGTAGCGACCGCACAGTGCTTTCACATGCGACCAGTGGTGACTACATAGAAAGATGATACATTTGTTCTTTACTTTTTCATAAGAACTTATTTACCCCCCCCCCCCCCCCCCCCAAAAAAAAAAAAAAAAAGATAAATAAAACAATTCTAAGGTATTCATTTGAAAATCTTCGTATTTGTTTTTCGTTACGCTGCCGTCTAGTTGATGTCTTCTCATAACGTGTCCAAAAATTGTGACTGTCTACGTCTAATTTCTCTAATCAATTTACGATTTTCATCTACTTCTTGTGACTTAGACGATACGATGCCTTATGAACGAACACATTGGGGAGTCTATACCTTAATGTAAAATAACCTTTATATTGCTTGTCTGAAGAACTCAACTGTCTCCAACACTCCTGCTTATATATATATATATATATATATATATATATATATATATATATATATATATATATACATATATATATATATATATATATATATATATATATATATATATATATATATATATATATATATATATATATATATATATATATATATATATATATATATATAATTACCATTACCATTACTAATTCGATTCTCGTTTTCACTGTGCTATAGAGATGTAACTACACCTGACAATCGGCTCGAAATGAAATTTCATATACTACTTCGAAAACCTCCTTCATTCATTAAACACCGGCACGCGTATATAAACGTAGACACACGCACCGGATATTCTTTATCCAATATTCCGTGCGGTGTCTACGCCCTAAAAACGTTATAAACCATTTGAACCAGGCTTTACACGGCTACGTCGTGTTTCCAATTGTCTTATTTCATAACTTGTAAAGACGGCAGACGTTGACAGGAAAGGGAGGTAATGAAACAAAACAGATACCAGGTGCCGGGGCTAATGTTTGACTATATTAGCAACGAAACCGTAAGTAATGAAGATCCCAAATGGCACATAATTGAACTGGAAAAGGTGGATTTGTAATCAAGTTACAGACACAGAAATGAGTCAAAGGGAGTCAGCAGTTCAGTTTGACCTTAGATTCCAGACAGTAAATCCCAAAAGATGTGTTGGGAGATTTGTAGTTACTGGAACAAGTAATCGTTTGGCACTTATTTGTTAATGTGCACTTTAGCCATAGCTGTCCTTCTCCTCATCATCATCATGTAACATAGCGAGTGGCCCAAGCTTGTATATTCCTCTGTAAACATTCTCCTCTATGTTCATGTTAAGAGTCTTACCACAGATCGTCAACTGGCCACTCATTCAATACATGCAGAATTTTCTGTGGGCCCCTATCTCTAAATCATTCAATATTCCCGGTTGTCACAGCCTTCCTCAAATCCTCTGGTCTCATAAATAAATGGTGCATAACCTTTGCAGGACGTTGCTATCAACCCCAAGCACCGGTTGATTTTTCTAGACAGTTTTAGTTTCTGTAGGTTTTCTTTGGAAATATAATTAGTATGTGTGAAGACTTTGCCTAAAAGAGGCTAATGAAACTAGAACATTATATACAACAATATGAAAGAGACAAACATCTTTCTTTGGTCATGTGGTGTGAAAAGAGGCATTGGAGAACATCGTGACGACTGGAAAGATCAAGTGGTTGACCAAGAGAAATTATGCTATATGGATTAAGACTGGCATGTAGGAATATCAGCAGCAGAGTTGATCCAGAACACCGAAGATCGAGATGTGTGGAGAGACATGAACACCTACGCCAGCTGGCATACTACTTGATGATGATGAGGATGGTGATGATGATGATGATGATGATGATGATGATGATGATGATGATGATGATGATGATGTGAAGACCACCACTTCATACCATTAGGTGATAACCTTGCACAAAGTGTGCCTTTACCCATTTCTGTTCAGTCACTTCCATCTAATCTTCTGGGAGCCGCTGTAACCCAGTGCATGCCAATTTCAGCCTCTCTTGACCTGGTCATTTACCAAAGATGTCCCACCTAGATGGGATTTCAAACTCGTGATCACCGGGCCGGCAGACAACCACGCTAGCAAGTGCGCTATCGTGGTTCCCATATTTCTGTATTATCAGTCTTCAAATGGTAATTTGGTAATTCTTGGTTAGCCAAATCTGTCCCCAACATTAATAAGTATTTTTACATGTTTTTCAGAGCTGTCTGATAATCTAATATCCTAAAACCCCTTATCGCCTCAAGATATGTCAATCTCTTTGCAATAAATTGGTATAATTTCCTTGTTCTCGTGATTGATACAAATACATCATCGTTTTGCATCGTAAACTTTCGAATCTAGGTTACTGCTGAAACTTCGCCTCCATTGAAAGAATGGCCTTGTTGAGCAATGTCATAGGTCTCAAGTTTATCCAGGATCTTTCTGGAGATATGCCCTGGTTTGCACTCTCGCTGTCATTTTAGAAAACAATATGTTTTACTACGGCTGATTAATAACCAGTCCGTTGCTGGGCATTAGAGTAAACTAGAGTGAGGGGAGAAACCATAACGGAGATGGGGAGAGGTAGGAGGTCTGAAATTGCTGTCAGTCTAGGCATAAAGATGCTTGACTCAATGGCGTATAGAAACACGTTTTGAATACATTGGCATTAGGGGTCACATCAGTGCTCCCTTGTATTAAAGAACACACAATGTTAAGGGACACTGGATATATGATGCAACATCATTATTTCTATAGCCCAATCGGTTCTCGGTATGTAATGTAGTCAGTATCACGCCGGCTAGTTTTACTTCCAAACATTATCCTCGTACGAATTTAAGGCCTAGATCAATGTTAAATCATGCGCTGGCAAGCGAGCATCTAGCCACTACACTAACGAGACTCCAATAACAATACAATGTTCATTAGTGAGCAGTTTTAATTTAACAAAGACACAGACCACAACGTGAAACATTCTTGTACGTTATCATTATTTTACTTGCAAACTGACATGTTCGTTAATGTTTCTACACTGCCTTCTGATCCTTGCTATTCTGGATTAATTCTATTGATGGCATTCCTCCTTGCCAAATTATTTGACCAACAAGCATAATTTCTCTATGTCCGTCACTTCCTCTTCTGTAGCTGATATCTTCTATGCCGCTCTTCCCCAATGCCGCTCTTCCCCAATGCCGCTCTTCCCCAATGCCGCTCTTCCCCAATGCCGCTCTTCCCCAGTGCCACTCTTCCCCAATGCCGCTCTTCCCCAGTGCCACTCTTCCCCAATGCCGCTCTTCCCCAGTGCCACTCTTCCCCAATGCCGCTCTTCCCCAATGCCGCTCTTCCTCAATGCCGCTCTTCCCCAGTGCCACTTTTCCCCAGTGCCACTTATCCCCAATGCCGCTCTTCCCCAGGGCCACTCTTCCCCAATGCCGCTCTTCCCCAATGCCGCTCTTCACCAATGCCGCTCTTCCCCAGTGCCACTCTTCCCCAATGCCACTCTTCCCCAATGCCGCTCTTCCCCAATGCCGCTCTTCCCCAGTGCCACTCTTCCCCAATGCCGCTCTTCCCCAATGCCGCTCTTCATCAATGCCGCTCTTTCCCAGTGCCACTCTTCCCCAATGCCGCTCTTCCCCAATGCCACTCTTCCCCAATGCCGCGCTTCCCCAATGACGCTCTTCCTCGATGCCGCTCTTCCCCAATGCTGCTCTTCCCCATTGCCACTCTTCCCCTATGCCTCACTTCACCAATGCCGCTCTTCCCTAATGCCGCACTTTCCCAATGCCACTCTTCGCATTATATGAGCAATGAACAATGTCTCTTTCGTATAGTTGTGAATAATATTCTACTGTGGTGGTAAGCATGGCCGACAACCTGGACCGGACTATTGGACTAAAATGTTGACTTCTCGTCCATGGCTTGAGGATGTAAATTACAAGTACCTCTGAAGTCGGATTGGATTCGCTTGATGGCGAGGGTTACGTCCTTATATGGAGTGGCGTCGATCAGCGAGCTACAGCTAAACATGGAGTGGGTTTTTTGTTGCATCCAGACAAAGCGAAAGCAATTATCAACACTAAATTTATATCAGAAAGGATAATACTAGTACAGATCAAAGAAGGAAATAGAACAACAACTTTTATACAAACATACGCCCCATGTAATGACACTTACAGCGACGAAGACAAAGACGAATATTTTGATAAACTTGCAGACACGTTAAATAATGTCAAGGAGACAGATGAACTAGTTGTGATGGGTGATTTTAACGGACGAATAGGCACACGAAGAACACCGTGGGAGGATTGCATGGGGCCATTCAGCGACACAGAGACTGATTGTAACAGCAATGGTCAACATCTACTCAACATATGTTCGGAACATGGACTAATAATAACAAATAGTTTTTTTCAACATCGTCGTAGCCACACCAAAACCTGGTATAAATGGAATGACATAAACCAAGCATCCCAAATTGACTTTATTCTAATTAGGAAATCAGACAGAAGGCTACTATTAGATTCAAGAGCACTCCCAAATACAGATGTTGATACTGATCACAAGCCAGTCATAATAAAGAAGATTTCACCACACAGGAAAATAAGAAACAAAAAGGTAACAACACATGTCATCAATTATAGGAGGCTGCAGGAAAATACGGTTAAAGACGACTTCAATCAAGAAATCCAAAACCTACATAAGAACATCCCTGATGACCACTCAAGCGTAGATAAGGAATGGACATGTTTCAAGGCTGCCATGCTCGACACACTGGAAAATAAATGTGGAACAAAGAAAGTAGGGCAGGACAAAAGATTAAGAACAGCCTGGTGGAACAACGAAGTTAAAGATAGCATATTCAAAAAGAAGGTAGCATTCAAAAAGTGGATCACAACTAAATCTGAACAGGACTATATTACTTATAGAATAGCACGACGTAATGCCAAACGAACAATTAGAGCATCTAAAGATGAATCCTGGAGAATATACGGTGAACAGATGGCGACCCTTAGCAAAGACTGCCCAAGAGAATTTTATAAACGTGTCACCACAATTAGAAACAGAGATGCATGTTACAACCCAACCACCATCATAAACAGCAAAAGAGGTATGCCAATATTTAATCCACAACAAAGACTAGCAAGGTGGGCAGAATACTTTCAAGAACTACTTAACCCCACAGATAACATAGGAAACCTCACTTTTGTGCCTAAACGCCAGGGACAGCAAGAACCAAATTTCATACCTGCAGAAGTCAAAGCAGTTATACAGAAAAGTCCTAAAAACAAATCACCAGGTCCAGATGGAATCACCACAGAAGCTATTCAGGCCTGTGGGGAAACAGGAGTTAAATGGCTAACAAGACTTTTTAATATAGCATGGGAAGAAAGAAAAGTCCCAGATGATTGGCAACAGGCAATAATATTACCAATATGGAAAAAGAAAGGCAATATGAGAGAGTGCGAAACATACAGAGGTATATCACTCCTGAGCCATATAGGGAAAATGTATGCAAAACTTTTGGAACAAAGAGCTAGACCAATAGTTGAACAACAGTTAAGCAAAGCACAATTCGGTTTTCGGAAAGGTAAAAGTTGCACTGATGCATTATTTACACTTAGACAAATTTGTGAAAAAACTATTGAATATAGTGACCAGCAGAATATTGTGTTTGTAGATCAGGAAAAGGCTTTTGATAGAGTAGACAGATACAAATTATGGACCATCCTTGAAGACTATGGGATAGAAGGGCAACTGCTAGAAAACATCATAGCCATGTACCACTCGAGCCAAAGTGCAGTAAGAACACAGGAAGGTATATCAGATATGTTCACAGTCAATACAGGAGTGAGACAGGGATGTGTGCTCTCTCCCCTGCTATTCAATATCTACATGGACAGAATTTCCAAAGAAGCAAGTCTCGACAGACCAGATTCAGAAAATTTAGAACTCTTTACTCCAGATGAAACAACTGACCCACAGGGAATAAATGAACTTCTATTTGCAGATGATCAGTGCCTGTTTTACAGCGACGAGGGCAGACTACAAAATCATATTACTAATCTGAGTTCAACCTGCAGCAGATACAATATGAGTATAAACACAGCCAAAACCGAAGTAATGCAAGTTAGCAGATCGCCAGGCCCACTAAGTATACAGATAAATAACACACCTCTGAAACAAGTTAAAGAATTCAAATACCTTGGAAGTATGATCACAGAAGATGGCAGATTAGACAGAGAAATTGAAATCAGATGTCAAAAAGCTAGTGCACTTACATATCAACTGTCACCCTTACTGAAACATCCAAACATACCCATGTCCGCAAAACGACAGATAATAAACAGCATATTCACACCAACCCTATGCTACCAATCTCAAACCTGGACTTTATCCAAATTACACCTTCGCAAAATCAACACCTGCGAAATGAGATGCCTGAGGAGAGCTGCCAACTTAACAATCCGAGACCGAGTAAGAAATGTTACTATCAGACAGACTGTGGGATCAACACCTTGTGCCACATTTATTGAAAGACAGAAGATCAAGTGGTTTGGCCATGTTGTTAGAATGCAACATCAGCAACTACCATCACTGGCCTTACATCAGAGATCATCTGCGACGAGACCACGAGGACGTCCAAGAAGAAAATGGATTGACGACATCAGAGACATTGTACAACCACACGGAATGACACTATCCAGTGCCGCCCACCGGGCGCTGGAACGCAAATTATTCCTCCCCACGACGCTTGACGGCAGAAGTGGAAGATGATGATGATGATGATGATGATGGCGAGGGACACCGATAATAGGGAAAGCTAACCCATTCGTAAAATTCAGTCTGATGCTACTAGAAGTAGTGTGTATGGTCTACGCTTGAGTTCAAAACGAGCGAACGCCAAAATAAAAAAAAAAAGTCTAATGACATTAGCCTCTTCTAGAAAATCGATAGTCTAATGCAGTGGTTCCCAAGCTTTACAAGCAGAGGGCCATATCTACTATTTTTGGTAGTTAAGCAGGCCACAACGTTATACAACTATAAATGTCTTGCAATATCATTCTTACCTTTATTAACTTTCGTCAACAAAATTCTAAAACTTTAAAGGCAGTCAATGTCAATACTACACTGCGGTCATTTTTTGGTTTAAAATCAAAAGTTCATTTAACAATACATTTTTAATCAGTTTCGAAAATCGCTATTAATGTAATTAATTAACAATTGTAACTGTTCTTCAAAACCAGTTACTTCAGTTCAGATGCCTGTTTATCAATGTCTGGGCACAAATCTTTCGTGTCCAAAGTCATGAGCGCAGCTAGGTTACTGTCAGTGATTCTGGAACGTTGCTTGTTTTTTTTTTTTTTTTAAATAACGGTCATTGCGGAAAATGACTGCTCACATATCTAAGTCGAACCAAAAGGACAAATGTATCTCAGGGCGAATGAACGCAAATGTTCAAATTGTTCGACAGGCAATAGTCGCCAGAATGAAATCATATGATCAGCTGAAGGTGAAGCAGGCAGCTCTAGAAATGTATATCCTAGTGCAGAATTGCATTTCAAATCAATTACTTCGTGCTGGAGGTTTTGTTGTAATTGGCGGAGCTTGGCATCAGGAAATACGAACGGATTTATGAAGAGGGCAAAATTATCCTCCTCTATAGTGAACTCTTGAAATCCCGACTGAAAGATATCCAGAAGGCATTCAACTTTTACTTTGTACTGTAACAAGTCACATTTCTTTTCCATCACAAGAGTCGTGAGAGGTGGAGACGCATCTAAAGTAACTTCAGTCAGCTGTCCGATAAACAGTTGTAGTCTAATTTTAAATGAAGAAATGTCATCGCACAAATTTGTGAATAGTTTGTTTTCTCCCTGGATCCGCGCATTTAAAGAGTTTAAATGAGACGTCATGTCCACCAAAAATGCCAGGTCATTAAGCCAGTCACCTTTCAGCAATCATTCCCGTTCTGTAGGCAATTAATTTATTTCAGACAGAAACATATAGACACCATTTTTCAGTGCCCAGAAACGTGACAGAACTTTCCCTTTAGATAGCCATCTGACATTACATTGTAACAGTAGCTCACCGTATTACTAGTTCAGGTCTGATAGAAACTGTCTGAACTTACGCCTGTTCAGTGGCTTCCAGACATCTCAAAACAGCATCGTTGACATGTTTCAGATTAATGTCTTTCCACACAGAGCTTCTTGGTGAATGATACAATGATATGCTAATATAGTGCGGCGAACAAAAATTGCGACCTGAGCTTGTTTCAGAAATGTCAGTGGATTCATCTATTGCTAATGAAAAAAAAAAATTTACAATATTTTATATCCGCTGCTACTTGACGATGAATATCGTTGGCTACTTCTCCAAGTCGCTTGGCCATAGTATTATTAGACAAAGGAATCTGATCACATTTTGTTTCACAATTTTTATTGCCAAACATTCTAGCAGCAATTGTAAGGAAAGGCTTGATAATTTCTTCTGCATCTGTGACTTGCTTCTTTTTGCGAGCCAACAGAAGAGCGACTTCGTACGACGCAACAACAACACTTGCTCTATTCGTTAGTCTTGGTGAAAATTGGCTGCTGCCTGGTCAGAGAACTTTCTCTTTTAGCTGTGAAATCTTTTCTTAACTCCGAATTGATCGGATATTGAGCATTTATGTCTGATTGTGTGGTCGTGAAGTGTCGTTCGAGATTAAATTATTTGTAACAGAAATACAAAATCCGCAAATTAAGCAAACTGGTTTACCACTACGGCTAGGCAAAAACATAAATGACTCCGTCCAATCGTCGTTGAATTCACGACAAGCAAAGTCCTTCACATTTTCGCTTTTACCATTGTTTGATTTTAGATTTTCCACACACATGTTTATAGGCTTTAACGGTAAAGTTTTATTTAAAAGAAAAAAAAACCCATCTAATTTCAACACAATACTGCCGACTCTACTAAACAGTTGTAACAGACGACAACATGGCGCCTTGCGCACTCTGATTGGTCGACAATGCTGGGATATGGGAACTTCATAACGTTTTGTTGCGAACTGAACAGGCGCATTCGATAATATATGAGCACAACAACCACCGGCAGAGTAAATTATCGCAAGCTGACGAGGCGCTCTGAGTGCATTTTTGAAATTATTAAAATATATTATATTAAATAACGAGGCCTCGCATGCCACTTTCTGACAGCTGGCGGGCCAAAAGTGGCCCGCGGGCCGTGGTTTGGGAATCTCAGGTCTAAGGTATTCTTAACAATCGTCCCAGATACCATATCTCGGCTTCCTTCAAGCTCTTCCTACTATACTGTTCAAAAAATGAAACGCATAGTTATCGAAGGCACACACATTGCCATAAGTTTGACATTCAATAACGTTTTTAATGTAATGAGTTAATTGTTCAAATTGCGCACAAGAATACCTTAGGGTTCAGACAATCAATTGACAGTTGTTTTGCATCTGGGTCACGAGAGGTTTTAGGCGTACGCTTACCCGTTAACATTGTGTGTGGCCCCCTCTTGCATCGATTTGCGACTGTCATCTCCTTGGCGAGGTTGCAATCAGATGTGTGGTGTGGGCCTGTGGGATGGCTGCCGACTCTTCCTGGAGTGCCTGGCACAGATCACGACGATTGGCTGGAGCAACGTCTCGGCGACAAGCACATCTATGCAACTCATCCCACAGGTGCTCAATCGGACTCATGTCTGGAGACAGGGATGGACAGGGAAGGGTTAAGAATGTTGTTGGCAGTCAGGAACTGCGTTGTCAACCGTGCACAATGGGGTCTGGCATTGTCCTGTTGAAACATAGACCTTTGGGTAGCCAAAAGTGGAAGGACATGGGGTCCAAGAATTTAATTGACGTATAGTAGCGCTTTAAAGCCTCCTTCAATGTGAACCAATTGACTCCTTCCGTGGTAAATGATCATTCCCCACATAATTGCACCTCCACCACCGTGCGGCTGGGCTTCATTACCGCAATTGTTTGCAAAACGTTCATTTCATCCACGGTAGACCCTTCTCCGACTATAATGAGGCTGCAACAAAAAGAATGATTCGTCACTAAACCAGACACATCTTCATTGGTTGTCTGCTGCCCAAGGACGAAGCTGTTAGCACAAAGAAGTCGACTTCGGCGATGGCGGCGTGTAAGGACAGGTCCACGACGAGGTCGTTGTGCCCGAAGTCCAGCGTCTTGCAGTCTATTCCGGACAGTTTGATCAGACACATGACATCCTGCAGGCAATGGCTGGGCAGCTGAGGAAAATGTTGTAAACCTTCTCTGAGGTGATGAAGCCGAATAAAGCGATCATCAGCTGCTGTCACTCTGGGTCGTTCACTGCGATGCCGGTCTTCAGGTGAGCCAGAGGCTTGCAACCTGACTTTGACTTTCGCCTGCATGCAGTCGACCAATAGCAATGTTCCTTAAATGTATCGATAGAGATGCCATAGACGTTTGCTTGAAAAATGAACTGAATTGTTTTGTGTAGCGTTATCCTTTTATAAGGTTTCAGTTGCGTAGTCAGTGAATAGTGTTCATACCAAATGTTGCTGCTTTCACGTGTGCGTATCATGAGCTGTGGTAAACATTTGGTCATAAACACTATTGACGACTTCTTTGTAACGATTACAAAATCGAAAGAAATTCAGGTCAACACGTGCATTTGACACTGTAAAGAACATTTGAGGCTGGTTTCTATATACCCTAGCACCAAATTTTACTTACAAACTCATTCGAAAAAAGCACCCTCTGATAGCTATGCGTTTCTTTTTTGTTTTGTTGTTTGAACAGTATATTTCATGACAGTCCAGCAGCAGCAGCCGGCTGTGGGTATGTGACATGTTATTACCATCACATCTTTATAGGCCTGAGTGCATTTAGGAATGGATGGCCGGTCATGAGCTACCGTAGCGAACGACAGAGTTAATTTCGAACCCTTCTCCGACCGCGCCCATATTATTGTCAGCCGTCCTAGCCGTTAGACAAGCGCACCCGCTACTTTGAAATAATTAAGAGTATAACGACTAAGACACATTCTAGTGCTTCAAAGACGGTGTCCTTGAGACTAATACCGTCTGCTTTGTTCTGTAGTTTTAGCGATGTGTATGACTCATAGTTAAACATCATATCCTTATTTCAAAGTTAAAAACATACATTAATAAATGATTCAATGAAGACATACAATAGTATAACCTTTAATGTATATACTCAAGTAAGTCAGGTTTTAGTCAGATATAACTTCGGGCGGAGGAGCAAAATTGAGAGGGTATAAGTTCTATGTAACATAAAGACTAAATGTCATGGCAGGGCAAACCAGGTCCTTAACCTTGGTCAACAGCTGGTCTAGGGTCAAAGCTTCGACAGACGGACAGTTAGAGCATTGATTTACTCATCCGGCAGCTTCTGCAGCTTGTCTTGTTCCAGATGTATTGGTGTTACCTTTCCTCTGGAGTAAGCTAGACAGACTGATAGAGGGACCATACTGCATGAGCAACATATGGACCATACAATTCAGCACAGGCGTTGTGATATGAGGAGGTTATTATGCCTTTTTTAAGCACAATGTAACAAACAATAGTCTGTCAAGACTGCAAGGTGTCAGGTTGAGTTTACGATCAAAAACCGCTTTTCCATAAGCTCATTTGCGGAGGTCAATTTTAGGGTAATGTTTATTAACAGTAAATTGAGGCTGAATGGTTGGCATTTACTTAAAACTGAAAATACACCATATACCAACATACACATTACCAGTAGTGGGTTTTAGCAATAGTCAAATTGCATACGAGTCGTATATTTTGCTTAACGTAGTTTCATCTTAGTTAGAACATCGAAATAGCAGAACACAGAGACAATATTAGGCAGAAGGTGTAAAGATCTTGTTCCTAAAGTATCCCATATTACACATCTAAAGTTGGTGAAAAATAACTAAAATAGTCAAACAGATAGAATGACTGATTGAGCACTGTTTTGATCTGCAGTCTATAGTTATTCTTGCTGCTCTCAAATGAATGAACGCGATGAACTTGAAAACTCTATTGACACTCTGGCAATCACCAGGAAGTAGAGGAATACCACGACTCTTGATTGGACACTTCCCGAAGCTGTTGACACCACTAGATTCACTCCTACATCGATGTATATAAGAAAACAGTTGCCCAAGATATGAGTGATGCCAAATTATGACACGTGACAAACAGTACATCTCATCATCTCATCTCATCATGTTCCTCTTGTACCTTGCGGTGTCGAGGTGAAGTATGAATAGCAGGAGAGTGGCCGCTTGTGGGCTTCATGTGTCGATATTCCCATAGACTTTATTACTCCCTCCGTCCATCGTTTACGTGGTAGGCCTCTTCCTCTGCTTCCATCTGGTCTGTACATTATTGCTTGTTGTGGTATACTGTTAGCTGGTAACCTACTTGCATGACCTAACCATTTGACTTGCTGCCCTCTAATAAAATCTAATGCTGCCATTGCCCTGTACTTTAGTCCTGATTTCTTCATTTCTGATCTTATCTCTTCTTGATACATTGAGTATTCTTTCAGGAATCTCATTTCTGTTGTGATTTTTCTTTTCTATTTTTCTGTCATTGTCTAGGTTTTGCATTGGTAGCATAGAGTTGGTAGGAAGATTGTGTTGTAAAGTGCTTTCATTAGTAGCTATTGATACATGCTTGTTCGTTAGAATTGGCTGCCATTTTTCCAATAAGTTGGTTTACCTTATTCCATTTGGGTCAGTCCGTTTATACTTCTTAGTTTTTCTACGAGCAGTATGAAGGTCCCCTTCCGGCTTGCTAGGCCAGTTGCAGGTTTAAGAAAGACAAAACTCTGACCACAGGGAGTCAAGGGGTGGGTGGGGGTCAGAATAAAGTGGAGTCTTTCGATATTGTGAGGTACAGTGGTATGCATTCACTCGTTATGATAGCTGGACATTTCGTCATAAATAAAGGTCAGACTGGATATGGAAGACAAAAAGAAGCCACCACGAAGAATAAACTACGAGGAATGACCATGTCACAAATATAAACTGGGGAAATGGCATGTTCACAAACGTTATTCCACTCTTCGGATAGAAAAACCTCATTTGACAGGCATGGGCGATCAATACAGATTATAAACCACATTATGTATAACGTGGGACTTTTGTTGGTAAATTGGTAATTCCTCTGGAAGATTAAATCTTAACTGTGGAGTTCAGTGCTGTGAGTCTAGTCCGTTTGAGCCCTGAACTGGCTCGCATTTAGCTGATTCAGTGTCAAAGGATAATATATCGCCCAAAAATGACCTCCAGTTTGGACATAAGCATCATATGTCGCCATACTAGAGTTATCGTAATGTTTTTTTTTTCCCCATGGTAATGGCAATTTACATGATAATTCTTGATAATTTGATTGTGTATCGTATTTATTCCAACCTACTTTTAGTATGGCGCTGGATCAGTTACAGGAGTGAGGCTGGTGTATTAACCCCCCCCCCCCTAGCCAGTACTAACGTACCATATCTACAGAAACTGGATGCAAATCTTCTATTCCCATCGTCCAGCACAGAAAACATAGGATGTGCAAGATCGATAGTGCAAGTTCACATTGCTCGGAGACATATTAGATTGCAAGCAGGCAATATTGTATCTGTTTTGGGAACTCACTGCATTTGAACTCAAGCGTAGTCCATCCACTTGGTACTACTTCTAGTGCACTGGAATGATTTGTGCGTGTGAATTAGCTGACCCTATTTCCAGTGTCACTCGCCATCAGTCGAACCCACTCCGACTTCTAAGTTACCTGGAATTTACGTCCAACTGACCGGTGTAGAGATTGAACCCGCTACCTCGGCATCAGCACACCAGAAGTTCTATAACGAGCGCTCTTAACCATCTGCCATGCTGACCCCCGCAAGCAGATCGTGATTCAGTTCAGCACTTACCTTCTGGCTGGGATTAGACCTATTTTCCGTAATGTTTCCTCGACGGATTTCAGGTATGTAACGGTCAACAGACTGAAATCTAAACACCCAAGTTATGAATCCACATCACGGCACTCGCAACATTCCCACACATGGTCCTTCCTTTTCTACAGAATTCAATTCCAATGTCAACGGGACAACCTAAGACACATTTCCAAGTAACTAAGGAAGATTCCGAGACTGTTAATACTCGATTGTTGTCCTTTGAATTTTACTACAACGCACTGTAATCCTGTCACAATCATTTTGTTTGCTATTGTTCACATCTGTAACCGAAAGGATTTCTTTATCATAATCTTTGAGGGTGTATCTTGTGATAGCAAGTAAAGCAATGGTATTGTTTCTGCAAACATGTCTTTATTGTTTTTCCCGTTCCGAACATTTCTTTCAAGACATCTGAGCTTTCGGCTGCCTTTGAATGTTTTAGTTAGCAAACATCTGGATGAAGCAGGAGAATTTAAGTAATTAATTGGTTGATCGATGATATTGTTGACCGACTGACTAATTTGGATTCAAAGAATACTTGTGAAACTACTTATTAGTAAATCAAGCTCATCTCGCAAACTATACAAGGAGATTAACAACTCAGTGCACACAATTCGCATCATCTAAATAAAATTCCCTGGGTGTCAACCATTATATAATCACATGTAGTTGTCCATACTCCTCCCCAGGTCTTGGTTCTCGGCGTCTAATACTACCCAGCAGCATTTGTCTCGATGTGCCTACACACGGGGAGTTCGGATCGCAGATTTCCGCCCTTTCATCTAGTGAAATTCTAGAATTGACACCTAGAATGCTAGATCTATGTATTAATGGAGAAAGACACCATAGATGGTGGAGGAGATGAAATACTGTGAGACTGGCATTTTGTGATTATGCGACACAGGGTGTAACAGTATAGGCAAACGGACTCTAAACACATTGTAACCTAGAACAGTGCTTTTCTTAGGCCATACATAGTAAAATACCAAACACATTGAAGGAGTGGCCAAAATGTTATCTGGAGAGGCAGAGAAAGCGCAAATAGAATGGGAAGAGGTGAGATGGCGAATAATAACAACAAATTTTAGAAAAAAAAAGAAAAAAAGAAAGTAAACATGAATGTAAACCAGTTTACGCACCAACAAACAACAAGGATGAATCAGTTAGTGAGATATATTTCTTGTAACTCCAAATAATTGTGGGCAGTCATTGAAATCGAAATATAAACATTCTGATAAGTGACCTGAATGTCAAGACAGGATAGGATAACACGGGATTTGACGAGATCATGGGGAAACACGGATATGGGGAAATGGACGGAAATGAAGAGTTATTAGTTAATTTCTGTGCATAGCATCAGTACATTATAAGCAGGAGTGTTTTCCACATCTCTAAAATACAATATGTAAAGCGCTCCTTACTTGACCACAAAACGGAAAATAAAATATACAATATTTGTATCAACAATAAATGTACGCGTACTAGATTTTAGAGGAAAAGGCTTATGTTCAAATCAGCATCTACTGATACACGAAACTAAACTAAAGCTCAAGACTTAAATTATGCACCGTAAACTCAGAAATCAATACAGTGTAGGTGTCGTAAAGTCCCTGGGGTGAGGGGAGCTATTATACGCTGTATGCCGTGGACTCAGTTCTGTGTATTAGGTACTTGGGTTTCAGTCTACCAACCCCAACAAACTCTGGACAACCCTCTTTTTCAATCTTTCTTTCAAGGGACGTTAACCTCTAGTGCTCCATCCAGATCACTTGACTCACCTCTGGTTTGGAACAAACATAATCTATACATTTATTGTACACTAGGATGTCAGAGTAGATAGATTTAGGTAGACAGTAGACGGATATAGAGACAAGATCAGCAGTGTAGGAGCACGGCTCTCATCATAGAGCCGTCCATGGTTTTAGTCCACTCATTCTGCTGTCGAAGGACTCTCACCAGGCTGCTGCAGATCCTCCTCACAAATGAAGTAGACCGGGGTAGAAGCAGAGCTAGATAGTTGTACCTGGGTATGCGCTGGTATCTCACGGTAAGCCCCTCTTCGTGAGTAAAGTCCCATAGGACACCTGGATACACACACTCTATGGTAACACTGCGGAGAAACACACAGTTCATTCTGTCTTTTCACATAAGACTGGAATCTGAAGTCTATTCTAATGTTAATGCTGGTCACTGCCCAGGGCCGTAAACATTGGGCCAATTAAGTCATTAGACCGGGTTGTCAGACCCCACTCTGGGCCGTCGTGGCCAAATATGACTGTTGAAGGTACATCATTACCTGACTGATATCAAAAAGGTAGGGTGGCTGGATGTTCATTGACTGGTACTGGTAGGTGGCTGACCTGTAAAGACCATAGGCTATTGAACTCAGTCCCTTTCTGGAGCAACGGGGTGCTAACTCAACACAGGGAAGCTCACGCCTACAGTCTCGTCAGTTCGCTCCATTCTCTGGTTCTCTGGCCGGGTCTACGCTAGTCTGGAACTCATACCCATGGCAGGTTCTGCAACGAAACAACCTTGTGAGAGCCACTGGTAACAGCAATCAGCGCACACATAACATATGGGTGAGGCTCTCAGCATACAGGATACATTATATATATATATATATATATATATATATATATATATATATATATATATATATATATATATATATATATATATATATATATATATATATATTATCCTGTACCCTTCCTCATCTGCTGTGATCTAGACTGGGATGAACTTGGACTCTCATCTATCAGACCACTACGTGAAGAGCATCGTCCCTTCGTCCCTAGAGAACTTTACGACAGCTCGGGCAGGTCCCGTCGGTTATTCACAGGCGAGGCCCACAAGTCCCTGCAAAAGTCTCAGTCATTTCATGCATTAAAGTTTAGGCATTAGTATTAAGCTCAACAAATTTGTTGGGGAGGTATCCGGCTACTCCGCAGAACCTCCGTTCTGTTTCTCTCACACTTTACATATACGTGTAACCATCTCAGGTATTCACCTATTCCCATCTTCCATATGGGAAAGGTGTAGCTCCATTTTCAGTCAATGGCACTTGAATACATGGTTCCTACCTCCATGTAGCAGGTATCATTCATCTTCTGTGTTTGAATACATGGTCTATCCTCCATGTAGCGGGTAACATCATATTCCGTTCTCTCACCCCTTGCTAATAGGGTGAGTAAGTAGAACGGTGTCACTGTTCCCTGGAACAGAACATTTTCTTTCCCTCGGTTCTATTTCTCTCACTTTCGACACCTGAAAGAAATTAATTTCCCTCCCTTTTGTTCCCTACATAAGAACTAAATAGGCAAAGGACAGGTGGGAAGAAAGTAGAAATAGAAATATCCAGTGACCGCCCAAAATTGCGAAGACGGCCTTCATCTCATCTGTCGTTCGTTAAACACTTCTGCCGACATTCGCAAACACCGCCACTAGTCACCCCGAGTCGTTAGATAGGTCGCATGCCATGGTTTAAGTGTCGCCTTGTCACGCCCCAGCATCCACGGCATCCTCCGGAAGTCCCTCGTCGCACCTCTCCCCCTCGTTGACCCCAACTAACGATTACGATAATCAAACCCCCTCATGCATAGATTCATTTTAAAAGTCTGAATACCCTGAGTCTGAATATTTCATACTCAACGGGCTAGCACATAGACTCAAGCACTTAGGATGCCTTTAACCGATGGCTGATGAAGCCATCCACTTCACACCGCAATTTCGGCTGCCATCCCCTTCACACCGCAATTTCGGCTAATGTCCGATTTATTCAAACCCCGTAACTATGCATGAGCTAGCTTTACGTAACGCCTACGCCGCCCGTGCTGAGCACGAAACATCGACACAAAGATACTATACAAATAAAATGCAAATACCTTCAGTACAGCGAACACCCGGTCATCACGCTGGCGAAAATGTAGGACCTCTTTGATTGCCATATACAATTCACACAACACTAATCTTCGACGTCCTTAGAACAGGTTGTTCGCACCTCAATTGAACTCAAAAGGTGACTGAGTTTCAACCTTCAGAATGAACCCACACTCCGCTTACACGCTTAAGCAAATCTGCCACGTGCTGTTCATGGACCGGCTATCTCCGACGCAGTACACTGAACAGAGTTCGCATTTCTCGAATGCTATGTTCCAGGTAACAAATGGAAGCAAGTCAACTACTTAGGTACCTCCGGCAAGACTTTGCACGGTAGGTTCCCTTTGATTGTAACGGTATTGAGGCGGAACTCAAGCCTTCAAGAAATCATACAGCAGGATATGTCTTAAATGAAGAAACCAAGGTACATTCTATAGTCACAGTCTCTGATATGTTGAAGCTGGCGCAATGGTCAACCCAACAAATGCAACAGTGACATGGTCCTCGTTGAATAATCAACAACAGTGTCAACACTCCAACACCAACTGTAAATCTGTGTTCAGAGACTGTTTATTGGACCAAAATTGAATAAGCATGCAACCAAAGCTAAAAGTCTACAAAGCAGTTGTATTATCCACACTGCTATATGCCTGTGAAACCTGGACTATGTTTCAGCGACACGGTAGGAAATTAAACCACTTCCACAGTCTGCCTTAGGAAGCTTTTCAAGATTAAATGGCAAGACAAGATCCCAGACACTGTTGTCCTAGAAAGAGTGTACATGCCCAGTATCCACACTCTACTAATGAAAAATCAGAATAAGTGATTCGCTGAGCTGGTCACTTAACTCACAGGCTTCTTAAACGAATTTATTTCGGCGAGCTGCGTTGTGGTAAACGCCCACAAGGCGGCCAGAGGAAACGCTATAAAGACACTGAAAATCTATCTGAAATCTTCTGGAATTCATCATGACCACTGGGAAACTGCTGCCAAAGACCGAAATTCGTGGCGTACGTAATTACGCAAGGATGCAGTCACTTGTGAAGCAACCAGGACTGCAAGAGCTGTGAAGAAAAGGCTGGACAGAAAAACCACTGCAGGAGATCCCCCCCCCCCTTCCTGGAACGTCAAGCTTTCTTTGCCCATATTGTCAAAGAATATTTAGAGCCAAAATAGGCCTTATCAGCCATCTTAGAACTCAGGGCTACATTCCTTCAATTCCACTGGATGAAATGAATGCTTATCATCATTCTTAATGGATCAAAAAACATACTTTAGCTCACAACTTAGCTTCGGCATCTTTTGCCTGTATCTTTATAATGTAAATCGTTTATTTTGTTGCTGTTCTAAGTTAGCATTGAATGATGTTTGAATGAAATATTGTATAAAAGAGAAGCCTGCGTGCCCAATTCTTAACACTTTGAAAATAAAGTTTGTTCGTTCATTCGTTCGTTCGTTTATTTGTTCATTCTTATTATCGCCTGATTTGGAATAATATTATAATATTGCTCCCTAAAGAGCATATGCTATCTAGACTATTATCATTATCTGGTGCTTCATTTGTTTTTTAACCTTATACTGTTCCATTAGAAACAGAATGACCTTTCATTCTATAGTAGTTTCTTAATGGAAGAGATCCTGACTACTTCATAAATATTCGAACAAAGCACATTCAGGAGCCAGAGATTCTTTAAATACATATTAACCTATTAAGTGAGGAGTTAATGAACGGGATTAAATATCATCCATCACCTTCTACACTGGGGGTAGGAAACATGTATACAAAACCACAGTTTCTCTTCTAGACTGTGATGATCACTCATGGAGAGGGGTAATCTTGTGATTACACTAGAAGAGGTTCTTCTATCGGGAAGTATACACATTTTCAGCAGAACACTGACTAGATTATTGTTCACGAACTTCAAAGACGTCGTACGGACATCTAGAGTCCCAATCGCCTATGAGATCTGAGAAAATGTCTGTGTGAACAAAAGACAAGGATGTGTGAAGTGACTGAGAAAGAATAGATTCTTGTATGTAAGAGTTCCGGATGTCAATAGTCTGCCTCGATGACAGGGCCTATGCAAATTGACATCAGATTCTTTCAAGATGGTGCTGTTCCCTTAGGTCTCATGTTAGATGATGTGCTAGCCTGCTCAAATCATTCAGCCAAGCTAAATCTGATCAGGTAGTCCAGGTATAGAAATGATTCTTTGTTATGAGGGCAGGCCTGCTCTGTCCTTTGTCATGTGCAAATGGGAGTGAAGCAGGTCACTTTCACCAGATTTTCTATTTCAGGGTCACCCTTTTGGTGATTGCTGGCTGAAGAAACTTATGATTTTGTCAAAGATGGCGAATCATTCCACTGAAACAAGCCAACTCATAGTTAGTTAGTTAGTTAGTTAGTCGACAGATCATCCTCATTGCACATCGAACCATTCAGTCCATAAGTGCTCGGATCCCCTCCTCAGCAAATCCCGCAGCGTGTAGCGGCTAACGACGCCAGTTCTGTGTTGGTTTATCAATCTTCTTTGGCTTCCTGCGTAGTCTTCTTGTTTGGCCACCCCTCTTTTAATTTGCTGCTCTCGCAGTCTGGCCATATATGTAGATTCACAGTCATCACTTAGTTCTCGCAAAAGTCTTACTTCTCGTAGAGCATTCAGAATGTCAGCCTGGTCCATGGCGCGTCCGCCCTCCACAGTAGCCTCACCTGCGAGCTTGTCAGCCCGCTCATTTCCTTGTACTCCCGCATGCCCTGGCACGAAGATGAAACTAATCTTTGCCAGGCGAGACCGCTCCAGCGGCAGCAACCATTCTCTTCGGAACGACCCCTCCTCTATCCTCTTGATCATGTTCATTGAGTCGCTAAGGAAACAAGTCCTAGTGAATGTCTGTGTCTCGAGCCATGTTATTGCTTTACTTACTGCCATGACTTCCATGGTCAGGCTACTTGTGGTTTCAGTGAAAGCGCCAGAGTCCTCCTTCACAATTCTCCCTCCGGCCCGAGCTGTAAAGGCCCATGAGCTTCTCACATGTCGGACGACCGACCCATCTGTGTAGATGACCGCGTCACCGTCTAGCGAATTCTCGAAAATCAACGCTTGTACTTCTGCCTCCACAGCAGCCGGATTTTCTTGTCTGCATTTTCTATCTAGTTGGATGCAAACTGAAAAGGATGTGCAGAAGTCTGTTGGCACTTGCACCCACTCCTCGCCAGGTTCTAAGTCCTCAAGTGAACACACCTGTTGAAGAATGTCTTCGGCTTGACCCATCCACGACCGTCCTCTTTTTAACCTGCTGCCCTTCACCTTCCTAATTTCACTATGCAGTGGATGTTGTGTGTTTGCGTTAATTCTGAGGTAGGCGCGTGCCCTGCAAACTTGTATTCTCTCTTCAATGGTTGGAAAATCAAGAAGGTAGCGCATCGCCCTGCATGCTGTAACTCTTGTACATCCAAGAATAATGCGCATATCTTCATTCTGTATCCTTTCCATCCTTTCTATCTGCTTATGGCTGAGAGTCAGGATTGCCATTGCATACTCCAAAACAGACATGACCAGCCCCTCGTACAGAAGACATAGATGGCGCTGCTCACAGTTTGCTGCCGTCATCATCCGCATCGCAGCCAAACCCCGCTTGGCCTTTGTTATCACCTGGTCTATGTACACATTATAAGCAAGGCTTCGATCCCCAGGTAATTCATTGCCTGCGTTCTTTCCACCGTCTCTGAACCCAGCATTACAGTTGGTGTTGCAGTGTTGACAATATGATTATTCAACGAGAACCAAGTCACTGTTGCCTTTGTTGGGTTGACCATTGCCCCAGCTTCATCACACCAAGTACTTATGCGATTGAGTTCGGTTTGTAGTTCCACAGCAACCTCCTCTCTATCCTTACCCTGACGATACACTAAAACATCATCGGCATATGACAATGTCCTGCCAGGTCCAGTGATCTGCTCACTGGTGATTCTCACTGTGTAGGCGTTGAACAGTACCGGAGATAATGGTGATCCCTGTGGTAGGCCAGGATATATTGTTGTTGGTTCCGAAGTCCAACTGCCACATCTAAAAACTACTTTCCGTTGGAAGAGGGCTGCAGCGATCCAACTAAGGAGGAATGGACTTACGTTTAGTTCAAGAAGTTGAAACATTAAAAAATCCAATGGTACTCTGTTGTATGCGTCCTCAAGATCAATCGCTGCAGCAACGGTTTCAGTGCCTGAGTGGAAACCTTCATAGACATCATGGGCAAAGACTGCTGCATTGGTCCAGGTTTCTATTTTTGGACGGTACCCACCCAGGGTAGGTGGGAAAACACCTTGCCTCTCTAGTTGGCTTGATATTTTCCTGGCAATTTTCTTTCTCCAGCAGCTTGCCTATTGTATTCTGCATGGTTATAATTCGATATCCCTGAATTTTTTTGTGGTCTTTGTCAGGCTTCGGCAAGGGACTCAGATAGCTGTGTAACCATTCCTCCTTGATGCTAGCACTCCCTATACTGTTGTTGTACATGTCTACTAGTTTCTCTAGCTCATTGTCGGTACACCTATTGATGTCGTCGTATCTTATGCCATCAGGACCTTGAGCACTGTTTTTTGATCGTCGGAGTACAGCCTTGATTTCTTTCACTGTCACTGTGTCTTCATCCGAAGTGTTCTGGGCCTTGCATCTGTCTGAGGTGACCTCCTTGGCCAGATTTCGGCCTCCCATGTCTATCTGGTTGCTCTGCTCTAGATAGCGCTCAAAGAGGGCTTTGCCCTTGTCCTCGTCAGTCCTCTGCCAGATGAGGTCAGCACCTTGGAAGTCAGAAATGCTCTTATTCTTGACTACACCACTCATGCTTTTATGTAGTCGCCAGAACAATTTCAGTGACTTGTCTGTGCTTACTCTTTGACACACATCTGCCCATTTTTCGCTTTTAACCACCTTGACCAGTTTTTTTAAATAGCTTACTTTTGTGTGCATCTCTCTTTCTAAGTGCAAGCAGGGACTAGGATGACCAGCTCTGTTCTTCTTGGCATTTTGCCATCTCCTTACAGGACTACGCTTATCCACCCAAGCCTTCTCCACCTCGAAACTCCACCACGGTGGCTGCTCCCAGCTTTTTTTCCTGCCCTGAAATTTTCTGCACTTGTCACGTCTTATTTTACTCACCACATCTTGCCCTGTACTGTCATACTGGAACGTCTTTACCTTTAGCTTGTGCTGCCTGGTTCTGCCTTTCTCCACCAATATACTGCAAGGGTGGTGGTCGCTGCCGAACTCATAATTAACATTGAATGACTTATACTGCATGTGGAGATAACATTCTAGATCCGACCTTCTAAGACATATCAGCTTCACGGACCCACCAGCATGGTTATGGCCACTAATACAAATACCACCAGATGCCATAGTCCTGTTTATACAGGTTGGGGACATGGCATGAGACGTATTAAGCGCGGTCGACAGAAAACTACACATGACCGTGCGATGTGACATATCACGACATTAGGTAACATGTGAAAGGTAATCTGGAAGTTTTGGGGTAGAACAAAACGTCACTTTAGAGTCAGTCAGACTTGGACTTCGTTCGGTGTTGGACGTTGTCCTCGTCAACAGAGCCACGGCTATAAACTACGCCGCTCTTGTAGACGTGTGATGTTCGATATTGTTTGTTCATTGTTTGTACATTTGTGAATTCTTTATGAAACAAAAGATGATGTTCTTGACAGCGTCTTATGTATTGTGTGAGTAAAATAGACTGTGTAAAACTACGTCGGTGTCCTGTTCTGCAAGCTATGGTGAGTCAGTGATCGGCATACGGTCTATGAAATCTCTGTGTTGTACAACCAGGCCGTGGGTAAATCACCCAGGTGTTGTCTACCATCAATTATCAAAGGTAAAGAATGGAAAACCAACAGATATTTATTACCATCAATTATCAAAGTTAATGAATGCCACGGCGTTGCTGTAACAATCAAGAGCCGAGAGTAGCAGTAATCATGTAGCTCTCTATCAGCTATCAAACAGTCTCTATCACTACTCAATTTGAGAGTGAAGAACCAATGAATTGAACAACCGAAACACTCCATGGCACCAGAGACATGTTACCATTTGTAATTCTGAACAATGGGTTATTGAAGGACATTCCAACAACGGTGACGATGCCTATTTCAAGGACACTGCGGGTGTATTATAGCGCCGATAGTTAAGCGATGGTTGTTGTGTGGATATATAGATAGAGATAAACTGACCTGATGAACTTGTTAAGATGAAGTCTCCAGGCTGGATGGTAACTGAACGAAAGGTTATTCTAACGAGTTTACTTGTTTCAACAATTGGGTCCTGTAATTGAAGACTCATCTACCAAATGTGTGAATATTTCAACACGGTATGGTTTACAGTCGTGGCTTGCTGAAGAATACGGCCTACCGTCCAGTTTGCAGTCGGAAGAAGACGCGAGTTGAAATCTGGTGAAATACTGATAACTCCACGACTCTGGTGATCGAGTGAGATAGCAGAACATGACTGCCCACGCTTACCGGCATGGCACATGATGGATGGATGGATGGATGGACTGATAACTCCAGACGTACGGACTTTGACGGGATAGCCGGATGATTATACCTTTGATCCAGTCCGACTGAACTGAAAGCTGGACTGGATGCCTGTGTCTTATATATATCTATTCCTGTTCTTCGTCCCTAGGTGTCGTCGTCTTGTACCTGATGTCTGAGGTATCACTGTCACTGCCATTTACTGGCAATATAGTACCTTGCGGTGTATGGCAGCGGGGTATTTGAGCCTGAGGAATTAGGGCCGCCTGGCTAGTGCAGTCGTCGCGAACTGTGCAGGTTAGAATTTTCTTTTTGCCCCCGACAACAACAACAGATCCCACACCTTTACCTGAGGATTCGAACCCGGGTCTCCCGATGGAGAATCCGACGTTCTTTCTACTCGGCCAGCGGCTCCTATCCGAGCTGTCTTATTACATTTATGAGTTATTACATTTATGGAATTAGTTCTAAAAGGGTGTTGTTCTTTGTCGTCTAAAGAACTTTAAATATATGTAGATGTTATTATTTAGAGGAGATAGAGTGGGTATAAAGCTCAGGGAACCGTGGGGTCGACAGAACATCTGTCATTGTCTCTTGCCAGATAGTATCCTTAGAATCAACTGGAGCAGTACGGCAACCAACCTCATCCTTACTGCTACACACTAGTGAATAGCAATTTACATTATAATAATTGTTAATTATATTGTGTACCATGCTTGGTCCAAGCCTACTTTTTGTTTGGCACTGAATCAGGTAAGACGCGGATAAAAGACAATATATACTTAACCTTGCAAAAGAGACTGATGTAGCAGCATTGACTGGAAACATCGGAGACCATTACAGGACCACAGGAAAGATAGTAGGAAAATACAGTGAACCAAACATACTGAACGAAAATAGAAATAGCACAGTTCTAACTAACATTAAAAACCATCTAACCAGATGGGCTGACTTGACTACTTTGCGGAACTCCTGGATAGACCAGTGCCATGAGACCCTCCTGATATCCAGCCTGACCACACAACGAAGTGAATCAGGTCTCTATGGGCCAGAGGCGAACGTGATACGTCTAAGCAACTAGGCTCGTCGCTTGCCAACATGAGACAAAGATTGACTCCTAATTGCGCCGTGCTGTCGGCCTACAAAATGTGAAAGAATTATAACATCACAGAGCATTAGCAGTATGCCGTGTCATAACAATTTGTAAAGTTATTTTTCAATAGTTCAAGGGGAGGTAATCTATGTTATATCTTTCTAGACTAACTATTTAAGGGTTATCTATCTTTTCATAAGGCCTATTTTTGTGCAGCGTCTCCCAATCTTTCTAAGCTTGTTGCGCTCTCTGCGCATTTGGGTCAGTCGAGTCCTCACTCTGTGATAAAGTCCTCAGACACTAAAATTGTGTATAATGAGTAGCTTAATTAGATGTATATTCTTTACAGGACGTGGCAGTCAAATCCAGCGTTTTTTAAATTGCTGTTTGTGATTTATTGGCAAGTTTATGTTCAGTATTTTGCCATTACTTTCTGAACGAGAGCCACTCATACCTTTGTATGGAAGCCAACGCCTTTTAATCTGCTTCCAAATCGTCCGTAGCTGTGTTTCAAACGTGGTATGCGAGATTACGAATTGCATTCGTAACTCCTCCACAGAACCGTTAATGGTAAAAGTAAATATTACAATATGATTTACATACATGTTTGTGGCCTTTATGTACATGAGGTCGCCAAACCTGCTTTGAGAAGTTCTGGAACATTGGAAAGTACAGTAATCTATTTTAATATCTGAGAAGAGTCTGGGTCGAACCCGTTTTATAATATTCCCAGCGAGATATCCATATACAGGAAATTCGCCCATTAGTATAATGATAGTACGATCAATCAATCAATCATGTGCCATGCCGGAAAGCGTGGGCGGTCATGATTCGCCATTTCACTCGATCACCAGAGTCGTAGATCAGCTCAGTGTTCCTGTCTCGTCCATGCCATGTGGCCAAGCCATCCAGGTATTTTCCTCTCGGTCTTCCTCTTGGTCTGTTCCCTTCGATCTTGCCAGCTGTCACTAAGTTCTCCAGTCCATTTCTTCTCATAACATGTCCAAAACATTTTGACTGTCTACGTCTAATTTCTCTAATCAATCTACGATTTTCATTTGTCTCTTGTAGTACTTGGTCATTGGTTTTTCTATCTTTCCATGGTATTCTTTGCATTTTCCTCAGAAACCACATTTCTGCAGCCATCAGATGTTTTTCTGCTTGACTGCACATTGTCCAAGTTTCACATCCATACAAAAGAACAGGCTCTATGTATCCCCTCAACACTCTTTTTCTCGTTTCAATTGACATCATTTTATTGGTCAGAATGTTTTTCATCTTGCTAAAGGCTACTTTCGCAATGGCGATTCTTGTTCTAATCTCTTCAAGGCATCTGCCATCAGATGTTATGACTGTTCCGAGATAATTGAACCGATTCACTTGTTGAAGAATATTCCCATTTACTTGTATATTACATTGTGGTACTTCGTTCTTCCTAGTGACGACCATAACCTGTGTCTTCCTACAATTTAATTCCAACCCCAGCTGCTCACTGTGTACAACCACAGCGTCTACTAATTGTTGCAGATCCTGTGCATTGTCTGCAATCAATACTGTATCATCTGCATATCTAATGTTATTTATGTTTCGTCCTCCAATGCTGATTCCATTTAGGTCTTCTACATTTCTGAAAATATTTTCACTGTATAGGGAAAAAAGATCTGGAGACATTACACATCCCTGCCTAACACCTCTCTTAATAGGTTGGTATTGTCCTACTTCATTATCAATCCTTATGGCAGCTTGTTGTTTCCAATATATGTTTTTTATAAGTCTAATGTCTTTCCCATCAATTTGTAGATCTGCAAGCATATCCACAATGTTGACATGTCTAACTCTATCAAAAGCCTTTGTGTAGTCAATAAAGCAAAGATGTATATCCTTGTTTACTTCTAAAGCACGTTCAATAACTGTTCGCAGCATATACACAGCATTTACTGTACCCTTTCCTTCTACAAAACCACATTGTTCTTCCCCTATTTCAGGTTGTATTTTCTTCCTCACTCTTTGCATGATAATTCGTAACAAAATCTTTGTGATGTGACTCATTATACTAATTGTTCTATGTTGATCACATTCTAAGGTTCCTGATTTCTTTGGGATTGCAATAAATACAGAATTACATAATTCAGAAGGTATATCTCCAGTATCATATAATGTGTTCAGCAGTCTAGTGACTTGCTCTAGTACCAAATTCTTCTAAAGCTTTAATCATTTCTGTTGTGATGTTATCTGCACCGGGGGCCTTGCCAGCTTTCATATGCTTAAGAACATTTTGAACCTCCATCTTTAAAATTGCTGGTCCTTCATTATTAAATCTAATAGCATACTGTTCATCTCTGTTATCATTATACAGGTCTTTCACATAATCTGTCCATACATGTAGAATCTGATCTTTTTCTATTATGATTTTGCCATCTTTAGTTTTTAGACAGCCTGTTGATGTACTTGTTCTTTTATTAGTAAGTTCCTGAATTCTTTTGTGCACTAATTTGGTATTTTGACTGTTGTGTTGTTTTTCAATTTCTAAGCACTTTTCCTCAAGCCATGATTCTTTTGCCTTCCTACATAATATTCTGACTTGTCTGTGAATTTCTTCATATTTGGCAGGATTATTTTTGTTGAGTCTTCTTGTTTCCATTAAGTGTAAAATTTCCTCAGTCATCCATTTCTTACGACCCACCTTCTTTAATTTTGGAATAGTTGTTTCTGCAGCCACATTGATTGAATTCTTTAACATTTCCCATTGATCATCCACATCCTGGAATAGGATCTCTAGATCAGACAATATTTCAAATCTGTTCTGTACTTCTATGTTGAATTTGTTTTGTATTTCCTTGTCATTACTCAATGTACACAAATCATATTTAGTGTTCCCTGTTGTATACTTGACTTTCTTCAACTTTATCCTCAATGTTCCTGTGAGTAATCTGTGGTCACTATAACAATCAGCACTGGGAACTGTTTTTGCTACTGTTAGCGCGTTTCTAAATCTTCTGCTAATGAGAATGTAGTCAATCTGGTTTCTAGTCCTGCTATCAGGACTCCTCCAGGTCCATAATCTTCTAGGGTGTTGCTTGAACCAGGTGTTTCCTACAATCATTTCCTGTTCTTTTGCCCACTCTACTAGTCTGTATCCTCTTTCATTTCTCTCTCCTAAACCATAGTTTCCTACTGTGTATCTATCCCCTTGATTTCCTACTTTTGCATTGAAGTCCCCTATTATGATGTTTATTTCTGAATTTTTACATTTCTTTAAGGCAGACTCTATGTCATTATAAAATTCCTCTACACTATCTTCACTGGACTCTCCTGTTGGGGCATATACTTGAATAACATTTATGTTAAAAGGTCTGCCACTCAATTTAACTAGTAGAACTCTGTCCGACACGGCCCAATATCCCTGAACAGACGTTGATGTTTTCCGGTCCAAAATTATTGCCACTCCCCTATGTCGATCCTCACCTCCAGAATAAATAATCTTAAAATCTTTATGTATCTTGATGCCTGCTCCTGTCCATCTCGTTTCGCACATACCTAATATATTAATTTTTTCTCTTTGAATTTCTTGTGTTATGTTCTCTAATTTTCCGTCGTTGTTTAACGTCCTAACGTTCCATGTTCCTAATTTTAATGTCTCTGTCCTTGTCTTGCGATGATCAGTCTTTAAGCGAATCATAATAAACTAGGCAATTTCAAAGAGGTAGTTTGCCGTTGCTTTCCTCTATGGCAGTGACCATACTGGCCGGATGACCGCAATCATTGTCTCTCGAAAGAGAGAAAGCTTGCCGTCGCGAAACTCGAGACCATAACCATAATTTCATCCACCACCTGCCTTCCGTGGCTTCTTTTGAACACTTCCAATTAACGAAAACGAAATAACATCACATAATCCAAAGGAAAAACACTATCCACACGAATTTCACGGGAATTTCCAAAGGGAATCCACAGAAAAACACTGAACAGCGTCTCCCCCCAGAACAACGAGTCATCGCGTCGCCATTATACCGGAAGTTTATCTTCCGGTATAATGGCGATAATAATATCGCCATTATGATCATATGGTAATATGATAGTACGAACTTAACTTTAAAAATGCAAAGACTGTATAATTCTGTTGACTTCCCTCTATATATTCATTTCTGAATGTTTGCACACCTTTGCTCACACATTTATTATTTCGCACTTTTAACAGCTGCATTGGACTCAACCTCTGTAGAAAAGAGCACCTTTCAAACCCGAACTGAACTCAGCTTGTGTTCCTTCTTGACAACGGAGGAGTTGTGTTTTAATATTATTTTATGATTTTATGTTTTTTCTTTAGATCCGTTTGTGTTTTCCAGTCACTGTTGAAGATTTATAAAATCGAAACGTCGTCTGTTGTGTCTTAGAATACTTATTTTTTAATTTTATTATTATATTAAGGGATTTGATAAAGTAAAACATGATAAACTGATTAAAATGTTGGAAGATATCAACATTGATGGAAAAGATTTAAGAATAATAAGGAATATTTACTGGAACCAAGTAACAGCAATTAAAATGGGAAATAAAGAGGATAGTTACGAACAGATAAAGCTAGGAATACGACAGGGGTGTGTCTTGTCACCAGATCTCTTCTCCGCATATAGCGAACTAATAATGACATAGATTAAAGAGACTCCAGGAATGCTAATCGACGTTTATAATATAAATAATATACGCTATGCAGATGACACAGTATTATGGCGGATAATACAAGTGACCTATAACAATTGTTGGACGTTGCAGTAACAGAAAGTGCAGAGAAAGGACTATCCTTGAATATCAAGAAAACAGTAACAATGGTGATATCAAAGAAAATTATGACACCAAAGTGTGACACAGAAATAGAAGGGACAATTCTTAACCAAGTGGATAATTTTAAATACCTAAGGACATTTATAACATCAAATGGAAGATGTGCAACAAATATTAAGAGCAGAATAGGGCTGGCAAAAGTCGCCTTTCAGAAAATGAAGAATATCTTATGCAATAAGTCACTATCACTGAATGTAAGAAAGTGAGTGCTGAAATGCTATATAGAACCCGTTTTGCTGTATGGAAGTGAATCTTTGAATGTAAATGAACCTCTGAATGTAAATGAACAAATTAAGAAGAAATTAGACAGAGATGTAGTTCCCGAGACGAATGTTGCGAATTCTTTGGACTGCCAGAGGAACTATCAATGATTGCCTGAAATAGGCTAATGAAATTAGAACATTATATACAACAAAAAGAAAGAGACAAACAGCTTTTTCCCTGCATGTGATGAAAGAGAGGCATTAGAGAACATGGTGACAACTGGAAAGATCGAGGGGAAGAGAGGCAGTGGCAGACCAAGAGAAATGATGTTGGATGGATTGAAACGCTGGTATGGAGGAATACCATCAGCAGAGTTGATCCAGAAGACCAACGACCGAGATCTGTAGAGAGCTGCCAAAGTTTATGCCAGCTGGCAGGGTACTCGATGATGATGATGATGATTTTATATTACACACACACAGGCACGCACGCACGCACGCACGCACGCACTCACGCACACACACACACACACACACACACACACGTTTTGACTTGTGTTAGCTTTTTGTTTTGTCTCGCATACCCTAGGAGCATACAAACGTAGCCTTTGTATTAGCTTCCTCTCTCACATAACCTAAATGAATACACACGTTTGTCGTGTGTTAGACTCATGTCTCACATAACCTAGGAGAATATACGAGAATAAGTTTGCATTTTGTTAGTTTTATTTCACACATAATATGTGAGAATATACACGTTTGCCCAGCTTTAGCTTTCTTTTACACACAAAGGTAAAGTTAGCAGCATATCCTTTACCAGACGTCCCAGTAATCACAGTATTTTGTTGTCTTTCATATTGTAAGCAATTTTACTTTCAGTAGTTTGCTATTGATTTCTGAATGGCCAACGCTAATATTGTGAAAATGAACAGCAAACGATCTGCTCACAAATCACCTGTGGCTGATTTCGAAGCTAGTATGGAGGGATTGTGAACCTGAGTTCACTACCTTCACACCAAATCCTATAGGAATATATTCGTTTGTCTTGTCTGAAGTTCCATTAACATATAACCTGGGAGAATATATATATTTGTCTTGTCTGAAGTTACATTCAAAAATAACCTGAAAGAATATATATGTTTGTCTTGTCTGAAGTTCCATTCACATATAACCTGGGAGAATATATACATTTGTCTTGTCTGAAGTTCCATTCACATATAACCTGTGATAATATATACGTTTGTCTTGTCTGAAGTCCCATTCACATATAGCCTGGGAGAATATATACATTTGTCTTGTCTGAAGTTACATTCACATATAACCTGGGAGAATATATACGTTTGTCTTATCCGAAGTTCCATTCACATATAACCTGGGAGAATATATACGTTTGTCTTGTCTGAAGTTCCATTCACATATAACCTGGGAGAATATATATGTTTGTCCTGTCTGAAGTTCCATTCACATATAACCTGGGAGAATATATACATTTTTCTTGTCCGAAGTTCCATTCACATATAACCTGGGATAATATATACATTTGTCTTGTCTGAAGTTTCATTCATATATAACATGGGAGAATAAATACGTTTGTCTTGTCTGAAGTCCAATTCACATATCATTGACACCTTGCCGTCTTGACAGACGATAGTTTGTGTTTTAAAAAGGCATAATAACTATTACCCATGGCGGTAGCGAATGTGACTGATAAGGCCAATTCCCGCTGTAAATGTCCGTTCACAGTGGGTGCATGTGAACATGTGGTCATTTCCACCATCATGCACCATCTTACGCCTCACACGCTCGGTGTGTGAGTTATCTGCAATAATTTTCTCCTTTGTCTTGATTCCATTTCTGATGTTTGCCCTCCATGCAACACGTTCAGCGGCGACTTGCTCCCAATGTGCATTATCAATGCCTGTATCAATCATGTCCCGCTTACACACATCTTTGTATCGTAGTAGAGGCCGACCCTGAGATCTCTTACCCATCTGTAATTCACCAAAACAGATGTCCTTTGGTATTCTACCATCATCCATCCTCCTAAGATGACCTATCCATCTAAGTCTATGAAGACTGAGCATGGAATAAACCGTCACACAACCTGATCTTTCCAATACTTCAGTATTAATTCCCATATAACTTGGGAGAATATATACGTTTGTCTTGTCTGAAGTTCCATTCACATATAACATGGGAGAATATATACGATTGTCTTATCTGAAGTCCAATTCACTTATAACCTGGGAGAATATATACGTTTGAAATTTGTCTGAAGTTCCATTCACATATAACCTGTGATAATATATACGTTTATCTTGTCTGAAGTCCCATTCACCTATAACCTGGGAGAATATATACGATTGTCTTGTCTGAAGTTACATTCACATATAACATGTGAGAATATAATCGTTTATTTTGTCTGAAGTTCTATTCACATCTAACCTGGGAGAAGAAGAAGAAGAAGAAGAAGAAGAAGAAGAAGAAGAAGAAGAAGAAGAAGAAGAAGAAGAAGACGAAGAATATGAAGAAGAAGTGTTGTAGTGTATAAGAATACGAAGGCTTGTTGTTTTCTTGTTGATATAACGTTTATTACTGTAAGATGACAAAGCTTCGATGTTCTCCTCCACACAAGACAAAAGGCCGGATCTTAACTGCCCTTGCCAACCCAATACGTCACGATTGAGCATCTCTCACCCTTTCACTCTCGATGCTCAATCGTGCTGTATCTGTTTCCCGCTAGATTCTAATAATACCCCAATACTCCTCCCTTACTGTTACACCTCCCCATGTTGAATAAAGAATTTTCCTTTATAAGGAAAACTCTTTACTCCTAATCCCCATACTCCATTCCCTCTTTGTCTTCTAATCTTCCCTAAAATCAAGTTTGAGTAAATAATATATCTTTTAACTCTTCTCCCAGTGATATGGTCTGCTAATAACCCCCCCATATACTTCTTCTTCGACTTTTATTTATATAATACCACGTATGATAACCCTGTTAATCCAAACAGTCCTTCTTTCCTTTTTATTTCCCCAACATTATATAGTTATCTACTACATAATTCTTCATTTCTGGTTCTTTCTTGTTTCCTGTATCAAATATACATATTATAAGAACAGCTCATAAATTATTTATCGAAATCTTTGACCTTATAAAATTTCTCATTCTTTACTATTCTGGTTCTTTCTTGGCTCATCTAGTTTCCTGTATCAAATATACATATTGTAAGAACAGCTCATAAATTCTTTATCGAAAATTTTGACCTTATACAATTTCTCATTCTTTCAAACCCCAGGACGTACAAAAACAATGTAGTTAGAAAAAGTAAAGAAGCGGTGCGCACCTAGTAAAGAACATAAAGAATGAATACACGACATGACCACATGGACATACAGTAAATGTACATTTAAGACATTCACCCTTTACCTCCCTTGCCAATAAAAAAATTTTGTAAAATAATTTTTTAAAACACCTTATGAAATATATCATTGTTCGTTATAAAACAATTTGGCATAAGTTTTCATAAACCTTATATATTTCAGATTGACATTGCCAACCACAATTCTGTTCCACTTTCGTTATCTCACCTTTTACCATGAGCCCATGTTCATATTTTATGAACACCTTTAATATAATTAAAGCTGGTATTTCACAGCACCTATATCTTGCCCCCGTACATCCCATCCTGCTATTTTATAAATACAGTGACGTGTGTGCAAGCCCTGGATACGTCTATCCATTCGTGTACACACGTTCACCAAGTATGGTTTCCCACTAGTTAATGAATGCGTAGCATTCCTTATCTATTTACTCTTAAATTTCCCTTTACCTTATATCAGTGGACAAATTAGTTTTTATCAACTCTTTTCTGAACGAAAAAAAACCTTTAGCAAAACCCCATTCATTTGAAACTCAAACTTACTTAACTAACTTTATAACCATGTAACTCAATATACCAAACCCTTTATGTAATCTAAATAAAATGAACACAACCTCCTCCAAATTAATCTAGAAGAAAAAAACACATTTTTACAATGACATAACATGCATGTTATCAAATCAGAATAAAATATTCTATTCTACCTATCACTATTGGACACTTTTACGGACCAATAGTTTTTATCAACTCAAATGCTAGGAACACAATCGCCCTATTCTAAATCAATTAATCAAACAATAACAATCATTTTCCAAGACCAAATCAAGAAAACAAAATGAGGCATTACAACTTAGGCTCAATAAAACAACCAAACAATAGTCATCATATCATATATGAATCATGACTCAAAACAATTTTAACTCTCTTAATATTACTACGTATATTGGCCCACCAAGATTGGTCTCTCATACTAATTATTTTTATGACCATCTGTATATCTGTTAACTACAGACCAACTAGTATCACCTCTGTTCTATCTACATAAACAAATCAGTAATCAGTAATCAACATTTACTATACCATCTCTCCTCATAACCTAACATCCAAAATATCCTCTTAAGTAAGCACTGTAAACTACATGTTAAATCCTTTTTTTTATAATGTGGCCACTAATCCAATATTGACTCAATGTAGATCTGGTCTGCCTATTATTTCCTTTGGACCAATCTTCACTAACAACTTTTTAATCCTTATCGTTAGGCACGGCATTTCTAGCAGCAATAAAAAGTACATTCACCCCCTGTACCGATACCTCATCCATAGAGTCCTTTTCCACTTCCCCCGTTTCGTATACTTCCTCAAGCATCACTTACAGTTCTAAATCCTGAAACTTATAACTTGCCATCTGCAGTACTTTCAACTTATCTATCTCCTACGTTTCCACTTCTTCAACAACTCCAAGTTTCTGTGAATAAGTGCTAATTCTACATCAATATCTTCTTCTTCATACAACCTACTAGTTTCCTCCATACTACTACTTGACTCTGACTTTTCATCCATTTCTTCTTCTTCGTCTGTATGTCTCTCTTTAGCTGCCGCTAATCTCTTCCGTTCAATATCCCACCTAATTTGTCGATCACTCTTTCTTAAGGATCTTTCCAGTAGAGGTATATCGTCTCCGCTTGTTGAATAATCTCTAATTCTCCTCTGTCTTTTCACTTCTTTATCTCTTTGACTGTCCATTCTTCTTTTCGTTGCTTGCCTAGTATTTCTAAATGGAGCAGCTGTGTCTTCTTCCATACTATCATAATGAGTTTCATTTAGCCCTTCTTCTTCCATTCTTTTCGGAATTGTCTGTTCTTGAGTATCTTCGTAACTTGGATTTGCTAGCAACTGATTTTGTTCTGGTTCTTTTCTAAGATCTGGGGTTACTGTAGCTTTTCTAAAATCTGGGGTTACTGTAGCCCCTCTAACAACCTGTTCATCCAAAAAATTCGCATCCGAATAATAATTATTATTATAATTATTATTTTCTATCTCATCTTCATCTCTTCTTAAGTGTTCAACGTGTGCCCTTGCTATATGTGCTGTGACCTGGTTCTTTATAATATACGATACATTACCTAGTTTTTCCAAAACGTAATAACCTGGAATCCAACGAGCATCAAACTTAGAGTTTCTTCTATGCTTTTTGTAATAAACTCTATCACCTACCTTAAACTCCTGTAATTTTGTATTTACATTTTTGTACTTTTTCTGTCTTTCCCTAGCTTTAATTATATTATTCCTTAACCTCACATGTGCTTTATGCATTTCTTGTATTATGGTCTCTTGAAATTCTTCACCCATATATTTCCGTCTAGGTTTTAATAGATTATCTATAGGTAATATTGGTTCTCTCCCGTGTATTAAATAAAATGGCGAAAAACCCGTGCTCTCATTTTGATTTGTACGAATAGCGCTAAGAGCAGGTCCCAAAAACAGATCCCAATCTTTTTCATGTTCATCAATAATCTTTGCTATAATGTCGTATAACGTCCGATGTTGACGCTCGTTTTTCGCATTTGAAGAAGGTCTATAAAATGAGGTCTTTATATGTTTTATATTTAAGTCTTTTAATAACTTTTCGAATTTTTTATTTACAAACTCTCTACCATTATCTGTAAGTATACTTTGTGGGCAACTAAACCTTGGTACGAACTCTTGTAAAAAAATATTAATGACAGTATCCGCGCTCTTATCTGGAATTGCATAAACCTCTGGCCAAAGACTGTAGACGTCTACTATATGAATTAAATACACATTTCCTGACAATGTCCTGGGGTGTGGACCCGATATATCTAAACTAATCTTTTGCATTGGGAACTGAGGAATATCTGTGTCTTGTAATGGAGACTTTATTGTTTTCATGTTCCTTAATCTGCACTTTTCACACGTATCTACATATTTGCATGCAGATTTAAACAAGTTTGGCCAATAATATTTACTTGAAAGTGCTTTCACCAGTTTGTCTCTACCGAGATGTCCATTTTCATCGTGATATGCTTTTAAAAGTTCATTTTCCAAATGTCTTGGAATATATTTCCTTAGCTGTTCGTTCCTTTCACACATATAATATAACTGTCCATCCTCTTGTAAAAGCAAATAATTCCTTTTATATTTGTTATCTTCTGTTTCTCGTAATTTTTCTTTTATTTGTATTACTCTTGGGTCCAAATCTTGCTCTTCTTTCATATTGAATTGTGCTAACTGTAGGTCTTCTTCCCTATGTTCAGACTCTTGATCCGATGGTAGACTATCAAATTCTTCCCTATTTATTATAGCAGAATCTAGAATATTTACTTGCCAATTCCGGTCGTCTATCTCTGGTTCAGCTGCCTCCTCTTCTGTATCCTCTGATGACTGTGTATATGGAATTCTAGACAATAAATCGGCGCATGTATTTATCCTACCTGGTATGTACTCAATTACGGCGTCGTACCCCTGTAGATTCAATGCCCACGTCTGTATTTTCCTGTTCTGCACTGGAGCTTCTAGAAAAGACTTTAAAGGCATGTGGTCAGTTCTAATAACAAAATTTGCGTTATGTAAGTAGTAATTAAGTTTTTGAAGAGCGTAATGAATCGCGTAAGCCTCTTTCTCAATAGTCGTCCATTTCCTTTGTGATTTACTAAGTTTATGCGACAAGAAGTAGATAGGCCTTTCATTTTTAACGCCTGGTATTCCAGACTCTTTTCCTTCATATGGTTGCACCAAACATGCTCCTACTGCATTGTCCGAAGCATCTGTGTACAGTATTAACTGTTTGTTTAAGTCTGGATGCGTCAACAGTGGTACCAGTGTTAAGCTGTTTTTTAAATAGTCGAACGCTTTTTGACATTCATCATCCCACTTAAACCTAGCGTACTTGCCTGTTAAGTTTGTAATAGGTTCAGCTATCCTTGAAAACGCTGGAATAAATCGCCTATAATACGCACATGTTCCTATAAAAGCACGTACTTCCTTAACGTTAGTTGGAGCAGGTAACTCTTTAATAATCTTTATCTTGTCCTGGTCTGGTTTAATGCCTTCTCTATTTATAATATACCCCAAATATTTTGTTTCTGTCTTTAAAAATTGGCATTTACTAAGCTTTAACTTTACATCATGCTTTCTTAACCTGTCAAACACTAGTCTAATATGTTTCAAATGATCCTCCACATCTCCCTTCGTATAAATCAGAATATCATCAATATAAGCAAGAGCGAACTTTTGCATACCCTCTAGAACTTCATTAATTAAGAGCATATAATGAGAGGGTGCCGTTTTGACGCCAAAAGGCATTCGTAAAAATTCGTACGAGCCCATATGGGTACAAAAGGCGCTTTTCTTTTGTGCGTCTTCCGACATCGGAATACACCAAAATCCTGACCTTGCGTCCAGCGTTGTAAAATATGTAGAGCCATTAAGCAGCCCCAAAATATCATCAATTACCGGCAGTGGGTACGCTACATTCTTGGTAATTTTGTTCAACGCCCTGTAATCGCAGCAGAAGCGACTCGTACCATCAGGCTTGGCCACAATTACCACAGGAGATGACCATTCTGACTTCGACCTTTTTATTATTCCTGCTTTTAGCATCTCCTCTATTGCCTTTTCCACGATTTCTCTATTTCTTAATGGAGTTCTATATGGTTTTAAACTTATTGGTGGATGATCTCCCGTGTCTATTTCCATTGTAACTGTTCGCGTCTTTCCCAATTCTAAATCATTAACCGCAAACACATCCTGATTTTGCTTTATAAATTGTTCCAATACTTCCTTATCTTCTGGCAGAGCTTTTAACTGTGACAACAATTCTTGTTCCCTTGTTATTTTGTCTAGTGAACATATTTGGGCTTTATTTCTTCTAGATGGATGGATCAATTCATCCATTCTGATTTTTTCTCTTCTTCCGCGTCCGCGTCTGTTATTACTTCTTTCATTAGAAGTTTCTGAATAACTTGTTCCCGACATTTCTGCTCTATTTGTTGCCAATATGTCACTAACGTTATGATCTAGTTTGGCTATCACACATCCTCTGTATAATTTGATTTCTCTACCTGTGTTGTTGATAACCATCACAGGAAAGGTTAAGTGTTTATCCAACTCCATTACTCCATCTGGAACCTCCAAACCAGGCTCATCTATTATTTCCTCTTGTAACTCAGTGATTCTGACTGTGTTTCCTTCCATATAATATGGGTTTCTCTTCAGCTTTGCTTGTATCAAATTAACCGACTGTGGTTTTAACGTCGTTGTCATTTTAACTCTAACTAGTGCTGATATATGCATGTCCTCTTCTATATCTATATATACGTCTCTGAATTTTAACTTATGTAGATCATAAAAAAGTCTTATTCCATTTTTTATCAAAAAATCTCTCCCTATTAACATGTTTCTATTTAAACCCCTCACTACATGAAAAAGGTGTCTTACGTTGATCCCTCCTAACTTAAAATTTATCATTGTTTGTCCAATTACTTGTAAATTCTGTCCAGTAACAGAGTGTAAATTATTATGACTCTTAAATACTCTACAATTTCTTACTATTTTGTATAAAAAACTTTCTTTTATTACACTAACTTGAGCTCCCGAATCAATTAATGTACGAACTCTATACTTTCCTATTTCTAATATACAAGAGCTATAATCTGTTTTATCTTCTATAAATTTCTTGACTTCATCTAGTTGAAAATATTCTCTGTTCGACCTATTATACCTGTTATTAACATATTCTCTAACCCTTGGGACCTTATTATTTACCCTCCTATCATAGGTCCTGTCTAATAGGTAGGGCGCCGATTTTCCTGTGTTCTTGTACCTGTAAAATTCCTGTGTCCATCAACAACATTCCTACTCACCCTATTATTATCATGTCTACCCTGTGTATTCGACTGGACACGCCTGTTATTACAAAAACGAGAAACATGTCCCCGTTGACCACAAACCCAACAGACAATATTTGTGTTATTTGTGTTTCCCACTGTCTCACTTGTAGGGTATCTCACATTTCTTCTTTCAACATAATCGCTCCTATTTCTACCTTGTAACGTTTGTATACCGCCTCTCCTATTCCATCCGAATCTTGTTTGTCCTATTTCCATGGGTTCCTCAACTCTGTCGTCTCGACTACTTCCCACTTCTCTTCCTGTTCTTAATCTAAACCTACGTCTCAAATTTTCCTCTTGTACCGCGATATCCACCGCTTGTGATAACCTCTCAGGGTTGTCCCTCATCAACTTAAGTTTCAAACCATCAGATTTTATGCCATCCACAAAAATCCCTACTAACATCCTTTCCACCTCCTCCCCTCGTACATTCTGTCCTAAGAATGCTTCTTCAGCCAGGTTAATCAATCTATCGCTAAACAATTGTACCGTCTCTCCGTTATTTTGTTTAGCCTGCCTCAACACCGAAAATGCATGTTGTGGATCCGTTATTTCTGCATATTTCCTCGCTAGGTCTTCTTTGAACTGTTCCCACGTCTCATCTACTCTAGCCTCTAATTTTCTTCTGATATGATCCGAAACTGGTTCCGTTGCCGTTTGATAAGCTAGTCTCATTTTTTCTTCATCTGTTGCTGAGATCAAATAGGCATATTTTTCTATGGAAGTGACCCATTTTTTATAGTCTCTGGCCTGTCCGCTAAATTTCACAACTTCTGTTGCCATCCCTTGTTGTTTAATCACCATATTAAGTCGGCCTACTGCTGTTCCCACGCCTGTTAAAACCTGTGCTAAGGTGTCCTGTTCCGCCATGCTGAAAAATACTGAAACAAAGCAAGCAAAGAACCACACAATTTCAATTTCTTAATTTAAAGAAGATGTGCTAAGGTGTCCTGTTCCGCCATGCTGAAAAATACTGAAACAAAGCAAGCAAAGAACCACACAATTTCAATTTCTTAATTTAAAGAAGATGTGCTAAGGTGTCCTGTTCCGCCATGCTGAAAAATATTGAAACAAAGCAAGCAAAGAACCACACAATTTCAATTTCTTAATTTAAAGAAGACACTCACTTATTATAGATAACCACAGTTATTTTCTGGGTTTAAGTATCACACAATTTTTTCTTCTTCTTAATTTAAAGAATTCACTCAGTTATTATAGAAAACCACAGTTATTTTCTGGGTTTAAGTATCACACAATTTTTAACTTCTTAATTTAAAGAATTCACTCACTTATTATAGAAGATCACAGTTATTTTCTGGGTTTAAGTATCACACAGTTTTTAACTTCTTAATTTAAAGAATTCACTCACTTATTATAGAAAATCAGAGCTATTTTCTTTTTGTTTCTTGACTCAAACCCGTACCTTCCTCCACTCAGCGTCAGATTTCGTTCGATCACCAGGAGCCTGTTTCAGCTGAAAATCAGTCGCGTAGTTCAGGTAGTCTACCTCTTCCCCCAGGTAATTACGTCACTTCTCTAGGGATGCCGGGATTATCTTCAACCCTTGGTTGGGTCCCGACCAGCTTTTTAGTCTTTGTTTTCACCCCGGGTGGGGTACATCATCGACGTCTTGAGATAACGATAACGTAAGTGGCTGGCGATTTGAAATTATCAAAATTCAGGTTATGGTAACTTTTCGAAACTCCAGAGTTCAGATCGCGGCTATGGGAAGTCCTTTTGATAACGCTGAAGGCTGAAGTTCAGACTACAACCATGACCATCTCCCGGCCAACGTTAAAGTTCAGATAAGGTCTCCGGAAAGCCCTTTTTATGACGTAAAAATTCAAAGCTCGGCTCTGGGAAGCCTTTTGATGATGTAAAATTTCAAAGCACGGCTCTGGGAAGCCCTTTGATGATGTAAAATTTCAAAGCACGGCTCTGGAAAGCCCTTTGATAATGTAAAATTTCAAACCACGGCTCTGGAAAGCCCTTTGATAATGTAAAATTTCCAACCACGGCTCTGGAAAGCCCTTTGATAATGTAAAATTTCAAACCACGGCTCTGGAAAGCCCTTTGATAATGTAAAATTTCCAACCACGGCTCTGGAAAGCCCTTTGATAATGTAAAATTTCCAACCACGGCTCTGGAAAGCCCTTTGATAATGTAAAATTTCCAACCACGGCTCTGGAAAGCCCTTTGATAATGTAAAATTTCCAACCACGGCTCTGGAAAGCCCTTTGATAATGTAAAATTTCCAACCACGGCTCTGGAAAGCCCTTTGATAATGTAAAAGTTCTATAATTTTACATGATTGAGAAATTATCACAGCCTTCGAGCCTCCTTATTTGCTGATTATTGACCTGACCCTTTCACTGGAACAACAACAAGCGTCTCCCGACCTTGAAAAAGCTGATTTGAGAAAACGTTAAATACCTTTGAAAGTTTCTTAGTACTTCGCGTGGTAGCCGGGACGACCCAATTCATAATCCTGGTCAAGTGGCAGCAATTCGCATCCTGTTGTAGTGTATAAGAATACGAAGGCTTGTTGTTTTCTTGTTGATATAACGTTTATTACTGTAAGATGACAAAGCTTCGATGTTCTCCTCCACACAAGACAAAAGGCCGGATCTTAACTGCCCTTGCCAACCCAATACGTCACGATTGAGCATCTCTCACCCTTTCACTCTCGATGCTCAATCGTGCTGTATCTGTTTCCCGCTAGATTCTAATAATACCCCAATACTCCTCCCTTACTGTTACAGAAGCACCAGGATGAGAAGAAAAAGAAAAAAAAGCAGAAGGGAAGAAATAGACGAAGATGAAGGAGAATAAGAGAACGGAAAGCAACATCAACAAAAGATATAACACACACAACAATAACAATAGCAAGTGTTGTTACTGATGCCCATTCGTGTCGTGGTTACCAATATATGTATATGATATGCATCTTACAACCATCTCCTGTTCACGAGCACATGCTTATGTGCACATAGACTTTGGAATCACAAGTTTAAAAGCTCTTGTTGTTTATCTTATACGGTTGTTATGTTGTTGTTGTTTATCGTATACCGTTGTTATGTTGTTGTTGTTTATCTTATACGGTTGTTATGTTGTTGTTGTGTTCGCTCGCTTTGACCTCAAGCGTACTCCATACAATGCTACTACTGCCAGTGCACTGTACTGGTATTTTGTGTGGGGATTACCTTTCTATGTCCCACGTCATCAAGCAACCCCAATCCGACTTCTGAGGTTGTCATTTAGTTCCCCAAGTCAAGGACGTGAAGTCAAAATTTTAGACCACCTGACAGGTGTAAAGATTGAACTCGCCACCAGCACACCGAATGCTTAAGAACTAGTTCTCTTATCCATTCCCCCATGCTGACATTCTACTTATACAGGGTGCATTTTTAATTACTGCAATTTTTGAAAATATTACCGGTCCAAGTTTTCTATTCACTGGAAAATCTCTCACTATTCACTATTCTTACTGGATTGGACCACTATTTTATTTTTACGTTACACAATGTATACCATATATTCGTCACCATTTTCCATATTTTCCATGTTTTCCCATTGTTTCCCAATTTTGAATGTTCTTGTGAGAATGCTCACGATAGTCGACAGTGTGTACGTGTGAAAAGTGTGGGAGTTTATTCATATTAGTTTTAGTGATTATGTGAGGCAGCATATATGTGTGTGAATTTATGGGTGTGTCTATGTGTGTTTATATGTGTGTGTGTGTGTTTATATGTGTGGATGTATGTGTGTGCATGTCTGTATGTGTGTATGGGTGTATGTGTGTGTACATGTGTGTATCTGTGTGTGCCTCTGTGTGTGTATGTCTGTACGTGTGTTAAGGTGTGCGTTCATGTGTTTTTATGCGATTATATGCATGTGCGTGTGTATATGTGTGTATGTATGTGTGTATGTATATGTGCTCGTATATGTATGTGTATATGTTTGTGTGTGTAAGTGTGCATGCATGCAGTGTATGCGAGGGAGTGTGTATTTGTGTTTTATGTGAGTACGTGTGAGTAAGTATGTGGATGTGTGTAGGTGTGTTTATGTGCGTGGGTATATGTGTGTATTTGCGTGTGTATGTTTTGTGTGAGCGTGTGTGTGTATGTACGTGTGTGTGAGAGAAGAGAGAGAGAGAGAGAGAGAGAGAGAGAGAGAGAGAGAGAGAGAGAGAGAGAGAGAGAGAGAGAGAGAGAGAGAGAGACAGTTGAGCGCACGCATGTCATATAACATGCTATTCCATATTTCTTATGCATTCCCATCTTTCATATTACGAGGTATCATTTTGTATGCCACTTGATTGACCTGTAACATGCATTGCATATTTTTTTTGGTGTATTCTCATCTTTCATATTAACATTTTGTATGCCACTTGTTTTTATCATGCATAATATAACATTACTGTGATGTGAGTGAGAGAGTTAGTGAGTGGGGGGGGGGGGGAAGAGAGAGAGAGAGAGAGAGAGAGAGAGAGAGAGAGAGAGAGAGAGAGAGAGAGAGAGAGAGAGAGAGAGATAGCGAGAGATAGCAAGAGAGAGTGGGAGAGAAAAGAGAGAGAGAGTTGAATTGCATCACTAATTTTCACGCTACACAATGTATATGTACAATTTTTTCTCCACTTCTTACAATTTTTGCGAGAATGCTCACGACAATCATCAGTGTCTCAACTGTGTGTAAAGTGTGGGAGTTTGTTCTTATTAGTTTCAGTGATCATGTGAGGCATCATGTATGTGTGTAGATGTAAGGATGTTTGTGTGGGTGTGTATGTGAGGGATGTGTGCGGGAGTGTGGACAATGTATGTGTGGAGGGGTTGTGTCGGTGATGTGTATGAGTTGATGGGTGATGTGTGGATGGGTGAAGGGATGTGTAGTCGGTGAGGGATGTATGCGTGTGTGAGGGATGTGTGTGTGTGTGTGGGGGGGGGGGGATATTTGGGAAGATTATTGGAAGTATGTATGTGTTGGTGAGTTGGGGTGTGTGGGTAGGGAATGCGTATTTGGGTGGGTGAATGGGTGTGTAGGAGATTGCGTGGGTTGGGGGATAGGTGTGTAATGAGTGTGGGGGGGGGGAGGGTGTGTCTGTGAATGGGATATGCCTGTGTGGGTGGGAGTGTGTGAGTGTGGATGGAGTAAATGTGAGTGGGTGGAGAATGTATATGTGGGTGGTGAGAATGTTTGTAGGTTGGGGATATGTGGTGGGTGGGGAGATGTGTGTGTGGGTGATAGATGTTTGGGCGGGGATGTGTATGAGGAATGCATGTGGGGGATGTGTGTGTGTGAGGGGAATGTGTTTATGAGTGGTGTTTATGGGTGGAGTTTTGTGTGGGAGGGGAGATGTGTGAGAGATGGGGGAGGTGTGGGATGTGCAGGTGGATGAAGGATGTATGTGAGGATGGGAGATGTATTTTAGGCTGGGTGGTTGGGGTGTGTGTGGGTGGGAGAGTAGATGAGAGCTGCATGTGTTGATGGGCGGGTGGGTGATGTGTGGGTGTGAGTGGTTGATGGATGAGTACGTGAGTGGGTGGATGTGTATGAGAGATGAGTGTATGGTTGGGGGATGTGTGTATTTGTGGGAAAATGTGTGTTAGCGGCGGATGTGTGTGGGTGGGGTATTTGTAGGTGGTGGGGTGTGTGTGGGTGGAAGGTGTGTGTTTTTGGGTGTTTATGGGTGGGGAATATGTTGTTTGCAGGTGGGGAGATGTGCTTGTGGGTGGGGATGTGTGTATAGGTGTGGGATGTGTAGTTGAGAGGTGGCGGATATTGGGTGGGTGAGTGGGTGTAGGTTGGCCGATGTGTGTGTGGGTGGGTGGGGAAAATTGTGAGGGTGTGGGATGTATGTGTGGATAGGTGCGGGATGTGTGGGTTGACGGGGGTATGTGAGTGGTTTTGTGATGTGTATTTTGCTGGGTGGTTGCGGGTGTGTGGGTGGTTGGTGGAGAATATGTGGGTGGGTGTGTGCGTGTCGGTTATGGGATGGGTGGGGGATGTTTTTGTGGGTGGGGAAATGTGTGTGGGTGGGGGATCAGTGGGTGGGTGGCGGCATGTATGTTTGCCTGAGTCTGTGTGAGTGCGTGGAGGTATGCGTGGGTTAATGGGGGGGGGTGTGGTTGGTTGGGGATGTGTGGGTGGCTGCGGGATGTGTGGGTGGCTGCGGGGTGTGAGTTTGGATGCGGGATGTGTCTCACAACATTGCAATATGCACTGTTTATGTTTACAACTTTCATTTGACAATGTTTTTTCCCCATGTGAATGTACAATGCGTAATATGCATTGTTTATGCTTACAAAATCCACTTGACAATGTTTTTTTTTTCCCTATGTAAATGTAACATGCACATTTGATGAATGAAAGATGAGTGATCGAAAGGGCCGGATGTAAGACGGGCCTGCGTGCCCAATTTGTTACCCTTTTAAAATAAAATACGTTCGTTCGTTCGTTCGTTCGTTCACCCTCTTTAAAGTTCATGCAACATAATAGGTAAATACAAAACTTGGACCCGCAGTATTTTCGAACACTGTACAATTATAAAAAAATTCACCCTGTATGAGATACGAAAGATGCGGTGCTGAAATTAGCATCTCGTATTCAACTGGCGTATTTTCTGTACATAGCCCCTATCTTGGCACATTGCTGTTATTTCTAAATGGGCCATTTTAGCAATATCGATTAGACGAACAAGGTAGGAAATAGGGCTTCTCTTATCGTTGATTTAGGGAGAACAACTTTGAGGAGGAAAAATTTTGAGGAGAAAGGGAACCAATCAACCTATTTTAAGAGGAAATACGTGTGATATCCATAGAGTTCCACAACTCTAGAACATTGTTTGCAATTGGTTTATCTTGACCGTGCTTACAAACAGTAAGGTATGCTGAATCGAGTCATGGAATGTCTTATATCAGTGGTGTTCCAGGTTGAGAAACACAGAAATTGTGTCTGTGCCGTTATTACATTAACTAGGCGAAGCAACGTGTTGACGATGAAATATTAACGAGTTAGAGACTGAGGGAATGTCAAATGAGTGAGTGAGTAAGTGAGTGTTTGCATGGGTGACTAAGTGAGAGAAAGAGAGAGAGAGAGAAGGAGAGAGAGAAGGAGAGTGAGAAGGAGAGAGAGAGAGAGAGATAGCTAGAACGAGAGCGAGAGAGAAAGAGAGAACGAGAGAGAAAGAGAGAACGAGTGAGAGAAACAGGCCATGTCAGATTCAGAAAATCGACATTTTATTCCTGCCGCGATTACAATAATAACAAGAATGAGCAACGCGTTGACAATGAAATTCTCTCTTTTTCTCTCCTCTCTCTCTCTCTCTCTCTCTCTCTCTCTCTCCTCTCTCTCTCTCTCTCTCTCTCTCTCTCTCTCTCTCTCTTTCTCTCTTTATATATATATATATATATTATATATATATATATATATATATATATATATATATATGTGTGTGTGTGTGTGTGTGTGTGTGTGTGTGCACACAAACACATCACAAATATGCACGCACATATGTATTGTTAACATGATGTAAAGCGGACTGGTGCATAAACATTAATACGGTTCCCACCAAAGCTACATCATCGTGGCAACATTAAATGTCAGGCTTAAGAAGACATGCTGCTGAGCTGTATATTTCAGTTAATATGGTTAATAACAGAAATATATACCAATTTAGATGGTTTATAGCTGAGCGGTGTAACAGAAGTATGTCGTTGTATAGCAACATTATACATCGTGTAAAGTGAATATACGGCACGGTTATGCTTTCAGAGTGCATGAAACCCGACATCTTAATTCGGGAGCTAAGCTTTAAGATAACACAATTTGAATCAGTATCTAAACTGTGTAAATTAAAACGATACATCCATTATCACGCTTCTTACATTTCATGCAGGTGTAACCGCTTGTCCGCGTGTTGATGCATGTTTCAGCGATCGCATTAAATAGAATTTGTCGGACTTGAGGCTATATTTACACAAATTTCACACAGCTCTCTCTACGTCTACCCACATATAAGCAAACTGCCACTGATACACTCAAAAACACGAACGCTCGTTTCCCTAAAATATATGCCCAGTAAACACTTGTTACGATCCTTTTTCAGCAGATTCACCAGTCAACTTTACCGTTTCTGTGGTACATGTCTGGCAAGTGAAACGTAAACAGTGGTAGTAAATAGTAGGACGTAAATAAGGGACATTTTCACATGCATTAAGGCGCATTTGCCATACGGCGCTAGGTCCATATTTGTATAGACCGATCGGAACTCGGTCAGTGATATGGTTAGAATCATGCCGACCTCTTTTAGTTCTCAAGGAAGTTATGGTGCCCATATCAAATTTTATTTAATCCGATGCGGATCGAATCCATAACCCCAGGGCCTGTAGTTAAGTGTCTAGCCACTACGCTACCGTGGCTCCCAGAGAAGATCTATATTTTTGTGTAAAACAATATATGGTTCTATCGGTTACACTGAAGAAAAAAAAAACACTGCATGTTAACTGCAGCTATGTCAGAAACCAACATAGCGATATTTCAGTTGCGTACTCGCATTATGCAATCGACATATTAATGATAGATGAAAATGCCAACGATCTGTAACAACTAGTCGACATTATAGTGATCATCATCATCATATGTACATCACGATAAGCGTGAGCGGTCATGTTTTCGCCATATCACACGATCACCACAGTCGTGGATCAGCTTTGTTTGTTTGTCTCGATTATAAAGTATGGCGAAACCATCAAGATATTTATCTCTCTGCTTTCCCTTCGTTCTGTCCCCCAATCTTGTCAGTTGTCACTAATTTATAGTAAAGATAGTGCACACAAAACAAATTCTTTGAATATCAAGACAACAGAGAGAAAGCTGTAATGCCACTGAAAGGAACCCACCAAGAGTGACTACAAGACATAATGCGGAACACGATGGCCACGCTAGACACATTTCCATGTATGCCTTTTTAAATTGCTTTCAATACTGGCTGGACAGCTAAGAGAAGTGGACAAGGTCCCAAAGAGAGTACTTTGAAGACAATTAGGATTTCAGACCTCCCATTGAACACCTTTTTAATTTTTCCCGACCACTGGTCCGATATTTTTTATTAGCCTGCTTGTACCGGATTCCTTACTAATTTTTTTGGCCAAACATATTATTTAAATTTAAAATATTTCTTTGCTGCAACTCCAGTTATTAGGTATAGAACCACACCGATTCCCACACCAGTAGAAAAAGAGCCTGTTCCTCTGTAAGCCAAAAACAACTGTATTTACCAATTCACATGTAGATGCCAGGCTTTACTCATCGGCAAAAAAGAGAGACAGCTGAGCAAAAGAGTGTCAGAACACATACCTCAATGGGTCGACAAGATACGACACACAGGCGATGCTAGCCTAGTGGAGCCGACACACTGGAAGCTCCACGCGTCTTCAATTGGTAGGCACATTCTCGTAAGCGGCCATGTGATTGACAAAAACACTGCCTTTCGCGTGTTGTTTAACACATAACATACTCGCTTGTTAAAGTTTGCAGAAGTAATAATGATCAATCAACGCAAGCCAGATTTGTGCAAACAGAAAGACAATTAGTAAGCTTAAAATTACCATGGTATACAATTGACATTACTGTGTGAACATGTGTATATTTCATATTGAAGGATTTATCTAGTTAATTTACTTTATGTTGTTTGAATTCTGCAGTATGTACCTGACAAGATGCAGCGAAATATGCCAGGCAATAAATCGTACAATCTATTGTTTGTGTCTTCGTTATTGAAATATTATTTAAACATGATTTCTCACTAATTATTGTGGCCAGACATCTTACTTAACCCTTTGAACCCGATGAGCTAGTAAACCGGCTTCCACGTGTTTTCTGTTCACATCTCACTGTTACTCGGCAACCAATCGACCAGTAAGTATCCAGTTTACATCTAGACATGGCTACCATGTTTGAGGTTACTCACCTGCCGAAAATTGTAAACGTTTTCGATAGTTGACGGGGATTTTGGCCCAAATAAGCCGTGACAATGGAAATTGATGAAGAACAGCATGGATTTGTGAAAGGAAAAGGTAAACAATGCAAAAATTAAAAAAAAACAACACACACACACACTCACGCCGCACACGCTCAGGCGCACGTGCACGGGCACACACACACACACACACACACACACACACAATTATATATATATATATATTACGGTGACTAATAGAGTGATAGGGTCTGAGGGGTCTCGAGATATGATGTCCGCCTCGAATGCTAGAGGCTCCGGTGAGGACGGCGATGTTATTTTTTTTATTTGAGTTAATTTTTGGAAAAATCTGCAAAAACGTTGGCAAATTTACACTTCTCCCCAAAATTACATTTTTCTTCCTCGTTTCCATCCTTTTTCAGTATATTGCGGTCAAAATCAGCATCTTTCAGCTGTATGTTGATTCCTAGGCTTGATAACGCTCATCAGCACGGCCAGGGAGCCGGTCCAAAATTACATAAATATGATTTTATTTTATCACTTAGAAACATTTTTTTTCTCATTTAGAAACATTTCATATGTTTCTTGTTGTTCACCAATGATTTTGTTTTCAGAAATAATGACTTTTTCAGGTTGAAATGAAAAAAAAGTGTAATGACAAGGGAACCTCAGGGTTCAATGGGTTATAAATGATTCCTTACTAATTTTTTTTGGCTAGACCTAGTACTTTCTTTTGGCCAGACCTCAAAATTAAACGGGATTCATTACTAATTCTTTTGGCCAGACCTCGAGCGTAAAGATGATTCCTTACTAATTCTTTTGTCCAGACCTCTTAGTTAAATAGGATTCCTTGCTAACTCTTTTCGCCAAACCCTGTACTTAAACATGATTCCTTTCTAATCCCTTTGGTTAGTTACTTAAACAAGATTCCTTACTAATTCTTTTGGCCAGATATCTTACTTAAACATAATTCCTTACTCCTTCCCTGAAATAAGCAAGTATTGCATTAACGCCTTAGGAGAAAATAACAATGCTCCGAGTAGATGCATTACTTTCTATGCCAACGATGCAAACATTAATGTTGATAGCAAGGCCGTGTCGTGCTATGATACAGAGAGGCGGCCGCATCAGGCGTCACAGTAAGGAGGCTTCATAATGGGGCGGCATTTTTAAATACAAAAACATGTAAGTGGCGGCATCTCGAAGACTTGTATCGT
>JACEFZ010014262.1:250000-402500 GCA_014155875.1 Cepaea nemoralis
GTAGGCTATGCTCAAGATTGCCCGATCGCCGCGACCGACGTCCGTCAATCGATGGGACCCGAACGATCAGGACTTCTCACTGGCAAGGAACACCAGGCCTCCTAAATCCAGTGAGCAATAATCAATTGATTATGTGGTTGTTTCGGGATTTGAAATTTAAATATTGAGCACAACCCACTACTGGCAACGCTGATCGCATTCTGGTATGAACCTAAGGCCTATCCACGTCAATATGGAAGCACTATACTCGAGTTTCGCCCTCGTTTGAGCTCGTCAGTAGTGCATATCCCTGACCGGATCCGGAAACAGTCCCGGATCACGCGTGTGAAGCGGGTGTGTAACCACGCGGCACACACTGGACACACCAAATTATCACAACAGAATATCACAACGCTACCCATCGTAGGCTATGCTCAAGATTGCCCGATCGCCGCGACCGACGTCCGTCAATCGATGGGACCCGAACGATCAGGACTTCTCACTGGCAAGGAACACCAGGCCTCCTAAATCCAGTGAGCAATAATCAATTGATTATGTGGTTGTTTCGGGATTTGAAATTTAAATATTGAGCACAACCCACTACTGGCAACGCTGATCGCATTCTGGTATGAACCTAAGGCCTATCCACGTCAATATGGAAGCACTATACTCGAGTTTCGCCCTCGTTTGAGCTCGTCAGTAGTGCATATCCCTGACCGGATCCGGAAACAGTCCCGGATCACGCGTGTGAAGCGGGTGTGTAACCACGCGGCACACACTGGACACACCAAATTATCACAACAGAATATCACAACGCTACCCATCGTAGGCTATGCTCAAGATTGCCCGATCGCCGCGACCGACGTCCGTCAATCGATGGGACCCGAACGATCAGGACTTCTCACTGGCAAGGAACACCAGGCCTCCTAAATCCAGTGAGCAATAATCAATTGATTATGTGGCCGTTTCGGGATTTGAAATTTAAATATTGAGCACAACCCACTACTGGCAACGCTGATCGCATTCTGGTATGAACCTAAGGCCTATCCACGTCAATATGGAAGCACTATACTCGAGTTTCGCCTGGGCAATCTTGAGCATAGCCTACGATGGGTAGCGTTGTGATATTCTGTTGTGATAATTTGGTGTGTCCAGTGTGTACCGCGTGGTTACACACCCGCTTCACACGCGTGATCCGGGACTGTTTCCGGATCCGGTCAGGGATATGCACTACTGACGAGCTCAAACGAGGGCGAAACTCGAGTATAGTGCTTCCATATTGACGTGGATAGGCCTTAGGTTCATACCAGAATGCGATCAGCGTTTCCAGTAGTGGGTTGTGCTCAATATTTAAATTTCAAATCCCGAAACGGCCACATAATCAATTGATTATTGCTCACTGTATTTGGGAGGCCTGGTGTTCCTTGCCAGTGAGAAGTCCTGATCGTTCGGGTCCCATCGATTGACGGACGTCGGTCGCGGCGATCGGGCAATCTTGAGCATAGCCTACGATGGGTAGCGTTGTGATATTCTGTTGTGATAATTTGGTGTGTCCAGTGTGTGCCGCGTGGTTACACACCCGCTTCCCACGCGTGATCCGGGACTGTTTCCGGATCCGGTCAGGGATATGCACTACTGACGAGCTCAAACGAGGGCGAAACTCGAGTATAGTGCTTCCATATTGACGTGGATAGGCCTTAGGTTCATACCAGAATGCGATCAGCGTTGCCAGTAGTGGGTTGTGCTCAATATTTACATTACCATATATGTCTTTATCCATGGTAGTTTTATGTGCATGCATTATCTTTAATGGCCAACAACTGAACGTTAAATTGCCAGAAAAATCAACATAGGGTTAATTGAAACGTCCCGCAAAGGAAATGCATCATTTCTGTTTGTTTTAAATAACGAAAATAGGACAAAATTTAATGACACAAAGTGGGATGATGATTCCATTTCCGATACGATATTGTCAATGAACATATAAAAACACGTCTTTGCAATTTCAAGTTAAACGTACTGGACATCCTAGATGTACACACAAGAACACACATACACACTCACATATACGCGCGCGATCACACACACACACACAGACACAAACAGACAGACACACAAACACACACACAAACACACACACACACACACACACACCCGAATGTTCCATAGGAAGTGTAGGACACGCACACCTTTGACAAGAGACCTTTATATATGTTACTTCGTCTTCATTTATTGGGCTTTTCAAATAAACTGAACTTCAAACTATAGAACCTAATAACAACCGAAGGGCTTTCAATACCCGTGCAAGAAAGTGTAATGAACATTCAACAACATTTTCGACATGTCATCCTACAACCTCACCCCTTCGGCTCATAAACTCCAGGCTCATTTAATACTTAATATAAAATATTAGTTCCATATCCTTTACAGAACGTCGCAGTCAATCCCAGCATATTTTTTACTGTTTGTGATTTCTTGCCAAATTTACGTTCAGTACAATAAATAAATAAATACACACATATTGTTTAGCGCTCATAGAAATAGATGTAAAAATTAGAGACTAAAGGCGCACTAAACAACCTACAAATTGACAGCTATAGTTACAGACCTGGATTTGAACCTGTCACCTCCAAAAAACGACAGCGTATCGCTGCAGGCATAAATGTACTTGGATACATGACCAAGTTGACATTGCTTCAAACGATTGGTACCTATACCATTTCATTTGGAACTGCGCCCGTAACCTCTACGCCACGGAACGTGCCAAAATTAATATATCAATTTGTGTTTCAGTCATTTATAAATTCTCCAAGTTCCAACTATTCTTGCATTCCTATCATTTAAGTGCACACGTAATTTTAGGTGTTCGCGTCAATTAGATATCATCCTCATGTGCCTTGCAGAAAAGCGTGGATGGTCATGTAACGCCATCTCATATGATGATCACAGTCGTGGATCAGCTCTGTATTTTGTTCTCGTTTATTAATTATGCAGTGTGGCAAAGCTGTGAAGATATATGACCTCTCTGTATTCCTCTTGTTCTTTTTCCTTTAATATTGCTAGTTGTCACCAAGTTCTCCAGTTTATAGCTTCTCACAATGTACCCAAATAATCTTGTCTTTTTGCGTCTAAACAGTTTACGGTTTTAATTTGTTTTATGTAAGACTTCTCATCAGTTTTTCTGTCTGTCCATGGTATCCTTTGAATTTTCTTCAGAAACCACATTTCCACTGCCATTAGATGTCTGTCAGCTTGTCTGTTCATTGCCCACGTCTCATATCCATTCTCAAGTACAGATTATATGTAGCACATCAGAATTGACATAATTTTATTGGTCAGTACGCTTTCCATCTTGTAAAAGACTACCTTTGCCATGACGACTGTTATTATAATTTCTCTAAGGTTCTTCCAATCAGATGTTATGATTCTTCCGGGATAATTGTACCGATTCACTTGTTTAAGAATATTTCCATTAATTAAGCATAGCTATAATTTTATAGCCATCATCATCATCATCATCATCATCATCATCATCATCATCATCATCATCATCATCATCATCATCATCATCATCGTCATCATCATCATCATCATCATCATCATCATCATTATCATCATCATCATCATCATCATCATCATCATCATCATCATCATCATCATCTTCCACTTCTGCCGTCAAGCGACGTGGGGAGGAATAATTTGAGCTCCAGCGCCCGATGGGCGGCACTGGATAGTGTCATTCCGTGTGATTGTACACTGTCCTTGATGTCGTCAATCCATTTTCTTCTTGGATGTCCTCTTGATTTCGTGCAGATTACCTTTGATGTAAGGCCTGTGATGGTAGCTGTTGGTGTTGCATTCTAACGACATGGCCAAACCACTTGATCTTCTGTATTTCAATAAATGTGGCACAAGGTGTTGATCCCACTGCCTGTCTGATAAGAGCATTTCTTACTCGGTCTCAGATTTTTAAGTTGGCAGCTCTCCTCAGGCATCTCATCTCGCAGGTGTTGATTTTGCAAAAGTGTGATTTGGATAAAGTCCAAGTTTGAGATTGGTAGCATAGGGTTGGTGTGAAAATGCTGTTTATTATGTCGTTTTGTGGACATGAGTATATTTGGATGTTTCAGTATGAGTGATAGTTGATATGTAAGTGCACTAGCTTTTTGACATCTGATTTCGATTTATTTCTCTGTCCAATCTGCCAACTTCTGTGATCATGCTTCCAAGATATTTGAATTCCTTAACTTGCTTCAGAGTTGTGCTATTTATCTGTATACTTAGTGGGCCCGGCGATCTGCTAATTTGCATTACTTCAGTTTTGGCTGTGTTTATACTCATATTGTATCAGCTGAAGAAAGCCTTTGACAAAGTCTGGAAAGAAGGTCTGATGAAGAAACTGAGAAACTGTAAAGTCAATGGAAGAATGTACAAATGGGTAAAAGCATACTTGCACAACAGAAGAGCCCGAGTACAGATAGACGGTCTCAAGAGCAAGAAAGTACAACTGCGTCAAAGGTGTTCCCCAGGGCGGAGTCCTGTCCCCAACACTTTTTCTAATCTTCATCAATGATCTTGTTGCTAATCTACCCGATGGAATTAAAGCGGCAATGTACGCTGATGACCTGGTTTTGTGGAGCGCAAATGAACATGCATCAGTGGCCACCATATTGCTACAGAGAGCTGTAGATACATTTGTTGCATGGGCGGATAGATGGTGTATCAGCATAAACACTGACAAGTGCAGCACCACTCTATTTACCCTTTCTCCGAAACAAAAGGCAGGGAGCATTCAGATAAATGGAACACCCCTAAGAGAAGACAAGGAACCAACATACCTTGGTGTAACATTCGACGACAGGCTGACATGGAGAAAACACATCAAAAAAGCAGTAGCAAAAGCCAGAAGGAAAATTGCCATCCTGAGAAAGCTAACTGGAACCACTTGGGGAGCCAGTGGGAAAATACTTAGCAAAGTTTATCAACAGAGCATACGACCACACTTGGAATACGGGTCAACTGCGTGGTGTTCAGCATCCAAAACTACATTGCAGGAGCTGGACAAGGTGCAAAATCAAGCTCTTAGAGTCATCACAGGAGGGATGAGATCAACCCCTATAGTAGCAATGGAGAAAATGGGGAGGACACAAGCTTTAAGAGAACGCAGAGATACAAAAACACTCATACAAGCAGAAAAGTTTCTCAGCTTGCCAGGCCACCCTATGAAGAACCGATTTGAAAACTTAGCTATGGGGCGGTTGAAAAGAAGTAGTTTCATCCACCAGGCCAAACAACTCTGCAGAGAAACCATCGATCTTCCCACAGTTGGTATCCCCCTGACAACCATTCCAGAGCGAACCCCGTGGAAAGATGAACATAGAATATCGCTACAAATCCAGTCAAAAGTGAGAGGAATATTTGACAAGGAAGAACAGAACAGTGTACAGCGCAGAACAGCCACTCTCAGCTTCCTTGATGACGAATACCCACAGGACCTATGGATCCGAGTTTACACAGATGGGTCAGCACAAAATGCTGTTCGAAATTGAGGAGCGGGAGTGTACATAGAATACCCAAATAATACTAGAGACACGGCCAGAATTCCAACAGGAAAGTACTGCCATAACTATGATGCTGAAATTGAGGCAATCAAGATAGCCACAGAGAAATTACAAAATACCAGCCATGGTACACAACCTGTGGTGATATTGACAGATGCAAAATCCGTAATAGAGGCGCTCCTGTCTGGGAAATTGCCAGTTCTGAGGACACTACTTTCTGAACTTAGCAGTCAGCGTAAGATCACCATACAGTGGATACCATCCCACTGTGGAGTCCCCGGAAACGACAGAGCTGATCGATTGGCTAAGGAAGGAGCAAAAGAAGAACAACCTGATGTGCCTATTACATACCACCAAAAGAAAAGAATGATCAAATCAGTCAGAAGGCCACCAAACCCTACTCAAGACGACTACCACGTTATGGACAGACCAGAACAGGTCATTCTTCTGCGCCTCAGAACAGGACACAATAGATTACGCAACCACATGTATACAAAATTCAAGATTGGTGACTCAGCCATGTGCACATGTGGTTTGGCGTTGCAGACAGCAGAGCACATACTCCAGGATTGCCCAATCTACAACATATCCAGGCGATCCTTCTGGCCTAGAGAGACAACAGTGGAAGATAAACTCTATGGACCGCTGAATGAACTAAAAAAGACTGTTGGATTCATACAAGAGACAACATTGCAGTTATAGGCTTATTTCAGGCGAACGAAAGAAGAAGAAGAAGCTGCAGGTTGAACTCAGATTAGTAATATGATTTTGTAGTCTGCCCTCATCGCTGTAAAACAGGCAATGATCGTCTGCAAATAGAAATTCATTTATTTCCCGTGGATCAGTTGTTTCATCTGGAGTAAAGCGTTCTAAATATCCTGAATCTGTTCTGAATTTTATAGTAATGACATATATTCTTAAAAAAAAACAAAAAAAAAAAAAAAACACACAACAAAGTAGACAGACTATTATTCTTGTGAAATTCTTGTATGCAAAGGTTATCCTGCTTCGTGCACTATTACTTAATCTCTGGCAGCATGTCGTCTTTCTCCTGATCGGAATATCCTTCCATCAACTCTAATGTTATAGTGCGCTCACAAATGTTTTCCCCTGTATAAAAATCATCCAAAACTCGGTAACCACCGAGGGAAAATGATGAGATTTAATTTGTTCTAGAGATTGTACAACAGATCTCAGTGTTTGTTTACATGCGGTATTTAATTTACGGATCAGAGTTAAAGTGCATATTATGACATGTAGTACATCTTCACAGGGAAACATCAGTGTTAAATAATGATATATTCTCCGCGGTGCATGGGAATTTCCTTATGAGAAGTTCATCATAAAGTGGAACGGTGGTGTTCAGAGGTGAAGTCAATTATTCCACCAATAGTGGCAGCTTTCATGAGGCGTTATTATTTTATAATATATTATTATTATCGCTAACATTTGAATGTATGAATATTGTTGAATGGGATTGAATGTGAAATTTGAATACTTCAAAGCATCGCTATGAAATTGTACACATATTTTTGTCAAGAAGCTGATGGCAGGAAACTCTTCATACTATTACAAATCCCGAGAAAAGAACAGTGCTTGCATTGGGTTTGAGTAAACTGTCATGTCATCGATGGGTGCAAGAATCTGGAATGAAACCACCACGCAATAAGCAAACAGCAGGTAGAAAGGTAATCGTAGGGAGCTTTGACACGGAGGTCATTTGGTGAGCAACATTTGTTACCAAAGAAACAATGACTGTAAGAAAACTTAGGGTTTGGTTGAGAAAGAACAATGACATAAAGCTATCCAAAACAATTTTGTGAATAAGTATATGGACATTAGGCTTCACTTTTGGAAAGTACAAGTAAGGTAGAAATATCATTTGCGAGCAACCGCTTTTAGGAGCCATGAGAAGCAAGTACCTACCGGAAATATGGGGAATGGGCAAAGACAATTATGACATAGATATTTAGATGAAAACTGGATCAATGCGCACCACACACATGATAAGGATTGACAATCAGTGGGTGGAAAGATAAAGCGATATGTATCAAGAAGTAAAGGACAACATTTGGTCATAGTCCATGTTGATAGTACGTAAAATGGCTTACTAAAGAATGCGGGACTAGAGTTCGTATCAAAGCATACAGACAATAGGGATTATCATTATGAGATGAATGATAATGTATTTAGAGATTGACTAGAGAATATAGTGCTTCCAAACCTAGAAAGACTGTCATGCTTAATTATGGGCAATGCACCATATCATAAATGTTGCTGCCCCAGAAGACAAAATATCTACGGCATCAAGCACAAAGGAAGCAATGAAGATATTGCTCCGAATCGACAATATGCCATTTCCAGAAACGTATTTCAAGCTAGAGTTGTTTTCCCTGGTTAAAATAAAAAAATCGACGCCAAAAAAAAAAAAAGAAGAAATATCAAATCGACAAGTTGATAGACGAGTATGGCCATAGGTGCGTGAGACTTCAGCCGTACGATTCTCATTTAAAATCTATAGAACTTGTGTGGGATAAAATTAAAGGACAGGCGGCAGCTGACACTACTACTTTCAAATTGTCAAGATACTAACCCAGTCCGCGATATTAAATATTGTAAAAGTTACTGGAAAGACGTAACAACCATGTGTTCGAAGTAGAAGATGATTATTAGAGAAAGGATGGATTGAATTATTTACATCCGAAAGCAGTCATCAAATTACTGAAATCGTCTGTCACAGATTACAGTCCGGGCAGATCGAAGAGATTAATACTCATTTACATCTACTGGAATAATTTGCACCAACTATTCTGAAGAACTCCAGACCCTAAACATGACAACATTGCACAAAAGATACAGCTTGTCAATGTAACAGTTCGTATTCCACACCGATTAATTTTCAGTTCCGCAAGCCCTCAAAGGCGACAAAGAACCACGAGAACCAGCATCTTGGTCTTGGAAATAGGTAACCATGTTCCGTCTATGAACAGGACACAGCAAAGTAGACACTCTTTTATGGAGACTCAAAATGGTTCTATCATCTCTGGCCACCCCACACGCACATTAACTAACAGTTGTTTGGAAGCTTTCAGGAAATCCACACACCCACCCACCCAAATAAACACACACACACACACACTCTCTCTCTCTCTCTCTCTCTCTCTCTCTCTCACACACACACACACACACACACACACACACACACACACATCCTAGTAACATGACTGCTTGTGTACACATTATTAACCAGCAGCTGCAGAAAAAGAAAGATCAGATAAGACATGTATTCCTTCAATTTCCTGTCCATTTTCATTTCGATTCTGAATCATTTACCCTATGCCTCTGTAAATTCTCAGTCTTTACAAATATTACACATTGAACCCACTTCCATACGAATATGGATATGCCATGCGTCGCTTCCAGAAATGACGTGTCTCACTGTAAAACAAGTTTTGTTGTTGTTGTTGTTGTTGCTGTTGTTGTTGTTGTTGTTGTTGTTGTTGTTGTTGTTGTTGTTGTTGTTGTTGTTGCTGCGTGAATTCAATACATTTAAGCCAAAACAATAAAGAAATTCGCCACTTTCCATGCTTTCATTTGCCTTTCGACCCATCAAAAACATATTTCCTGGGTAGAAGTAAATATAAACGGCATGAAAAATTTCATAACTATGCAACATCATCATCATCAAGTGCCGTGCCGGCTGGCGTAGGCGTTCATGGCTCTCCACACATCTCGCTTGTTGGTTTTCTGGATCAACTCTGCTGCTGATATTCCTCCATACCACCGCCTTAATCCACCCACCATCATTTCTCTTGGTTTACCTCTGCCTCTGCCTCTGTTCCCCTCGTTCTTTCCAGTTGTCACGATGTTCTCCAATGCCTCTCTTCTCATCACGTGACCGAAGAAAGATGTTTGTCTCTGTCTTATTGTTGTGTATAATGTTCTAGTTTCATTAGCCTGTTTCAGGCAGTCGTCGTTGGTTACTCTGGCAGTCCAAGGAATTCGCAACATTCGTCTCAGGAACCATATCTCTGTTGCTTCTAATTTCTTCTTAATTTGTTCATTTACATTCCAAGATTCACAGCCATACAACAAAACTTGTTCTACATTGTCGTAGTAGTAATTCTTTATTACTTTAGTGTCGTCCCTGGAGTGAGGGGAATCAACACCCACATTTATTTTAATTCAATATCACTATCCTGGAGATATCCACCAGACTCCGTCCACATCACTCCCTCAGTCTAAAGACACCTTCTTCTCACTCTTATTCACCCCTGGATCATGCCCCCTCTCATTCTTCCCCAACATAACATACTTGACAACTCTAACTTCAACAAATAAATACAAGAAATTTATTAAAGCAAAGAGTATGTGTGGGAGAAATGTGTGTGTGGATAATGTGTTGAATGTGTGTCGTATATTCTAAGGTGTATATAGACTCAGATCAGTGTTTCCAGGAGCAAAGTCATTCTCATCATTGTGCTGAGCACACACCAGCACCATGTATTCCGGACATACAACCTCACCCAGGTGATGCTTCTCCGGTCACGTGACGACTTTCTCCGTTGTCTCTCGAATCATTAGGATGCTTGAACATCCATGTCAAACTCTGTCTAATGTAGTTCTTCATTTTACTATACTCTGTGAATCTCCTATGCTATTAACTGTTTGTTAAACACAGAATTCTATCACTATTGTTACCGTTACTTGGGAAATCTTAAATGTTCTATTGTCACTGGTTATAACAGATTCCCCATCTCAATAACACAATCTAAATGTTCCTGGTATGTATATAGTTACATGAGTGTTCCTGGTCTCTGTGTTATCTATAATGTTCTGACTGTTCAGTGATTAAGCTATCACTTAATAAACACACATATCATTAGCATGTCCTTCTCATCTGAAGCCAGGATCCCGCAGACCAACTAAGATATAAACCCAATTTAAGATGCCTCTCAGAAATCTCTGTCTTCAGTTTGCAAGCCATCATTTTCAATAACTGTGTTTCTAGCTTCACTGTGGAATATCGAAGCACACCCAGATGGAACCTGTAGAATAGAACACCCTGGTGAGAGCAACTCATTTCTGACCTTCATTAGGTGACCTTCAGAGAACCGAACTCTGTCATACGGCCAAATAGCTCATCACATTATCTGAGTCATGGTAAAACAAGGAAAGATTAAAGGAAAAGGGTAGAAACTCAGCAGAGGCCCTACTGGAAAATCCTACCATTTCACATTTCCCCCCATCCCTCCCCACCATCCTCAATCTCTCTAAATAGTGTCCCACTACATTGGCCTTAACTCCCTGAGTTAAATTATATATCACACAGGCTAGTTTAAACTAAACAATTGGCTATGGGTGCCGACGCTCCTATGATACTTTCTATCACCGCACTTATCATACATTCTATCACTAATCATAACTAAGCTAAATATGATTAATAGAATACCATATAGCAATTTTCGTTGCAGATGGAGATTATATAATCACAGACTGGATCGATGTCCGCCGATATATCTATATCAACAAATTGACATTATAATCTCGCTCTATAACACAACTGAGAACGCCGTTCCTCTCCTCATCACTTCAGAACTTGTGGTCGACTAACTCAACTTTGTTTACCTCAACTAGTTTTAACTTCGAGGCTTGAGTGACGTCACCAAATTGTCTAGACGCTGTACAGTCTAGAATCTGGTTTTCTTCCTCTATTTTAGACAGTGTGGAATCACCCCGCTGTCTAGTTTGCTTTCATCTGGGAATCCTTTGTCTCGTACAACAAAAGTCCTGACTGCCTGTGAACCAGGGAATTTTTTCCCACATCACAGAATCCATCCGAGGTGTATTCAGACATTTCGTCTACACTTCAAAGGCTAACTACCGCCTGGCAGACGTATGGCGCTATTGTCCGTGTCAGGGTCTTAAACTTGGCTCGCTAACCTAACAGTGTGGGACAGTACAAGTACAACGTGATTTGACGTAAGACTCAACGACACACCGTTCTATGGATTTATTCACATATCAAATACAGAACGATGATCACAACAATATACATTCGATACTTCAATACACTTACATACAGCTCACAAGTCTCACTCAAGATGTCCAGACACTCGACTTTCAGTACAGATACCACACAACGCCTTTCTCTCTGCACACGTCTGTCCGAGTCGAAGTCCCAGAGCTGTCTGCCGCTAACTCGCAACTCGCCTCTCACCTCAGGTGACGTCACGAGGCATGCGTGCGTTTAGCGTCGTCCTTGCTTGACCGCTGGTCGCTTGTCAGCCAGCAGTCTTGCAGGCCGGTAACCACTATTCGCCTGGCGGCGTAACGAAGTTACTGCGTCCCTACTGGGAGCTAAGTCACCTGGCGGGCGTAACGATGTCACTGCATCAATGTCCCCTTTCTGGACTCTGACACGCTCCCCCGGCAAATTCATGAAAGATGTCATCTTTCATGTAACATATATATACATAATGGGTTAATATTTAAACCTTGTCAGAGTCGACCCTTCTATTGTTATGTACATTTCTATCAAAATACAAATAAATACACATATGCCATAGAAATATATAAGAAATGGAAGTTGCATTCAACGACATGTGGTGTTCAACCTTTAACACTTGTCAGGTTTCATCATCTCGATGGCTGATTACCTCAATTGCATGAGTGACCCAGTCAGATCGGTAGTTCCAGCTTCACGCATCTACCTCGCAGCAAATAGAAAAAAAACGTAATAATATGGTTCTTGAAACAAAAACCATCTAGCTAGACCGAAATACGACTTTATATAAGTCGTATAAAACGCTCAAACCCTGCCCTTATTTGGTCAGTAGCTCTCGTGTTGGTCTGCAATGTCGGCAACCCTCTGCCATGCTAGTAGATGTCTATCTGGTGTGTCAATAGTCTGGCAACACTTGGCTATTTCTACACAACACATTAGAATATACATTTCAAATTATGGCCCTTTGTGTAAGGATGTAATAACAAATAAATGAAAGGGAAATAATTTTAACATTCATGAAATACAATAATTTACAATAATTATTTTATTTCTTAGTGTCATCGCTTGACGTTTCTTCATATTAACGAGAAAAAGTCGGTAATATGAATACATTAATCAAGATATGATTCTAAGATTACACTACATAGATAAATAAACACACAATTCGTGTATTTCATTTTATAGATTCCTAAAGATTTTAGAATCGTCATAGATATTTGAACTTTTATTTGTCGTCTGCTACTTTTACTCTAAATTTCTAACTAATCCGGAAGTACACACGAACATTAAAACCAGCTGATGTTGAAGCTTGTAGAACACACTTGTTCCGGTTTGATGTAGTTACGGAAGGTACCTTTCTCACAGTTCATGTGTTCGATGTTTCACAAAACCTTCTGGATTACGATTGAATGTTCATGTTGGATGTTTTACTACCGAACATTATGGATTTCGGTTCACTGCAGTGGAGTAGCTGTCAATGTTCAGTTTACACGTTCATACTCGTCATTAAAATGGAATGATCCACACGCAGATGTCACTGTCAACTTGGATAGTTCGCTTAAGGTAAGTACTTGCGCGAATGTGACACTGTTATTGTTCTTGGTATATACAATTAATAAAGTTCGCTTTCTACCACACACTACACAATTATACACGACAATCACTACATGAACTAGTAAAATAAGAACACTATTTATAATGGGGGTAATCCCTATCACAATATTGTAGACTTTGCACAGCTTTTTGTGAATGGAAAAAATAATTCACTAATGATTGGCTGTGTCGGTCCGAGTGTACACACTGCACTCAGACATTGGTGCTTACTGGGTCGGTCGGACAACGGGACAAAAGATCGGCAATTGAATTGGATCTGCCTGGAATATGTCGAACCTCAAAGCTGTAATCTTGAAGTTTAAGAGACCAACGCGCTACCATATGATTTGAGGGTACTCCTGAATTTATAAACCGTAAAGGGCTGCTGTCAGATTCCACGATAAAGTGACGTCCTAGAAGAAATCTGGACAAGTTGGTTATACCTACCACTAAAGCTAGGGCTTCCAACTGAGGAATGGACCAAGCCCGTTCTCTGGCTTTTAGTTTTCTGGATACGAAGTAAACGGGATGGAGTATGTTGTTGTACTCCTGCAACAAGACTGCTCCAATCGCCACGGAGCTAGCATCTGTACGCAATCTGAAAGGTAAACGGAGGTTGGGCAATTTGAGGATGAGATTATTCAAACTATTATCAGAAAAATATGATAGCACTTTTCGGAATGCAATTTGTAGGCATTCATTGTTTACAATTTTCTCTGGTTGGTCTTTGGTTAGTAAATTAGTAAACACTTCGGTCAGTTCGGAAAAATCAGGAATGAACTGCCTGTAATAATTTATTAATCCCAACAAACTTCTGACTTGTTTCTTAGTAGTCGGAAGTGGGAGTTTTAGTATCTTGGACACAATTTTATCGTCTGTCATGACAAAGCCATTGGATATTTTGTACCCCAAGGAAGTTATTTCCTGGTAGGCTATGTCTACTTTTGCAGGCTTTACAGTCAGTCCGTGCTGTCTAATACGTTCAAATGTCTGTTCTAACGTCTTAATGTGCTCTGTCATTGTCTCTGTGTGAACACAGATGTCGTCTATATAGCAAATTATGTTAGGAATGTCTACAAGAAGAAGTCGTGTCATACGTACGAAGGTGGCAGGGGCATTGACTAGCCCAAATGGAAGTTTGCACCATTCGTACAGTCCCCAAGGTGTGGCAAATGCTGTCAGATGTCTGCTCTGTTCGTCTACTGCTATTTGCCAATATCCTTTAGTCATGTCTAGCGTCGTAAAGAACCTAGCGTCTGTCAGTTCTGTCAGAAGATCGTCAGTGTTTGCCATTGGCTCCAAATCTAGAACAGTTATTTTATTTAGCTTTCGATAGTCAATGCACAGTCTTATTGTATTGTCCTTTTTGCGTACAATCACCATTGGAGATGAGAAGTCTGACTGGGATCGTCTTATGATGTTGTTTTTCTCTAAGTTGATGATTTCCTGGTGTAAATGTTCTTTGTAATGTAATGGAATGGTGTATGGTCTGCATTTTATGGGTGTGTTTGATGTGAGTGTGATGTGATGCTGTACTAATTCTGTTTGTCCTGGGTTGTTGGAAAAGATAGTGTTGTATTGCTGTATAAGCTGTTTGCAACTGTTTGTCTCTGCTTGAGTCAACTTTGGGTTGATTTTGATCTCCTTCAAGCAGTTTGTCGTGTCTAATGCAGGCGTTGGAATCTCGTCACTAGCATCGTCGTCTTCGTGATCTATTATCACTGTACAAGCTGTTGTATCGTCTTGTTCGTTGTCTCTGTTGTGGTATGGTCTTAGCATATTTATGTGAAATATTTTGTGTTTGTCTTTTATGAGGATTTCGTAGTCTACAGGTGAAATCTGTCTCGTCACTTTAAAAGGTCCCTGCCAAGAATCAGTCAAAAGGTGTCTGTCACTAGGTAGTAGAAGAAGAACGTCCTGTCCAGGTGTCAAAGTTATCGTCCTGTTACCTTTGTCAGCATACTGTCTATACGTAGCACCAGATAGTTTTAGTGCATTCTTTGCAATAACACAAGATTTGATGATTCTTTCACGCAATGATGTGACATATACGTATGATGATATGGGTTTAAGTACTGGAGTAGAATCAGTTAACATTTGGTGATAAATGGTCAATGGGCCGCGTGGTTTGGCACCATAGATAAGTTCAAAAGGAGAGAAACCGGTACTAGAATGAGGTACCTCGCGATAAGCAAAAAGAATAGCTGGTAGATATACATCCCAGTTATTGGGGTGTTCTTGCGTTACTTTGGCAAGCATGTGCTTTAGATCCCCGTTAAATTTTTCCACAATTCCACTACTGTGAGGATGGTAAGGGGAATTGAAACATTGCTTCACTCCCAACATTTTGGTGAAAGCTTGGGTAGATGCGGCAATAAACTGAGTGCCCCTATCAGATTGGATAGTATCTGGAAAACCTATCCGAGAAAAAATATGGAAGAAAACTTCCATTATGTCATTGGCAGTAATGTTCTTTAGCGGAATCGCTTCTGGCCAGCGACTACATTGATCAATGACAGTTAGAATATATTTATTCCCTTTAGTTGTTGTATGATTAAGAGGGCCCACTATGTCAACAGATAGTTTTTCAAAAGGTCGACTGGCTAAGTCAGTAACTTGTAACTTTGCCTGTGGGTTTTTCCTTTTTTTACCAGTTTCTGGCAGGTGTCACAACTTCTGCAATATTCTTTAATGTCATTGCAAAATTTTGGCCAATGGAACTGTGTCAATAACCTTGATCTGGTCTTAACGTATGCCATGTGCCCTGCAAGAGGTATATCATGAGCAAGATGTAAGGCTTGCTTGCGATAATTTGTTGGCAAAACAGTTTGCTCTGTTGTATTGTCACCTTTGGTGTAATACCTGGTGAGTATATCATTTTTCATAGCAAAATGCCATTTTGCATTCTTTGTTACCTTTGGCTTTTGGCCGATCAGATTAAAGTATTTTGACAATGAAGGATCAGCTTTTTGAGCTGTTACAAATGTTTCCTTCATGGTGTTAGTAGGTAATGATTCTGGGCTAAGCATTTGTATAGCCTCAGTTTGATTACTTTCATCTTGCACTCTAGCAGTAGATCTCGTTACTGCGTTCACACATTCAATGATATCAGATGATGATGGAACAATGTTATCAATGATGTCATGAGAACTTAGTGCTACATTAGCTACTATACAATCAATAGGTGGTGTGACATTTTCAATGATGACATTGGATGGTGATGTCATGGTATCATCAATACATAGAGATGTTATGTCATGAGGTTTATTATTCACCTCTGGTAAATTTCCAATAATTACATCACACACTGGGTTTGTTAATGCAGCACACTTTACTTTCCCAGTGAGGAAAGGTGTTTCAATATATGCCCATGCTAATGGGTATCTCTCAATATTGCCTGAGAATGTTCTGCATGTTACGTGCCTGCCTGTATAGTCTGTAGGCCTTATGAACGTTCTCTTTAGACCAATAAGTGAACTGCCTGTGTCACGAAGGACTGTAGCTGCCTTGCCATTCACATATCCGTGATGGATGATTATCTTGCCTTTTGAGTCTACTACCAAATTAGCTTCTTCATTGGCAATAGGGATGGTGTGACCGCATGTTAAAATACCATCTTCATAGAAGGTGTTACAAACAGAGCATTTATTTTCACTAAATATGTCAAAAGCCTGTGCTGAGTTCACAGGATGTTTCTCTGGCTGTTCTTCATCTGACGCCGAACTGTCAAACAAGGCGGCATTTGCTTTGTTGGTCATGTGCCTACCTTTACAATCTTTTCGATGGTGTCCGTACGCCTTACAGAGGAAACATTTACGCAAACTTCTGAAGGATTTACGCTCCTGATCTTGTCTGTTTACCATGTTTAATAGGTACGTATGGTATCCTGGTTGTTTATCGCACATTTCATTCTGATTATGTGAAAATTTACAATAACTACAATGCTTAAACTTCTCAGAGGTAGGCCTTTGAGGTTTCTGCCTACTGTAGGGTTTGTCATAGTTAGCCGCTGCTACAAAGTTAATGTCAGTAGCTTCAGTGGCAAAACAATGTTTGTTGGCTGTGTAGTACGCCGAACCCCGTCTCTCAATCTCATCCACACTAGTGCATTCATTCTCTAACAAGAATTTAGAAAATGCTGAAGGAATAGATGATACAATTTTGTCTCTAATGATCAGATCTTCTAATTTCTGATAATTGTTGTCAATTTTAGGCTGCTGAAGTCCATTTGGTGAATATATCTCGGACTAAGCAGAGGTAATCAGAGAACGTTTGAGTCGGTTTTGGGCTCAACTTACTGAATTGTTCTCTGTAACCTGCCTCGTCTAACATAAAATGTGCCATAATCTTAGATTTCAGATAATGGTAATCTTTTCTGAGGTCTTTGGGGATGGTTTCAATGACTTTAAGAGGTTCCCCTGACAAACTCCTCATGTAAACAATATTCCATTCAGACAGTGGAACCTGGTAATGTTCCATTAAAGTTTCAAAATTTTGGGTAAAGGCTGCGATGCAGTCACCCGAGGTATAATTACGTACAATACCTTGATATTTCTTGTACTGGTTTTCTTTCTCCAGTCTCTCAGATTTCTTAGACTCTTTGTTAATCGCAGTCTCAGTATCAAGTTGTTTTATCTTCAACTGTAACTCCAGTTCTTCTCTCTTACTCTGAGCTGTTATTTCTGCCTTCTTTAGTTCACTATCTATCTCAGCTTGCTTTGTCTTTGCAGCTAATTCTAATTCGGCTTGCTTTAAGGCTGTTTCTGCCTCTACTTGCTTGGCAGCCCTTTCAGCTTCTGCATGTTTTAAGGCTGTTTCTGCCTCTCCTTGTTTGGCAGCCATCTCTGCCTGCTTTAATGCTCTTTCAGCTGCTCTTTCTTCACGCTCAGCAGCTTTTTCCTGTACTAGTAGGTATTCAGAGTATTTATTCTCACTCCATTTTGTCAATTCATCACCTGTTAAATGTAATTTTATCCCCATATCAATGAAATCAAATAATGAAGACATGATGAAAAATGTCAATGAAATACCAGCCACACAAAATATGTTATATGTGGTTAGTAATAAACAATTTACAATTGATTTCTATTGACAACACGTGCCTCAAATTGCTTCCTTAAAGTATAGAAAAAGAAAAATATACTCAAGTGCCCTCGGTGCGGTGAAGAATGGTTGGAAATCGGGCTAGGAACTGTAGGGTCGTTACTTCGAGAACACAAATGACCTCTACGGCAAGGTTTCGGATGGTACGGAAAAACCTGCTTTATTTTGGAGGAAAATAAATTAGCGTCTATTTGTTGGTGTGTGCCTGCTTGTCACTAAGTGTTGATTAGGTTTGTATGGCGTCGAGTGTAGTTGTAGGTCGTAAGTTTGTCTGTCAACAATTTTTTTTTTTACAAAACACAAGTCACTTTCTTTCCAAACTTTTTGCTTCCGACAACTCACTTCACAAAGACAATCTACATGTATCTCAACACTCTACAACATTGATGACACATCACTTACATCAAGATGACATTCAGTAAGGACATAGACATCAAGTTTACAAGATGGCGACAAGGTCAAAATGGCGACAAGATCACAATGTCGACAAGGTCAAAACGGTGACAATGTTCACAAATCACAAATGTTTTACACGTTTACAAGAACAAACAATATGTATGCACTGTACGTTTACAAATAGTCTTACACATGTTTAAATAATGTAGTTAATAATCAAAATGAGCCTTCCACGATCACAATACATGTACTATAAAGTTTGACACAAATTTTACGTTCACAAACTCTAGTTTCAAATCGTTACTCACATAAACACGTTCATTTTAAAGCCGGACGAATGCCACCACGTCCACACTTGTCAGGGTCTTAAACTTGGCTCGCTAACCTAACAGTGTGGGACAGTACAAGTACAACGTGATTTGACGTAAGACTCAACGACACACCGTTCTATGGATTTATTCACATATCAAATACAGAACGATGATCACAACAATATACATTCGATACTTCAATACACTTACATACAGCTCACAAGTCTCACTCAAGATGTCCAGACACTCGACTTTCAGTACAGATACCACACAACGCCTTTCTCTCTGCACACGTCTGTCCGAGTCGAAGTCCCAGAGCTGTCTGCCGCTAACTCGCAACTCGCCTCTCACCTCAGGTGACGTCACGAGGCATGCGTGCGTTTAGCGTCGTCCTTGCTTGACCGCTGGTCGCTTGTCAGCCAGCAGTCTTGCAGGCCGGTAACCACTATTCGCCTGGCGGCGTAACGAAGTTACTGCGTCCCTACTGGGAGCTAAGTCGCCTGGCGGGCGTAACGATGTCACTGCATCAATGTCCCCTTTCCGGACTCTGACAGTCCGTTTCTCGAACAACCCACATCATACAAAAATGCCGACAGTGTGCAGACTGTTTTCGCGACTTGTTTATTCCACATTCTCCCACTCATCAAAGGGGTTTGTCGGTTTTTGGTAGACGACCTTCACGTCTTTCTGTCATCGATCGAAACATCAAGTTTTATTTTTTTTTTCCGTGACATACATAGCATTTTAGCACTCTCTTTCTTACATTCAATGATAGCAACTTATTGCATAAGATACTCTTCATTTTCTGAAATGTGGCTTTTGCCTGCCATATTCTCCTCCTAATCTCTGTTGTACATCTTCCATCTGATGTTATAAATGCCCCTTGGTATCTAAAATTATCCACTTGGTTAAGGATAATTTTAGATACCTAGGGGCATGCAACATACACTTTCAAAAAAAAAAAAAAAAAAAATTGAACGAGATTGAGGGCAACCATTTATGAACGCACTATAGATCCTTGTCGAATGCACTCATTAATGCTGCTCGACCTGTACTCATCTTCTGTCTGGTCATTTCTGTACACCACGATACAGTTTTATTGTTGATGCTAAACCACCTCCATCGACAAACTTTCATACTGTCTTGGAGGTGTGCAAAAAGTGGTTTGACATGAATCAGACAACTTCAACACCAGTGTTCCTACTGGCTACTCTAATGGTCAGTTGATTCCGATGTGATTATCTGTACAGATGGATTTATTATAAGTAGCATATAAGTGCGTGGCCGTACACGCCACATTCAGCGAGCTGAAACATTCAAGACGCCAGTAGTATTCACTCTATGATCGCGTGCAGCATGACGATGAACTCGATGGCAGTAACACGGGCTGTTCTAGTTAAAGAACTATACCAACGTTTGTGTACTAAATGATTCAAGATCCGAAAAATCGAGGCGGGTTCTGTTCGTAGACAGTGTATTGAATTGCTGCGCAGAATCACCTTCTTCGTTCCCGGACACGTGAGAGATGAGGGAAATAAACAAGCTTAAAAACCTGCTGGCTCTACATTCCTTGCAAATGGCCCGTCCTTGGATCGTGCCGATGTTATTAATGTCCCTATAGAGATGTCGAGAGTGAAGGACGTTGATGCCAGTGAATCCACTTCGTAGTTCAGAATAAGAGACTTGGAAGCTAGAATTAGCACGGTCAGACACGAGAGGATCATCGGGAGTATGTGAGGCCTCGTCAGCCAACATCCAATCATTTTCATTCATTGGCACCTTGCGGTCTTGACAGACGATAGTTTGTGCTTCAAAAAGGCATAATAACCTTTAGCATGGCGGTAGCGAATGTGACTGTTAAGGCCAGTTCGCGCTCTAAATGTTCGTTCACAGTGGGTGCATGTGAACACGTGGTCATTTCCACCACCATGCACCATCTTACGTCTCACACGCTCGGCGTGTGACTTATCTGCAATAATTTTCTCCTTTGTCTTTATTCCATTTCTGATGTTTACCCTCCATGCAACACGTTCAGCGGCGACTTGCTCCCAATGTGCATTATCAATGCCTGTATCAATCATGTCCCGCTTACACACATCTTTGTATCGTAGTAGAGGCCGACCCTGAGATCTCTTACCCATCTATAATTCACCAAAAAAGATGTCCTTTGGTATTCTACCATCATCCATCCTCCTAAGATGTCCTATCCATCTAAGTCTACGAAGACTGAGCATGGAATAAACCGTCATACAACCTGATCTTTCCAATACTTCAGTATTTGTGATTTTGTCTTGCCACTTAATACCAAGAATTCTTCGCAGACACCGCATATGAAAGCTGTTTAAACGTTTCTCTTGGTGTGAGTAAGTTGTCCAGGTTTCACTGCCATAAAGAAGAGTACTAAGGACACGGGCTTGATAGACAAGGACTTTTGTTTTGGCAGTAAGCTTCCTGTTCTCCCAGACTCTTTTTCTTAACCTGTTCATTGTTGTTGCTGCCTTATCAATCGGGATGTTGATTTCCTGATCGAGGGATAATTTGCTATATACCATTGATCCTAGATATGTAAAATGGTCTACCATCTCTAGTTCAGCGTCGTCTATAAAGATTTATGGTACCCCATTTGCACCTTGTGACATAATCTGTGTTTTCTGTTTGCTAATTGTTAAACCAAATTCAGAACAAGCATTGGAGAATGCAGATAGTAGACATTGTAATTCTTCCTCAGAGTGGGTCGTAACTGTAGAATCATCTGCAAAAAGCAACGCTCTGATCAGTACCCTCCTAATTTTGGTCTTGGCCTTCAATCTCTGAGCATTGTAGAGGCCGCTGTCTGGGTGTGAGTGAATGTATATACCACCATCCTGATCACGAAAGGCATATTTCACTACAAGTGAAAAGTATATTCTAAAGAGGGTGGGAGCTAGTACACAACCTTGCTTAACTCCACTCTTGATTTTAAACTCTTCAGAAGTTGCACCATCAAACTTGATTATACTCCTCGTGCCTGTGTGGAACGATTCCACAATGGACAGAAGAGTTGGTGGGCAGCCAATCTTCTTTAGTGCCTTGAACAGACCCTCACGACTGACCAAGTCAAATGTGAGGTTGATGAAGGCAATAAACAGTGGTTGATTCTGATCACGGCATTTTTCTTGCATTTGTCGCAATGAGAATATCATATCAATGGTAGACCGGTTCTGTCGAAAGCCATACTGTGAATCGGGGTAGACTTGATCTCCTAGGATTTTGAAGTCTGCGCAGAAAAATTCTGGCAAATACTATTCCAGCAATACACAGAAGTGAGATACCCCTATAGTTGTTGCAGTCGCTCCGATCACCCTTGTTCTTGTACATTGTTATGATGCTTGAATCTTTGAAATCTTATGGGACTTGTCCTTCTCACCAGCATAGCTCTATTAGCTGGTGGATCTGTAGAGTGAGTGTGTCTTGCCCACTCCTGATAACCTCTATTGGAATCCCATCCTTACCTGGAGCCTTGCCAGATGCAAGTTCATTTACAGCACACTTAACTTCTGTTATGGTGGGAAGTGTGTCCAGGTGGTCAAGAGTTGGTAGAGCCTCTATGGCGTTGAGGGCATCATCCGCTAGTTTGGTCTCACTTGAGTAAAGCTCCAAATAGTGCTCTACCCATCTGTCCATCTGCTGTTTCTTATTAGTTATTATTTCTCCAGTCATGGTTTTCAATGGTGCACTTCTTTTGATCATTGGACCACAGGCTTTCTTTATTCCTCTAAACATGCTTCTGATGTTTCCCTTATCACTTGCGATTTGAATGGACTCACATAACTTGATTCAATAATCATTTGCACACTGCCTGACAGCCTTTTGTACATCCTTCCTAGCTTGCTTTAGCTCACTCAGAGTGTTAAGCGTTGGTCTTTCCTTGTTTCTTAAGAGAGCTATCATCTTCTTATCAATCAAAGGCTGCAGAGTCTGACTGTTTGCCGCTAACCAGTCCTGCCTCTTATGATCCACAGTGCCGTAAACCTCAACGGCAGTTTTATAAAGAATTTCCTTAAGCTGGCCCCACTTTTCACTTACTGTACATTTTTTTCGTGTATCAGTGAAAGCGTCTTCACGATGCTGTTGAAACTGAAAGCTCTTTTCGGGATCGTGAGTGTTAATAATATTAATCCTGGGGCTAGATTTGTGTTTAGCTGTGTAGATTCTTTTTGGTCTCAGTCTAACCCTTGCAACAACCAAAGAATGATTCGTATCACAGTCAGCACTGTAGTAATTTCGAGTCAATGATATATGGTTCAGATGTTGTCTCCGTGTGATGATGAAGTCCAGCTGGTGCCAATGGCCGGATCTTGGATGTTTCCATGTAACCTTATGCAGCACTTTTGCTTTAAAAAAGGAGTTCGGAGGTTATTTCTGGTGCAATGCTCCAGCAGCCTTTGTCCATTTTCATTCATGCGACCGATATTGTATTTTCCAAGGCACACTGGCCATGAGATCGAGTCCTTGCCCTCACGAGCAATGAAATCACCGAGCATATAAATATAGTCAGATTTTGAAACTGCCTTGATCACAGAGTCTAACTCCTCATAGAACGATTCCTTCACATCATCAGAGAGGAATCATGTGTCGGTGCACTTGCAGTAATAATGGTGGCAAAACCACAAGAGGTTGCCAAGCGCAGGGATAATAGTCTTTCATTTCCTCCTGCTTGAATTTCAATCATTCCCAGTAGCAAATTCTTCACTGCAAAGCCAACACCGTGTTGCCTTTTTTTCTCTCTGCCCTCTACCCTTTCAAAAAAAAGGTGTAATTGTTTTCCCTGAGTGACCCTTCCTCAGCGAGGCGAGTCTCCTGCAGGCCAGCAATATCAATGTTAAGAAGATTGAGTTCAGCATCAATCACAGTCGTATTTCTCACATTGTCAATATTGGTCAAGTTATTGGAAAATCCTGGACACATTGTTCTCACGTTCCATATTGCAAGCCATAGCTTGAGGTTTCTATTTTTCTTTTTATTAGTACCTGGTGCATTGGTTTTACATCCCGCGATACATATTTTGTCCTAGCCCCAAGCACCCATTGAAGCAGGCAGGCTGTGTCGGATCAGCACCCAATTGGACGGGGACTGCCCAGCTTAAGGCGGGCGGTAGCTGATCAGTGACACCTGTATGTGTCTCCCACCGACAGAGGCAACGCGTAGCGTCCCATGTCTACGCCAATTGACATGGACTTATAACCCGCAATAGTTGCCCCTCGCTTTGATTCCGAACCGGTTAAGACCAGCAAGCAAAGAACAGGAAATATTAGCTGCCAGTCGTTGATGCACTTGTTGGGGAGAGGGTGAGGGTCTGAGCACCTATGGAAGTGTCTGGAATCCAAGCATGATACCTCAACAGATAACTAACTAATTAACTAACTAATTAACTAACTGAATAACTAACTAACTCTGATGATGATAATAAACCAAATGGAGCATGCCTGTAGCAGTTAGGTTCTTAATTACACGCATCGTGACCTTAACCGGATCTACGGAGTTCGCGTACGGTCCACCTCCTCTTTGGGAGGGGACTGCAGAACTGACGGAGGTGTGCAACTAAGATGATGCAGTTAAAGGCACCCGAACAAGATATGTGGTAAGGAAAGTCAACAAGTTGAGATGATATACCAACGAAACTAATCGAACCAGGAAGAACTACCAGCATCACAGTCTATCAAGTATTATGTATGACGATCTGGAACGCTAATATTGGTCCACAACATTAAAGAGAAAATGTTGCTTGTCCCTTCCAGTGAAAAGGAAATTTAAAACTGTTTCCCATATATCACACTAATGAATCATGCCAGCAAAATCCATTTTGTTGTTGTTGTTGTTGCAATAATCAGGAAGTTAAGGTTGCAAAATACAGGAGGTAGTTGCTATTGTGTGTAAATTATCTGTTATATCTTAACACGATCAACGTTGTGGTCTTACTCTTTTTCTCCGCTCCCCGGACGCCACCTTCAATAATTATCTTTCTCAGACTGTCATGTCGTTTTTGACGCAGCAACATTTCCCTTTCTTCAGTTTTATTTGTCTTAACAACCAATCTTCTTCACTATTGAGCTCTTGTCGGAGAGAGCTGTGTTTGCTTCTCTGTTCAGTGAATGTTTAATACTTACCCGCAACACATTCATTTAATGCGTTGTCAGCTGATTTATTGAATTTCCAATGTTTACATCTACATGTTACAATAGGAAATATGCATGCCATTTCTTTTTCAAACGTTTCTTGTTCTACTGTACCAATACAAACATATTTTAATTGCTTAGTTTTTGCCAATGGCACACTACTGAATTTAAACCTGCCAAGAGATCACAACAGCGAAAACTGCTGGTTTTGACTGCAACGTCCTGTAAAGGATATGCAACTAACGTTTTTTTTTAAGTTTTTGCAGGGCATTGTTTGTTCCTCTTATGATTTTATCATCGCATCTAAATTGCCCGTGTATAGTAAACCTGAATGTTCAAATCTGGTTCCCTTCTGTACTTTTGTCTCACCTAATAGTTAGTTTTATTGTTGTTGAATTTAAATAAGTTTTGTTTTTCTATTTCTCATGGACTGACTATGTGTTTAAAAAAAAAAAATCCCATTTGTGATAGTGATATTAATACAGTGTCTTCATTTATTAGTGTTATTTTATTTTGCGTCCTCTCGTTTTGAACTCAAGCGTAGTCCATATTCGTGTAGCTACTTCTAGTGCACTAGACTTATTTTTCGGTATGGATTACATTTTCCTATGACTTATGAGATACTTGTAATTAACGTCCTCACACCGAGGACGAAAAGTCAACATTTTAGTTCAGCTGACCGGTATAAGGGATGAACACACTACCTAGGCATCAACACACCAGAAAACCAAGAGTGATGGCTATTATCCAGTCGGCCACAGATAATGTCACAAGGTGAATATGTGGTACCACAAATCTTTATAGACGACGCTGAACTGGAGATAGTAGACTATTTTACATAACTAGGATCAGAGGCAAATAGCAAATTATCCCTAGATCAGGAAATCAACACCAGGATTGATAAGGAAGCAACAACAATGAACATGTTAGCAAAAAGAGTCTGGGAGAACAGGAAGCTTACTGCCAAAACAAAAGTCCTTGTCTATCAAGCCTGTGTCCTTAGTACTCTTCTTTATGGCAGTGAAACCTGGTCAACTTACTCACACCAAGAAAAACGTTTAAACAGCTTTCATGTGCGGCGTCTGCGAAGAATACTTGGTATTAAGTGGCAAGACAAAATCACAAATACTGAAGTATTGGAAAGATCAGGTTGTGTGACGGTGTGTTCCATGCTCAGTCTTCGTAGACATAGATGGATAGGACACGTTAGGAGGATGGATGATGGTAGAATACCAAAGGACATCTTTTTTGGTGAATTACAGATGGGTAAGAGATCTCAGGGTACGCCTCTACTACGATACAAAGATGTGTGTAAGCGGGACATGATTGATATAGTCATTGATAATGCACATTGGGAGCAAATCGCCGCTGAACGTGTTGCATGGTGGGTAACTAACAGAAATGGAATAAAGACAAAGGAGAAAATGACAGCAGATAAAGCATACACAGAGCATGAGAGATGTAAGATGGTGCATGATGGTGGAAATGACCATGTTTTCACACGTATCCACTGTGGACAAACATTTACAGCACGAATTGGCCTTATCAGCCACATTCGCCACCGCCATGGGTTGTAGTTATTAAGCCTTTTTGAAGCACAATGTACCAAACTATCGTCTGTCAAGACGGAAAGGTGCCAATCTGTTAGTGTTTACACTCCCAATTGTGATGTTTATGGTATTCATCATCATGTGACATGCCGATAAACGTGAGCGGTTATAATTCGCCACCTCACGCGATCGCCAGAGTCGTGGGTCAGCTCTGTGTTCTTGTCTCGACTATACCACGTGGCCAAGCCATCCATGTCATAAAATCACCGCCACGGAGCAAACACGGCAGAGGGGCTTCTGATCATCAGAAGTGTATCCCCTTTGTCAGAGCCTAAGTGTGCAGCAACATCGTTACGGCACCCGGCGGACAAGAGTTGTCGGCTGGCGAGATTCTTACCTGACACGCGACCAGCGCTGACGACAGACGCACGCAAAGCCACGTGACCCCACGAGAGGCAGTGGACAGTGTGTGTGTTAATCTCAGACCAAGCTGGGACTGGACATCTGAACGGACGTGTGTGTCGAGAGCAAGGCGTTTGTGTGAATCTCCGTGGTTGTGAGCTGAACGACTGATATCGTGAGCGTCAGACCTATGAGCTGTATTGTGGTTGTGAGTTATATGTTGTACATTGCTGTAACTATTGTTATGTATTTAATGTGGTAATAAATCCATTGAACTTGTGTTGCTATGTCTTACGTCGAATTACGTTGTACTTGTACTGTCTCACATGTGTTAGCCAACGAGCCTAATAGAAGATCCTGACATGTGTGGACGTGGGTTGCTCGTCTTTATTTAAGAACCTAATATATTTAGACGTGTGTTGTTCATCTTTGTGATTTAAAACTATAATTCTTGTACTTGTAAAATTTGTCAAGGTTATAGTGATGTACATGTGATCGGAAAAGTCTCAGTGTGATCCATTACTACATTGTCTAAATATGTTTAAGATCATTAGTAAATGTACAGTACATATTGTTTGATCCTGTAAACGTGTTAAACATTTGTGATCTGTGAAAATTGTCATCGTTTGACCTTGTCAACATTGTGATTTTGCCACCATTTTGACCTTGTCGCCATCTTGTAAACTTGATGTCTTTGTCCTTACTGAATGTCATCTTGATGTAAGTGATGTGTCATCAATGTTATTGAGTGTTCAAATACAGATAGATTGTCTTTGTTTATTGAGTTTGTGGAACGCAAAGAGTTTTGGAAAGAGTGTAACTTCTGTTGAAAGAAACACTGTTGACGACAAATTTACGACATACAATTATACTCAACGCCATCCAAACCAAATCAACACTTAGTGACTTACAGGCACACACCAACAAACACACGCTAACTTATTTCTCTCCAAAAACAAAGCAGGTTTTTGCGTACCATCCATAACCCTGCCGTAGAGGTCATTCGTGGTTCTGAAGCACGACCCTACAGTTTTCTAGCCCGATTGCCCAACCATTCGTCACCATATCCAAGGGCACTTGAGTATATTTTTCTTCACTTTAACTTTACGTATGCATTAGTGGGCACGCATCGTATAGTCAAATCAATTGTAAGTTGTTTTTCTACTAACCATTTATAATATATTTTGTGTGGTTGATTGTCATTGACGTATTCTCTCCATCATGTCGTCATTATTTGATTTCATCGATATGGGTTTAAAATTAAAGTTAGAAGGTGATGAATTAACAAAATGGAGTGAGAAGAAATACGCTGAATACTGTGAACGCGAAGATAGAGCAGCAGAAAGAGCTCTAAAACAAGCAGAAATGGCTGCCAAGCAAGCTGAGGCAGAAACAGCCTTGAAACAGGCAGAGATTGAAAAAGCTGCCAAACAAGTAGAGGCAGAAACAGCATTAAAGCAAGCTGAGATAGACAGTGAACTTAAGAAAGCAGAAATAGCAGCGCAGAGTAAGAGGGAAGAACTAGAATTACAGTTGAAAATGAAACAACTGGACACCGAGACTGCAATGAATAAAGAGTCAAAGAAATCTGAAAGACTGGAGAAAGAAAACCAGTATAAGAAGTACCAAGGTATCGTTCGTAACTATACCTCGGGTGACTGCATAGCAGCTTTTACCCAAAATTTTGAGACTTTAATGGAACATTACCAAGTTCCACTTTCGGAATGGAATATTTTATATATGAGGAGTCTATCTGGGGAACCTCTGAAAGTCATTGAAACCATCCCCAAAGACCTCAGAAAAGAGTACCATTACATTAAATCTAAAATAATGGCACATTTCATGTTAGATGAAGCAGGGTACAGAGAACAATTCAGTAAACTGAGTCCAAAATCAACTCAAACGTTCTCTGACTACCTCTGTTTAGTCCGAGACATTTTCAGCAAATGGACTTCATCAGCCAAAATTAACAAAAATTATGATAAATTAGAAGATCTCATTATTCGAGATAAAGTTATTTCTTCTATCCCATCATCTTTTTCTAAGTTCTTGCAGGAGAATGAATGCACAAGTGTGGAAGAAATGGAAAGACGTGGGTCGGCCTATTATACGGCAAATAAACAGTGTTTTGCCACTGAAGCTACTGACAGTAACTGGGTAGCAGCAGCCAACTATGAGAAAAACTATAGTAGGCAAAAACCAAACAGGCCTACCTCTGATAGAGTTAGACAATTGCCTTCACTGTAAATTGTCTCACCTATTTGAACGAGATGTGCGATAAAAACCCAGGGTACCTAACATACTTGCAAAATATGGTAAACAGACAAGACAGAGAACGTAAATCGTTCAAAAGTGCACGTAAATGTTTTCTCTGCAAGGCTTACGGTCACCTATCGTATGGATTGTAGAGGCAGGCATATGACCAACAAAGCCAATGCCGCCTTGTTCGATAGCTCAGCGTCAGAAGACGAAAATACAGAAAAACATCCTGTACATGCAGCACAGGCTTGTGATGCATTTAGTTCCAACACATGCACTGTCTGTAATACCTTCAATGAAAATGGTACCTTAACATGCGGGCACGCCGTCCCTATTGCCAATGAGGAAGCTAACTTGGCAATAGACTCAAAATGCAGTTCAGCAAAGAACGTAAGAAAAGTGAACATCACAGACATGAAGACAACACCAGACTTTGTACCATATTGTAATAATGTTGTTAACATCACTCAACCTCATTCTTTATATAAAGAGGTCAATGCTCAACAAGAAAGTGAGGAATTGAACAAAACCTCAAAACTGTCGTTAGGAAAATTAACATTCCATAAAGGTTACATCAATGACACAGTATGCACATGTGTACGCGACACAGGGTCCTGTCTTATCGGTCTTCGAAAGACCTTAGCTGATCCTAAAGACTACCTAGATGAGTACATCTATTGCAAAACTGTTTCAGGGACAGTAGAGAAATATCCCATGGCATGGGCCAATATAAAATCACCTTTCCTATCAGGCAGAGTAACTTGTGCTTTATTAGACAATCCATGTTGTGATTTATTAATTGGAAATGTATTGAATGTGACAGATTACATAGAGTCCAAACCTCACACAAGGCAAAAAGTTAACACCACAACAAATACTGCCTTAACTACCCCACTCATCATACAACAACATGATGAACAGACCAAGATACCACACCATACCAACGTGATTACCATCTCAGAACAAGAAGAAACAGAAACTGGTGTGTATCAGCACAAAGAAAAAGGTGCAGAAAACAAACAGTTCACAACAGCGATGAAAGATCACAAATCATCATGGTATATACTATACCTCCTATACTCTCTGTTAACTACACACATAACCAAGTGCACACAGTGGATAGTTATACTTGCACTACTGATTGTAAATACAAAACAAATGTCTTCACAAACAGTTATATTTCCACATCATCATGACACAACACAGATGATATTACTCATGACAAACCAGCAGACTTTGTTACTTATGTCATTACTGTTGAACCAAATTTTGTTACTGCCACTCATAAGCTCTATGTTAAATCAACGCATACGAATACCTATGCTGAACAATGTAAAACATCAGTCGGTGGAATTACTGACAAAAATCAGCAACAAATTACCCTACATATTGTGGAAAATATACACAAATTGCAAAAGATCATACAAACATGCACGATTACATTTCACAACTATACATGGTGTATTATTATTGTTTGAACTATTGAATGTATACACACATGTACGAGTGCAGGTTTGGAGATAGCACTCAAAATGATCTCAACATGAAATTTGAAAATCCTTTTGGAAGATTTTAACCGTAACCCACTCTATATCCTTAGATCCAGTAACTCCAGACTGGCCTTGTCTGCTATACGACTCCTCCTATCTGACATTCCTAATATCATTCACTATACTGACGACATCTGTGTCCATACAGAGACAACGACGGAACTATAACATTGACACCTGGACAGGACGTTCTACTACTACTACCTAGTATCAGACAGCACTGACTAACAGTGAAGCCTTCAAAGGTGAGCATGGCTTACCAAGAGATATCATTTTTGGGGTACAGAATATCCAATGGCTTTGTCATGACAGACAACAAAATTGTCTCCAAAATTCTAAAACTGTCACTTCCAACAAATAAGAAACAAGTCCGCAGTTTGTTGGGACTTATTAATTATTATAGAAACTTTATTCCTGATTTTTCAGAACTGACTGAGGTTTTTTCTAACTTACTAACCAAGAATAAACCCGAAAAAGTTGTAAACGATGAATGCCTACGAAATGCATTTGATAAAGTTTTGGCACACTTTTCTGATAAGAATACACCTAATCTCATCCTTAAATTGCCCAACATTCGTTTACCTTTCAGATTGAGAACAGATGCTAGCTCCATTGCGATCGGTGCAGTCCTATTGCAGGAATACAACGGCATCCTGCATCCCGTTTGTTTTCTATCAAGAAAACTAAGACCCCGAGAGCGGGCCTGGTCCATTCCGCAATTAGAGGCATTGTCCTTAGTAGAAAGTGTAACAAAGCTGTCCAGATATCTTCTAGGACGTCACTTTATCATCGAAACTGACAACAGTCCATTAAGGTATATCAATTCCACAGTACCATCAAATAACATGATTGCTCGCTGGTCCTTGAAGCTTCAGAATTTCAGTTTTGAAGTTCGCCATATTCCCGGCAGAATGAATACAATCGCCGACCTTTTGTCCCGTTGTCCGACAGACCCAGTAAGCAATGTCTGAGTGCACTGTGTAATATTACACTCAGCCCAACACAGCCACCAATGAGTGAATTTTTTTCCATTCACCTACTGTGTAAGGTCAATAATCAAAATTGTGATACGGTTTGGAGACCGACATGTATAATATACTTATTTTAATCAAGTCATGTAATGAGTGTAGTATAATTGTGTAGTGTGTGTTAGAATGAGAACGATATTAATTGTATATAGACACCAACAACAGTGTCACAAACGCTTAACCAATTATCAAAAGCGAACTTTACCATTGTGACATTTGTGGGTGATTTTTTTTCACCGTGATATTTTAACATGTGCAAATGTGGACCGAACATTGACTCCTACATCACCTCTACAGCGAATGTGATCCAAATCGTTCGACGTGTGAACACATCGGAAATAAGAACATTCCATCATAATCCGTTGTCATACTATAACATCAGACACGAACTGTGAGAACATTCTACTATCCGTTCCGAAATAAAACCGGATCATTTGTGTTCAGAAAATGTAACATCAACCAAATTTTTCGTTTCGTGTATATTTCCGGTATAATTTAAAAAGTATAACATAATTAGCAGACTATGTACAAATTTCCAAAAATTTATGACACTTGTAAAATCCTTTCGAATCTATAAAATATAATATACCAATTGGGTACTTATTTATTTTGATTAGTGTAATCTTAGAATTATATCTTGATTAATGTATTCATATTACCGACTTTTTCTCGTTAATATGAAGAAACGTCAAGCAATGACGCTAAGAAATTAAATAATTATTGTAATGTATGGAATTTCTTAAATGTCAAAATTACTTCCCTTGCATTTGTGAATTACATCAAGGGCCATAATTTGAAACATATTCATTAATGTGTATTGTATAGATAGACATTTTGTTGCTCAAAGGTTTGGCACAGCAGGTAGGCGTCCACCAAGCATGTCATAGAGCTGCCAACATTGCAAACCAACATAAGAGCTCCTGACCAAATGAGGGCAGAGTTTAAGTGTTTAATACGACTAATACAAAGCCGTATTTCAGTCTGGCTAGATGGTTGTTGCAAAACAATCATATTATTACTTTTTTTTCAAATAGCTGGGAGGTAGATGCGTGAAGCTGGTGCTACTGATCTGACTGGGTATTATTGCAATGAAGGTAACCAGGCATCAGGGGGATGAAACCTGAATTGTGTTAAAAATTGTACTTCATTTGTCATGTCAATACAACTTACATTTTTTGTGTATATATTTCTATGCCTTATATGTATTTTCATGCATAACACTGGGAAAGAGTAGTCTCTGACATGAAATTAACACTACCCCAGTATATACATACATCATGAATGAAAGATGGCATCTTTCATTGAAGTACCCGGGGAGAATGTCAGAGCCTAAGTGTGCAGCAACATCGTTACGGCACCCGGCGGACAAGAGTTGTCGGCTGGCGAGATTCTTACCTGACACGCGACCAGCGCTGACGACAGACGCACGCAAAGCCACGTGACCCCACGAGAGGCAGTGGACAGTGTGTGTGTTAATCTCAGACCAAGCTGGGACTGGACATCTGAACGGACGTGTGTGTCGAGAGCAAGGCGTTTGTGTGAATCTCCGTGGTTGTGAGCTGAACGACTGATATCGTGAGCGTCAGACCTATGAGCTGTATTGTGGTTGTGAGTTATATGTTGTACATTGCTGTAACTATTGTTATGTATTTAATGTGGTAATAAATCCATTGAACTTGTGTTGCTATGTCTTACGTCGAATTACGTTGTACTTGTACTGTCTCACATGTGTTAGCCAACGAGCCTAATAGAAGATCCTGACACCCTTCCCCAAGTATTTCGGACCTTTAACCTCTAAAAACTCTCTGGGGGCGGTCCCGTCCGGGTCATGACTCCGGGCGTCGTACCCCTGCCGCGGAAACGTTCGGTCACAATCGTTATTACTGTTGTTACGTTTGTCCCTTCGCTGTTACCATGATCACTCTCAAGCCCTCCCTCCCTCGGTGAGGAGAGCCCGTGCAGCCTATGGTTGCCCCTTAGCACGTGTGGTCGTGGGGAGCCATCTTCATCCCCCGTCATGGCCTCTATCGCCTTCATTCGTCTCCGTTGCCGTGTTCCTTCCTCGTGCCCCGTTCACGGCGACGCACTCAAATAGGAAACCGGTTCTTCCTTTCCGTTTCTGGACCCACGTCTTAGTCTCTGCAGCTGACTGAGTGCGACCTACGGCCGATTATCGCTATGTTATGGAGGTTGGACTTCGGCCGACATTTACATGGTTTGACTGCACTCAGATTCATCACTCACGGTACGGACGGGGGAAAGGCTAAAGGACTGACACGAGAGGTTGCAAGTTCGTGGTCTTGGTTGAGAGATTGTTAGTACTGCAGTTACCGCTTGTTATCACACTAGTTCCGAGACTCATCCCACTCTAGGTTCCGGCAATTCCATAGACAGTATGAGACTTTTTCGGCTGCCTCACACAGTTGTTTCTTGGCCCGAGTTCTTGCTTATCATTAAATGCCCATTCACTTCAGGACATCAAACACGGAATGGGAGACAAGACTTCTGGCGTTTACCTCAACGGCGAATAGCCTGACTGTGTACTTCTTCAGCTTAAGACTTGCGACCATGTACTCGTACTTCTTCATTTTGTACAGATGCTGCTCCTCAATATTGGACTTATACGGGACGGTCAGCTCAATTAGCGTTAGTTGCTTGACTGACGAGGAGCTAAGTAAGATGTCAGGTCGCAAGCCAAACTTTCGAATCACCTCAGGATATTTGCCACGGCCCTTTAGATCTACGGTCAGTTTCCAGTCCCTCGCACCTCGAAATAGTCGCACTGGCAAGTCGTCAGTTCTGCCTTCGCTGCGCCCGGCTTGGACGAAGGAAATCTTTATCGGCCTCGGCCTGTGCCCCTCTCTGTTCGCCCTCATTCTGGCTACATCCACTATGGCAGCGAACTTAGTAAGGACTTTGTTATACCGCCACGTGAATCGGCCTTGGGTCAGGGAGACCTTACACGCGGACAGTACGTGTTCCGCTGTCTGCACCATTTGGACTTTCGGAAGTTTCGGAATAAGCATGAACTGGAGGCACCAGATCTTGATCTTGCCTATCAGCCTGGTTTTATCGATGGTATCCAGACCTTTCGTCAGCATTTCTTGCATCTCTACCACTACGTTTCCGTCCGTCAGGGTTGAGTCGTACACACGACCGAGACTCTTTGCGGGTTCCTTTACCATCGTGGGAATCGCTTGTCCGGCAACCGAGAACAACCTTACCGCCACCTTACCCTTCATGAACAACAGCCATCTCAATTTCTTAGGTTTGAAGCCCATCCTGCACCAGCGAATCAGATCGTCCAGTCTGAGGAGGATGCTGCGAGCATCGTTCTCCTTCAGTGTCAGGATTGTCGTGTCGTCCATGAAGGCATTCAGCGGCGGAATGTTCTTCGCTTCGGTGAGCCTTGGACCATGTTCGTAGCCGGATGCCACATCCAGGATGACCTGCATGACCATGACAAATAATATCGGCGAAATCGTACATCCCATGGCAATAATACCCACTTGCAGGTCGATCCACCTGGTCGTGAACTTCTCTTCCTTCCCCATGTTCTTTTCTCTTCAATTTTGCCAGTTTTCGCTAAGTTCCCACTTTATTGCTTCTAATAACGTGTCCAAGAAATTGTGACCGTCTACGTCTAATTTCTCTAATCAGTTTACGGTTTTCATTTGTTTCTTGTAAGACTTGGTAATTGGATTTTCTGTCTCTCCATGGTATTATTTGCATTTTCCACAGAAAGCACATGTATGTCTCAGCCATTAGATGTGTTTCAACTTGTCTACTCATTGTCCACGCTACACATCCATACAACAGTTTAATTTATATGTAGCACTTCAACACGCTTTTCCTCGGTACAAATAACATCTATTTATTTTTCAGTATGTTTTCCATCTTGCAAAAGGCTACCTTCACCATAGCGATTCTCGTTCTAATTAAACTCTTCAAGGCATCTCCCGTCAGATGTTATGACTGTTCCGAGATAATTGTACGGATTCACTTGTTATTAAAAGTATTACTTCTTCTTTATTCATTAGTGTTTAAACTCTCATTTATGATGTTGATAGCAATACCGTTTCTTAATGTATTAGTGATTAAACTCCCATTTGTGATGTCGATAATAATACCCTTTAAAAAAATTTTTTTATGTCTAAACTCCTATTCTTTATGTTGATAGTAATACCGTGTCTTTATTTATTAGTGGTTAAACTCTCGTGTTTGATGTTGGAAGTAATTATGTGCCTGTATTTATTGGTGTTTAAACTCCCAGTTGCGATGTTGACAGTAATACTATGTCTGTATTTATTAGTGTGTAAAATCCCATTGATGATGTTATAAATAATAATGTGTCATCACCATATCGACATTCAAGTAATGCTAAGAATAACTGACCATTTTCAAATAAAGCTGCCTGAGTTTGACATGACATCTCAATGACAACTACCACTGCCTCCGCCATCACCAGAACCGCCACTGTGGTTGATGTTGATACTCCTCTCCCGCCTCATTCAAGCTAGCGGTCCTCTCGCACTTCCTGGCACGCGGGATTACTCCAAGTGCTGAGAAAAAATATTCCCGGGGACAAATTGTACCCAGCCGACATTCTCCAGATTTCCTCTCTACATTTATGGCATGTCAAATGCTTATCTATATCTTTGAGTTATTGTTTACGGGAGTTAGTGCTTATTGATGCTTGGAATGCGTGATCTGCACCTGCACATATTTATATTCGATATTATTCCAGCTGTTTGATTTTTAATTCATCAATGTGCATACAGCAGGTAAGTGAACATTCATGGGGAAAGAAGCATGGAAATAGATATTAAAGAATACATTAGATACAATAAAAATAACCTAACCAATGATGTTTTGTTGGTTAGGTGTATTAGCGTATTAATTTCGTCTAGCAAGATTACTGTGACAATTTTGACTCTTTGGTTCATATTTATACTTGCTCATTGCTTTTGTTTCTTTATAATTTAAAAATAAAATAATTTTTGCTTACAAACTCTGTCCAAATCTTCATCCTGGTTTGCACTCAGACCTTAATATTACTGTTCCTAACAAACAAAGTGTTTAGTTTCAAATGCATGCACTCAGATCTATACATTAATGTATGTATAAAATCTGTAGTTGGTTTCAGTTTTAGATGCATACACTCTGACCTCTACAATAATATCTGTTATAAAATCAGTATAGTTTCAGATTTAGATGTATACACTCAGACCTCTACATTAACGCCTGCTATAAGATCAGTAGTTAGTTTAAGATTTAGATGTATACACCCAGATCTGAACATTAATGTCTGTTAAAAAATAAGAAGTTATTTTCAGTTTTAGATGTATACACTCTGACCTCTACATTAATGTCTTTTATAAGATGAGTAGTTAGCATCAGTTTTAAATGTATACACCTAGACCTCAATTTTAATGTCTGTTAAAAAAATAAGTAGTTATTTTCAGTTTTAGATGTATAGACCTAAACCTAAACTTTAATGCCTGTTATAAAATTAGTAGGTATTTTCAGTTTTAGAAGTATACACTCAGACCTCTACATTAATGTCACCAATAAAACCAGTAGTTAAGTTTCAGCTGCGTCATTAAGACCTCTATGTTAATGTCCTTAAACAAATCAGCAGTTACGTGTCAGATTCATGTTCTCAAACCCCTTTGTTAACGTTCTTAGAAACAGCAGTAGTTAATTTCGGAATCATGCACTCTAACTTGTATGTTAACTGATTCAGTAACAAGCAAAAAGTGGGTTTGACGAGTCATGGCACACAATCATATGAACAAGTTATAATAATGTAAATATGTATTCACATAGCATTGAAATTGTGGAAGATACACGAAACTAAACTAATCACACTTTCTTCCCCGTGTTCTGTGTGTAAGTGTGTGTGTGTGTGTGTGTGTGTATGTGGTGTATGTGAATGTGGGTGTGTATATGTGTCTGTGAGTGTATGTGTGTATGTTTGTGTATGTGTGTATGTCTGCATGTGTGTATGTGTGTGCATGCTTGTGTTTGCTGTGTGTGTGTGTTTGCTGTGTGTGTGTATATATGTGAATGTGTGTGTATGGGTGTGTGTGTATGAGTATATATGTGGGTATGTGTGGTTATCTGATTGTATGTATGTGTGTATATGTGTGTATGTCTGTGTATGTGTGTATGTGTATGTGTGTATGTTTGTATAATTATGTGTGTATGCTTGTGTGTGTACGTGTGTATTTCTGTGTGTGTGTGTGTGTGTGTGTGTGCATGCATGTATGTGTGTATGCATGCCTGCAGTGTATGCGAGGGAGTGTGTATTTTTGTGTTATTGTGTGTGTGCATAACTGTCAGAGTTTGTGCAAATGATGTAAGTATGTATGCAGGTGTGAATGTGCGTGTATACGTGTGTCTGCCTGTCTCATAACATGGTAATATGCATTGTTTATGCTTACAAAATCCATTTAACAATATTTTTGCCTATGTGAATGTAACCTGCACAATTGATGATCGAAAAATGAGTGATTGGAAGGGCCGAATGTAAGACGGACTTGAATGCCCAATATGTGACCCTTTGAAAATCAATGTTCGTTCGTTCGTTCGTTCTCTGTCTGTCTGTCTGTCTGTCTGTCTGTCTGTCTGTCTGTCTGTCTGTCTATCTATCTATCTATCTATCTGTCTGTCTGTCTGTCTGTCTGTCTGTCTGTCTGTCTGTCTGTCTGTCTGCCTGTCTGTCTGTGTCTCTCTCTGTCTCTCTCTCTCTCTCTCTCTCTCTCTCTCTGTTTCTCTATCTGTCTGTTCGTCTGTCTTATCTCTCTCCCGCTTATTCTTTGCTTCCGATCTCTCTATTTCTATCTGTATCTTCCCCTCAATTACTTCTGACTCTCTGTCTCTGTCTCTGTCTGTCTGTCTGTCTGTCTGTCTGTCTGTCTGTCTCTCTCTCTCTCTCTCTCTCTCTCTCTCTCTCTCTCTCTCTCTCTCTCTCTCTCTCTCTCATAAATTGTCTCGTACTTATTTTCTCTCTCAACCTATTATTACGTTGTGATATAAGTGAAGTATTAAAAATAATGTGCCATTCCGACATCCATACTTGTCTCCACACCTCTGACACCATCAAACCTGCAGGTGACATGGATTTTCCACCTAGTGGGGAGGGGCACGATGGCTGTGATGGGTATTCTGTATAATTATATCTGTCTTTTTTACGTATTGTTACGTATTACTTTCCTGGTCGATGCTTGACTCTTATTTACCCTATGTGCATTTTTGTGGGACTTGTCCTTGAAACAATTTCCCTGTAACTTACCTTCGTCTCTATTAGGTGTCTGGTGTGAAATTGAGATGAGCGATCATGAATATCCAATACAGCCTGGCATGTGATATATTAATGACCTTATTGTTGCTTGTCGGCTCCATGGCGAAGGTACGCTGTTCGTAATCCCGCATATCGCGTTCGAAACACAGTAATTTGGCAGCAGACTGCCATGTGGAAGTTGTTTTGAAATAAAATAAATCGTATGCGTTCCAGTCGTTCAGAAAGAAATGGCAAACTACTGAACATCAAAACAATGTTTTCCCGTAGTGAATTTGAATAACGAAGACACAAACATATATAGTACGATTTTTTTTTTTTTTTTTTTTTTTTTTTTTTTTTTTCTCCGCGTTTCCATCCTGTTTCAGGATATTGCGGTCAACACCAGCATAGTACGATTATTGCCTGGCATATTTCGCTGTTGTGTGACAGTAAGTACCTGACGAGATGAAAGAGAAAGAAATGCAAATGAACTGACGTAAACTTGTCAAGAAAGCACAAACAGCCAGATAATGCTGGGGTAGATTGCAACGTTCTCTAAAGGATAGGCAATTAACTAACTATTGTTGCTTATATTATGATTTGTTATCAAGATATTTAAACTTTTCATTTCTGTGTGTTTCTCTGCTTCTCTTGACTATTATGTTATTGCCTAATGCTAATTTCTTTTATCTAGTCTGTTCCTTTGATAGGCCCCATACATTTCATGTGTCTTTTCCCAAATAGTCTTCATGAGTGATCTGGCAACATTTGTAGCTGTTCATATGTCATAGCTAGCAGTTGTATTCTCTGTCTTTCGCATTCTCAGCAATCTTGGTAATATAACGAATAATACATAAGTAAAATAATACAATAAACACCACAGCTCAACTCTTCTTCCGCTATGTCTTCACCATTTCATTTCACGCAAAAGCATATGCAATGTATATTTCGGTTTACAACTATTGTCTTGAGTTGAGTTGAGTTGAGTTGAACTAAGAAAATGCAGCTGCACTAAGGACATTACTATACGCGCCCCGTCCCCTCATTCAACAGCCAGCGAAGAGTCATACTACTAATTCTTCCCACCGTTGTCTGATTAAAAGTTCTCCCGGTCTTCCCTCTCAGTTTTGAGATTTTTCCAGAATTCCTGCCGATCCCCCGCAATCTCATTATTTCCACATACGGAATCTCAGTCTGTTCCCACAGCCTTCTCCACCTGGTCCCATAGGCGCGCGACCACCTTTCCCTTGTCCATAGGTAATCTACCACCTCGAGCTGCATTTCCAGACAGCCTATCAGCCTGTTCATCCCCCATACCCCCGCATGGCTAGGCTAAAATATCCATACAATTCTCACAATCTGTAACATCTAAAGCGAGGATAACCATTCCAGATGAAACATTCCTTTCTCCACCTTACTAAGCACACTCCTTGAATCGGTAATAAATACAATGTGTGTGGCAGTGGTCCCCTCTACCAACGGAATGCCGCTGTTACTGCTTCCCCCTCCATTCTCCCGCTGGATATCGTAGTTTCAAATGCCAGACTCTTCTATTTCAAAATTCGTCCATTAGCATCGCAATGAAATCCCAACCACTCCGTCTGTTTCTCACCACTGACCCATCGGTGTAGATCACAATATCACCTTGATGTGTGTTACTCTGGATGAGTTGTTGCACCTCACAGTCTGTGCGGCCCGCTATACATTCTCTACACTCACGACCCAGCGTTATTATTACATTGTGCCAGTCCGTCATTCCGTATACTATTGTCTTGAATACATAAGTTATGTAACTGCTTTTAATTAAAATTTCACGCGCTCGCACACACACACACGTATATATATATATATATATATATATATATATATATATATATATATATATATATATATATATATATATATATATATATATATATACACACACACACTCACACACACACACTCACACACACACCTCACACACACTACCACACACACTTACACACACACACACACACACACACACACACACACACACACACACACACCAGTATACCTGTGAGGAGCCGTGATTATCCTTCTTGCCTGACGGCCCGATGACCATATTGTCGACATTCCCATTGAGGCAGGGATTTGGTTTAAACTGACTTGGACACTCGGGTCGACCGGGCCAAAAATGGATGCCTGAACATTTTCTTGGAAGACTACATCCCAGGGAATGAATGTGTTTGAGTAGTGTACTTTACCTGACTTACGTCGCTTGATTTGTTCCAGCCTCATATATTTTGTTGTTGTTGCAATGTTGCATATCACTTAAAGGACGTTGCAGTCAACGCCAGCATTTTTCAGCTGATGTTGATGTATTAGGCAGGATTAAGCTTAGTAGTTTGCCATTGCTTTCTGAGCGACTGACTCAAAAAACCCCGTAAGTTACCAGAGCGGCGCGAACCGCTGCCTATTCTTGCGCAGTTGCGTTACTCACGAGAATATACGGAATTACGGAGAAGGACGTAAATCCCTACGCCAAGGAGGCGGACCTCATAGAATGTGTACTGGCTAATTTTCAGACGTTTCCCTGAAATGTCAGGAATGGAAAGGTCAGCGTGGCCGAGAGGTTTAAAACTCTCGCACTTCAACTTGCTGTCCTATGACGTGGGTTTAATCCACACACGGATCTATCTATTGAACTTAATTGTTGACTTCCCGTTCAGAAAGCCAAGGCAAACTACTGAACGTAAATACGACATAGAAAATCAATTCGGTGTTAATTGCAACGTCCTGGAGAGAAAACAATATAAAATAACACAAAGTAATGCAGCTTTATAGAACACAATTACAGAAAATACACGATATTGCGGCGACTAGCATTCATCAGCAAAACAAATACATACACAATAAACAACATATAATCACTGAGAAGACTCCATAGTGACTACATAGAAGAGTTAGAATAAAGAGAATAAATTGATGAAATAAATTAGAACAATGCCATGGCCCCCCAAAAAAATGTGGGGGGGGGGGGGGGGAGGAGAATGGCTACTTATCTCAGCATCCCATACTTCGGTACTAACATGGATCTTTATACATGATAATCTTATATAGACAGCTGTGGGTGTCATGAGGTCCGGGGTAGGGGATGGTAACGGTGCAGTGAAGATCCCAGGTAAATGAGTGGAAGTGTTACATGAAAAACGGGAGGAAGGCGGGAAAATGGAAGCATTGGAGATATGATGGTGGGCCGTAAGAGAAAACCAGAATGAGTGCCCCGGTGGATGTTCTTACAATGCATGCAGGGGGTGACAGTACAGGGTTTTCCATTGTAGACAAATGTTAAAGAGAAATGTTGTGTACACCTAAGTATAATTGTGATGATAACGAAACTAATTTTCTGTAATCCTTGATATGTGACCAAGGGAATACTAAAGCCTGAATGGATTGATATGTGTGAGCGCACATACACACATCAAGAAATATGTGCGTGTAGATTAGCTTTCCCTGTTAGCAGTGTCCTTCGCCATCAGGTTAACCCACTCCGACTTCAGAGGTACTTGTAATTTGCGTGCCCAAGTCAAGAATGACAGGTCAAGATGTTAGTCCAACTGTACGGTGTAGGGATTTAACCCCTAAACTCGGAATCAGCACACCTGATGTTTAAGAACACGCGTTCTTATTCATTCGGCCATGCTGACCTGCACACATAGGTTTATATTTTGCTGTGTTTGAGTGCATATGAAGTTGGTTGCATATCCTTTACTGGACCTTGCAGTCGACAATATAACTTCTTGCTGTTGTGATCTCTTGGCAAGCTTACTTACGTTCAGTAGTTTGCCATTGCTTTCTGAAACAACAGTGCATATACCATAGAAGAAATCATGGACAGGCGTATACCAGAGAGAGCACAGATGTTGGATATACTGTGGGTGTGTCAATACAAGCTTCTTTCGTTGCTGTTCATCGTAACAGATTAAGAACAGATAGGCGTGTAAGAGCTACAGCACTGATGAAGTTTATACTGTGGGCCCCTGAGCTTCCCCAATTCTTAACCTATTGAAAATTAACTTTGTTCAACTACTACTGCTGCTGCTACTGCAACTACTGCTGTTGTTGTTGTTTTTATTGCTGCTGCTGCTGCTGATGCTACTACTACTACTACTACTACTACTACTACTACTACTACTACTACTACTACTACTACTACTACTGCTACTGCTACTGCTACTGCTACTACTGCTACTGCTACTACTACTGCTACTGCTACTGCTGCTGCTACTGCTACTGCTACTGCTGCTGCTGCTGCTGCTGCTACTGCTGCTACTGCTACTGCTGCTGCTGCTGCTGCTGCTGCTGCTACTGCTGCTGCTGCTGCTGCTGCTGCTGCTGCTGCTGCTGCTGCTGCTGCTGCTGCTGCTGCTGCTGCTGCTGCTGCTGCTGCTGCTGCTATTTGTTTTGGCCTTAAAGTTCTATCTTTTCTCGCTACGCACAAGTCATAATGATCTCAAGTTTTCCATGTTTTCCAAGAAGACTCACTATTGTAGTTGAATGCATTTTCTGAATTCTTTCCACCGCACACGTGCACGTGAATTTCCCATTTTGTTCTGGTGATTTGTATTGGATTTGAATACTGTGAGCATTGTTCTGAATGTACTATAAACATTTTGAAAGCCAACGTTAATTTGTGAATGTCTTGGGTTTCTGGTGTATAATTCTACAAATGCTGAAACAATCAATAGTAACGATTTCTTCATAGTTGCCTTTTCTTTGGCAACATAAAGGTTGCTTTGAACCAAAGCTTAGTATTTCATCCCATATGAGTTACTTGTCCCGAACCCCAGGCCTTATATGACTAAACCACTGTCTCCTCAATACAAGGTGTGTTCAACAAAGTATCTTACCATTGTCCGTGGAAAAAAAACGTAAATACTTACCTGACTGGCCGGAAACACGAATCCCATTTAAAGTACTCTCCTTCTCCTTGCAGTCACGTCGTTATTGGAAATATTTCAGGGAGACCTTTCTTAGAATGGAAAACGGCTCGGCAATAATGTCTTATTGTGACTCCAGTTTCAGCGCATTTTCAGGTTGTGGAACAGCCAAACATCGCTAGGAGCCATATCGAGAAGTAGGGAGCCTGACGAATCAGAGAAACTTTGTGTTTGGTCAATAGACGTCAGGATTAGATGCGAAGGGTGAAACAGTGCACAAATGACAAGGTTGAATTCCCAATGTCATAGGTGTATTTTTCAATCACAGTTATCTCTGGGATTAACTTAGCTTCGACATCATCATTGCCAGACCGCATCTCGGGATATATCTTAATTCAAACAATGCAACTTGATAACAAAACACAACTCGTCAACAACAGTCGTCAAATGCAGGTTGAGAAGCCAAAACCGAACTGAAGAACTAATTCTACTCAATGGACTTTGACAGTTACGATGCTGTTTATTTTCCGCAGCGCACAGGCTTGTAGCATCGACAATAATAAATAATAACATACTGTGCCTGTTCTGACCAGGTCGGCAGTATTCAATTATAATTAAGATTAAAAACATGTCCCAAGCCATCTGCACTGGTAGTTCTAAACAATGTCCTTGCCCGTCCACACGGCGTCCTTCTCTCTATCTTCGAAATGGCCTTTCTGCCGTTTCTCAGACATCGAGTTTCTGTGTTCGTTTGCCTGTTTATTTGTGGCTTCGATAAACGTTGTCTCCACAGATTGTTTCTGTCTGTCTACCTTTGTTGTTGTTGACAATCTTCCGTGATGTTTCTGTGTTATCACGTCATCTGCTTAGATTTCTTAGCGTTTTGGCTTTGGGATTCTCTGATATTCCTAATTTGTCTTATTGCGTCACATCTGCTACTTGGTAATCATCAAGGATTTTAGCACTCATGTTGGTCGTCAAGCTTCCAGATCTTTCTATTTCAGAGTCGTCTGTCTGTTTCTTTAATTCTCTGCGCGTGTATGTGTGTGTGCATTGCTAAAAAGATTAGCGTTGAGGAGAAATGTGTGCCACCACATTAATTTTCATTGATTGCGTTGATGGGCTGTAAGCAAGTTATATTTATGATAAAGGGATATGTTTGAAATAACATTCCTGCTAGTTATTCAACTAAAAATCTGATATCAGACGCATTTTCTGGGCTACAATAACGTTTCAAAAATATCAATAAATATGAATAACGAAGGCATCCACACACGCAATGGTGCCTAGGGAAGCCGACACACTGCAATCTTCCCGCTTTGTCGATTGCACAGCAGGTGTTGGAAACCGGCCATTTTAATGATAGGGACAGTGCCGTTCGCGTGTTGTTTAACACACAAAGTAGCCACTTGTAAAAGTTTGCAGAAGCCATAATAATTAAACTACATAAGCCAGTTTTGTGCAAACAGAAAGAAATGATAGTTAGTTTAAAATTACCGTGGTAGACAATTGACATTACTGTGCGAACATGTGTATATTTCAGCTTGAAAGATTTATCTAGTTATGTTACTTTACGTTTTGTGAATTCTGGAGTACATACCTGACGAGATACAGCGAAATATGCCATGCACTAAATCGTGCAATCTACTGTTTGTGTCTTCGTTATTCAAATTCACTACGGGAAAACAGTGTTTTGATTTTCTGAAACAATAAATATGATACAAAATACGCCAAATAAAATGACACTAATAAAGAGAAAGTTTTCAAACAAGGTGGCAAGAGGAAGGACAAACGAAAACCAGACACATACTCAACTTGCAAAGAAAGCAAAACAAAATTATTACAATAAATGAAAGGGAAAAAAACAATTCAACATTCCATCCATCATGTGCCATGCCCATAAGCGTGGGCGGTTATGTTTCGCCATCTCACTCGATCACCAGAGTCATGGGTTAGCTCAGTGTTCCTGTTGCGACCATGCCACGTGGTCAAGCCATCCAGATTTTTACTTCTCTATCTTCCCCTTGACCTCTTCCCCTCGATCATGCCAGTTGTCACCAAGTTCTGCGATTTATTTCTTCTCATAACATGCCGAAAAAATTGTGACTGTCTACGTCTAATTTCGCTAATCACTTTACAATTTCCATTTGTTTCTTGTAGGACTTGGTCATTGGTTTTTCTGTCTGTTCATTGTATTCTTTGCATTCTCCTCAGAAACCATATTTCCACAGCCATCAGATGTTTTCAACTTGACTGCTCATTGTCCACGCTTTACATCCATACAAAAGTACAGACTCTGTGTAGCACCTCAACACTCTTTTTCTCGTAGCAATCGACATCTTGTATTGGTCAATATGTTTTTTTTTTTAAATCGTGCAAAACGCTACCTTCGCCATGGCGATTCTTGTTCTAATCTCTTCAAGGCACCTCCCATCAGAGGTTATGACTGTTCCGAGATAATTGTATCGATTCACATGTTTAAGAATATTCCCATTTCCTTGTATATTAATTACATTGAGGTATTTCGTTCTTCCTAGTGACGACCATAATATGTGACTTCGTAAATTTAATTATAACCCTACTTGTTCACTGTGTGCAACAATCGCATCTTCTAAATGTTGCAGATCCTGCTCATTGTCTGCAATCATTACTGTATGAAGTGCATGTCCAATGTTATTGATTTTTCTTCCTCCAATGATGATTCCTTTCATATTTGTACATTTCTGAAAATATTTTCGTTGTGCATGAAAAAACGATCTGGAGACATTACACAGCCTTGTTTCACACCTCTCTTAATAGGCTGATATTGACCTACTTCATTATCAACTCTTATGGCAGCTTGTTGTTTCCAAATATGTATTTTACAAGTCTTTCCCATTAATTTGTAGCTCTACAGATCTCTCTCTATCATGTTTACATGTCTTATTTTATTGTAAAGCCTATGCGTAGTCAATAAAGCAAAGATGTAGATCTTTATTGACTTCAATAGACCGTTCAGTTATTGTTCTCATCATATTCATAGCATTTACTGTATCCTTGCCTTCTACAATCCCATATTGTTCTTCTCTTATTTCAGGTTGTAGTTTCTTCTTAAATCTTTGCATTATAATTCCTAGCAATATCGTCGTGGTGTGACACATATTACTATTTGTACGACGCTGATCACATTCCATTGCTCCGGATTTCTTTTTGATTGCAATAAATACATAAGTACACAATTCAGGGGGTATATCTCCAGTATTATATGTTGACTTGGCCACGTGGCATTGTCGAGACAGAAATACGGAGCTGATCCACGACTCTGGTGATCGAGTGAGATGGTAGAAAAGACCGACCATGCTTATCAGCATGGCACATAATGAATGAATGAATCTCCAGTATTATATATTGTGTTCAACAGTTTGGTGACTTGATCTATTTCATATTTTTCTACAGCATTAATCATTTATGTTGTAATACGTCTGAACCGGGGGTGGGGGTGGGGTGGGTGTGGGGGTGAGGGGTGGGTCTTGCTATTTTTAATATGGTTAAGAACATTCCGAACCTCCAACTTCAAAACTGACGGTCCTTCATTATTATTTCGAACATAATACTGTTCTTCCCTGTTTTCATCATAATGGTTTTTCACATAATATGACCATACATGTAACATTTGATCTTTTTCTATTATGATTTTTCCATCTTTTGTTTCCAGGCAGCCTGTTAATGAACGTGTTCTTTTATTAGTAAGTTCCCGAATTACTCTTTTGTGCATTAATGTGGTATTTTTCTGTTGTGTTGTTTTTCATTTTCTATTCAATTTTTCTCAAGCCATGCTTCTTTTGCCTTGTTACATAATGTTCTGACTTTTCTGTGAATGTCTTCATATTTGGCAGGATTTTTTTATTGTTATATCTTCTTGTTTCCATTAGTTCTAAAATTTCTTCAGTCATCCATATCTTACGACCCACTTTCTTTACGTTTGGAACAATTGTTTCAACATTGCAATAACCTTAGTTATTATTTGGTTGATGTTTGCGAATCCTGTAGAAAACTATGCGATTAACTAGTCAAGTCCAATGCATTCGCGTTGAGGTCGTCTGAGCTTAGTAAAGGACTTGCATCAATTAGAGAAAGGTTGTTGCACATACTTTATTCGTCTTTAAAGACACTCTGAAAATCTCACTGAATGCTTTTGGAATTCATCATGGCACCTGGGAGACTGCAGCTAGAGAACGAAATTCATGGCGTGCATCATTACGCAAGGGTGCAGTCACGTGTGAGGCAACCAGGACTGCAAGAGCTATGAAGAAAAGGCAGGACAGAAAAACCGCTGCAGGAAATCCTCCTCCAGAAGCGTCAAACATTCTTTGTCCACATTGTCAAAGACCATTTCGAGCCAAAATAGGCCTTATCAGCCATCTTAGGACTCACGGCTCCATACTTTCAACCCCACTGGATGAAATGAATGGTCATCATCATTCTTGATGGACAGCAACATTCCAGCTCAGAACCAATGTGTTTTCTCTAGGTGAACAGTGTTGCAGAACTACTCCCCATTTCCAATGCCAAGAAACCATCGGGGATTGCCAGTTCGCTAATGGCAATGTACATCTCCAGAGAAACATATTAGGACTGGACTAGGCCATTATTCAGCACATAGTATGGAATTCGATCTTTGTTGGTAATGTTTCATGCGTGCTTTTCAGGTCTTTTACTATCAGTTGGTAGTCTCCATGGCGAAGTGGTCAAGCCGCCTGACTCAGGCTCCGAAGGTTGTGGGTTCGATACCGGGCCCCGTCCTTCGTTTCACGGGTGCATTTTTTTGGAGACTCCCCAGGGTCGTCGCTGGAGCTACGGAATTCGTTCTTTGTGCGACGCTTTTCACGCTGCGGAAAGAGACTGAGCCATATAGGATAAAAACCCCTTGCAATGAAGTCAACCCTGTCGACTTTTAAAAGACTTTTTTATTATCAACAGTCTTCGACCCAATGCCTATAGGGACATACACCTTTGTTCTAGGGACATACACCTTTGTTCTAGGGACTTAAATACACCTTTGTTCTAGGGAAATACATATTTCTTCTAACTAAGGCCATTCAACAAGTTTGAAAGGGCTGGACATGCTCTATCGGATCGCATAATGTGCGGAGCCATCAACATAGTTGCAAAGACATTAGAGCATAGATTACCGGCTCCGAGGCCAAGAGTTACGGACGCGATTCGTAAGCCAGTATACCCGGGTTCGAAACACAGCGGTGCTCGTTTATAAAAAAAAAAAAGATCTAGATGCCGCTCGTTCAGAAAGCAATGGCAAACCACTGAACACTAAACTTGCCCAGGAATCATGAACAGCCAAATGCTGAGGTTGACTGCTACGTCCTATGAAGGACATGCAACTATTTTTGTTTTTACTGAAAGATTGCATAGTCTCTTCTTCCGTGTCGATGTGTATTCTAGACAATGAGTAGTGAGGTGGCGAACATACCTGAGGCAGTTGAGATGTGGTTTTTGTGAAGAATATTGAGAATATCATTAAGAGAGAAGAAAAGAAAAGCTGTGGTATTGACAGCTACAGCTGTTACTGGATCAGCCATTAAACCCATAAGAAAAAGGTAAATGAAATCACTGGGGAATATCCAATAACAAGTCAACAAAATAATTAGCTTTATGTAGAAACAGTTCTACGAGTATATAATAGATACAGTTGAAGACAAAGGCAGATAATGTGTAAAAGGTAAATAGTTGAGCAATAAATATAAGCAACATACACTTCATTATAATATCAGTGGGTCCTATGGGTCATCTGTAGTCTCTGTCCCGTGAACTGCCAATCACTTCTGACATCGATGTTTTTCACTTGCACGATGCCAGTCTGTCAAGCATCCATCCATCATGTGCCATGCCGGTAAGCGTGGGCGGTCATGTTCTGCCATCTCACTCGATCACCAGAGTCGTGGATCAGCTCTGTGTTCCTGTCTCGACCATGCCACGTTGCCAAGCCATCCAGGTATTTGCTTCTAGTTCTTCCCCTTGGTCTCTTCCCTTCGATCTTGCCAGTTGTCACCAAGTTCTCCAATTAATTTCTTCTCGTAACATGCCCCAAAAATTGTGACTGTCTACGTCTAATGACTCTAATCAGTTTACGATCTTCATGTGTTTCTTGAAGGACTTGTTCGTTGGTTTTTCTATCTGTCCATTGTATTCTTTGCATTTTCCTCAGAAACCACATTTCCACAGCCATTAGCTGTTTTTCAGCTTGACTGCTTATTGTCCACGCTTCACATCCATACAAAAGTATAGCTTCTATGTAGCATCTCAACACTATTTTTCTCGTTTCGATTGATATCTTTTTGTTGGTCAGTATATTTTTCATCTGGCAAAAGGCTACCTTCGCAATGGCAATTCTTGTTCTAATCTCTTCAAGGCATCTCCCATCAGATGTTATGACTGTGCTGAGATAACTGTATCGATTCACTTGTTTAAGAATATGTCCATCTACTCGTATATCACATTGTAGTATTTCATTCTTCCTAGTGACGACCATAATCTGTGTCTTCTTAATATTCAGTTCTAACCCTAGTTGTTCACTGTGTGCAACAACCGCATCTACTAAATTTTGCAGGTCCTGTTCATTGTCTGCAATCAAGACTGTATCATCTGCATATCTAATGTTATTGATGTATCGTCCTCCAATGTTGATTCCTTCCATATCTTCTATATATCTAAATATATGTTCACTGTACAGGGAAAAAAGATCTGGAGACATTACACATCCCTGTCTCACACCTCTTTTAATAGGCTGATATTGACCTACATCGTTATCAATTCTGATGGCAGATTGTTGTTTCCAATATATGTTTTTTACAAGTCTAAGGTCTTTGTCATCAATTTGTAGATCTTCAAGCATCCTTATCATGTCGACATGTCTCACTTTATCGAAAGCCTTTGTGTAGTCAATAAAGCAAAGATATAGACCTTTGTTTACTTTTATAGACCCCTATCCCGCCACCTGTCTAGCATCTACTCTCTAAGTCTCAGTTTACACTTCCTCCACTTTCCCCTTGTCACGTCCCACTCTAGTTTTCCCCTTCTCATGATGTGAATAATAGGTTCTCTTTTTGAGTTAAGTTCTTTCAAGATATCTTCATAACACTTTCTATCTTCCCCTAGATCTTTCATCATTATAAAACAACACCTCTGCTGCTGTCTTGTAGCATTGAGACATAACGATTATTAGCTACAAGGCGCATGAGGAAAGGTATTATCAGTCTTGCCAACTGACTTTATCATCTAAGATGAAGGTGTGCTGCAAGACTGTCAGTTCCTTGAGAGGTCCATAGCGATAACTTGGTCTGAATTGTGGGGAACACTGTATGGTTACAGAAACAACTGGAGACAGACCAGCTGTATAACAGTGAATACACAAAGTGTCGTCTTTACAATGAAGGTGAGTGAGTTGAGCGCTTGCCTACCTAATCTGTGATCCTGTTCAATCTCTAGCAGAGTAAGGAATATTTATTTTTTTCCCCGAGCGGTATGGCTCTATGTTAGACCCAGTTTATAACTGTTCTGGGAATTGTTTGAGAATGAAATGCGACGAGAAAAAGAACTGACCACTCCCACCTTTTTATGTCGTTGTATGGATAGGTTAAAGAGAAATAAACCAACGGTTATGTCTGCTATGTGGATATTTCAGCTTCACAATGTTGAACTGCTGCTGTAGATTAACACATTCCGTCTCTTGAACCTGTGGTATATTAGGCCATTCAATACGAGCATATTCGTATGTTCGAAAACTATTCCCCATCCGTATTGTTTAACAGTTAGATAATTGTCATTACTTATTAAAATGTTTATATTCTTTAAAGCTTATAATCGTATGCTGAGTCATGGTCGCTTCAAACAATATTTTATTAATACATAAACACATATTTTTATTGAAAGTATCAGAAAAGTTTTAATTGTATTGACAGGTAACGTTTTATTGTTGTTGGCGATTGGATGGAGCCCTTGCGCATTGTTTCATCCAAGGCCTACTGTCTTTCTTCCTATTGCTCTTCTCGGTGCACTAATTTCCATCGCCGCTACATTGACAACAATATTAAAGAAATCAAAGCCGTTTCGTTATCTCGGTGAATATTTTATTTTAAGCAGCATCTCAAACGCAGTTAAAAATAAATTCGCCATTATCAAAGCTCGACATATATTCACTGGAATGTGAAGTTTATCAGCATATATCAGTTTCTTTTTGAAAACTCTCCACCTGATGAACACATTCAGACTACATTGACCTGACATTCCTCATTCAGGAAGAAAATACAGCTCGTCAAGTGGAAGCACGATTCATCCACCGCCTCTGTGTTTTCATTCATGACGGACAAAGGGAATGTTTAAACTGGGAAAAATTAAATGCAGATATTTAAATTCCCACACATTGAAAAGAAAATCAAGGTATTGGTGAAAACTGCTGGTAGGACTTTCTTCTCATTTTACCTAAGAGTATCAGCATGCCCGGATAGCAGGCTTCACCTTTTATTATGACGTCATATTTGTGTATCAATCCGATGCTTGCCTTCCCAAATCTAGTAGACTGGAGAAAGTGAATAATTTAGCGTTTTCAGATAATGATGCAGGCTTTCAAAATGAAAATTGTTGATTTTATTCGTAAATACTCAGTATTTATGTTGATTAAATAAGGAATGGCTATTTTGGAGAAAGAATGGTTATTTAGTTAGCTTGTCGCGGTTCCAAATTCACGTCAAAGGCACGCCCCATTATTCTCCGTTCCTGTGCCAGTGAATATCACACAAAATGCTTCTCATTTCCCCATGTGAAAAGTAGAACAGACAAGAGTCTCGACAAACCAACAGCCCGTATAATGCGGCTGCAAGAATGCCAAGACAAAAGTCCGCACGAAAAATACAGTTCGTCGTCGATAGAAGCGGCAATCACTAGAAAAGCAGAAGCCACACATTACTGCATGAGGCAACCCAGTTAGTTCAGTGTCAGGCCTGCCACCATTTTTATGAACATGTAATTCAAGCTACAATCAACCGCAGACAAATGTAAAAGCATTTCACACGAAATTCACGGCTCACAGTGTCGCTCCACGCACTTAACTCAGTAGCAGGGCAAAAGGACCATATATATATATATATATATATATATATATATATATATATATATATATATATATATATATATATATATATATATATATTATATATATATATATATATATATATATATATATATATATATATATATATATATATATATATATATATATATATATATATATATATATATATATCTGTGTGTGTGTGTGTGTGTATGTGTGTGTGTGTGTGTGTGATTTTTATAGGATATTCATTTTTATAGCTATTCAATGTACAGGCTGGGCAAATATTGGTGTTGTACCGTGCAAATGCCCGTCTCCCTGGCCGATGAGTTAAACGACTTTCTCCGTAATCCCGTTTATCCAAGTAGGGTCTCTCGCAACGCGCGAGAATTGGTAGCAGTTCTCGCCGCGTTGGTGACGTACGGGATAAGTGAGCCGGCCGCTCAGAAAGCAATGGCAAACTACTGAGCGTAATCTTGCCAAGAAATAAACAAAAGCGGTAAAGTGCTGGTGTTGACAGCTATGTCCTGTAAAAAGGATATGCGAAAAAAAAAATTAAAACAAAAACTGCAAATGTTGTATGTAAACGTTGGATAAATGATGAATATGCATGTCACACGTAACAGCTACACAAATGTTCGATATGCATGATGTGTTGACGAAAGTACAATTTTATGTCTAATTTTGGTCTTGGGTGAAGAAATATGCTTATACTTAAGGTATTAATTAGTCAAGTACCACGAATTGCATTCATAATCCATTCGCCACAGAACCATTGGTGCAGGCTGCATTAACACGCAAATAACAACAATATTAACGTATTCACAAGACCACCGTTCTTGTCAGAGCATATTTTATGTTAAACAGCTTCTCAAATGCGGCTAAAAATATACAAGCCGTTATCATCCCGAAATATAATCACTGGAATGTGAACTTTATCAGTATATATCAGTTTATATCGAAACGGCGCTTACTTTCTCAGTTCTAGTAGACGGGAAAATGAGAAACATGCATTGTAATTAAATTATCTACTTTATTTCTTCTTATAATGTGTCGAAACCTTCAGTCTATGTCTATTTTATCTAATCTGTTTCCTGTTTTGATTTGTTTCATGTAGGTCTCGTTCATTGGTTTTTCTTTCTGTCCATGGTATTCTTTGCATTTTACTCACAAATCAATTACCACCGCCATTAGAAGTTTTTGATTTTTTTTGCTCATCGTCCATGTCTCACATCCACACACTAGTACAGGTTCTATGTAGCTCCTCAACACTATTTTTCTCGTTGAAATTTACATCTTCTTATAGATAAGTTTGTTTTCCTTCTTGCAAAAGGCTGCCTTTGCCATAGCGATTCTCGTTCTAATCTCTTTAAGGCAGATGTTATGACTATTCCGAGACAGTTATACCGAGTCAATTCCATAAGAATGTTCCTATCTCATCTCATCTCATCTCATCATGTTCCTCTTGTACCTTGCGGTGTCGAGGTGAAGTATAAACTTCGTGAGAGTGCCCGGTTATGGGCTTCGTATATCGACATTCCCATGGATTCTGTTATTCCCTCCGTCCAACGTTTACGTGGTCGGCCTCTTCCTCTGTTTCCATCTGGTCTGTACATTATTGCTTGTTGTGGCATGCTGTTGACTGGTAGCCTACTTGCATGGCCAAACCATTTGACTTGCTGCTTTCTAATAAAATCTAGAGCAGCTTTAACCCCTACTTTAGTCCTGATTTCTTCATTTCTCATCTTATCTCTTCTTGATACGTTGAGTATTCTTCTCAGAAACCTCATTTCTGTTGTTGTGATTTTTCTTTTCTCTTTTTCTGTCATTGTCCAGGTTTGGCATTCGTAGCACAGAGTTGGTATGAAGATTGTGTTGTAAAGTGCTTCCTATGTACCTGTATATTATATTGTGGTATCTTCTTAGAGACGATCATGATCTATGTCTACTTAGAATTTTATTCTAACCGTAATTGTTCACTGCGTAGACTAACAGCATCTTTTAAATGTTGTAAATCATGATTTTTGTCGGTAATCAATACTGTATAATCTGCATGTATAATATTATTAATAATAATAAAATGTGGCTACGGTGTATAAATACGGAATGGCCAATTTGGAGAAATATTGGTTAGGCCTATTTACACTGAGCAAATATTGAGTATACGTTGAGATATGATTTCATCTAATATGGAGATTCTGCAGATATTAAATATACACGCCAGGCGAATATTAGGCTTGTATTATTCGAATGTCGCGTGAAAATGTTTAACAAATCTTGGACCTGTATCTTGTGCTGATGAAAGTGGCAAGTGAATAGAGCGGAGAAATATACGTAAACTCAATGAATCAGTTAAGTGCAGTCTCCACTCTGACTGTTGGCTGCAATGGATGTCAAGCTCCTTTGTGTTAAAAACTGCTTGCCGAATTTTGTTCTCATTTCGCCTTGTAGTATCAGCATGCATGTATAGCAAGCCTTATATTATAACATCAGATTTATTTATCGATCCGGCGCTGACTTTCTCGGTTCTTGCAGACGGAAAAATGAGAAACATGTAGAGCCTACTGAGTTAAGAGTTCTCTGATAATTATACAGTCTTGCAACATGAAAATTATTTATGTTTGCGTAATTAGATTACAAAGTAGCCATGTTGTAAAAATATGTATGGCTATGTTGGGAAAATATTGGTGATTTGTATGTGGCAAATAGTGAATATATGTGCAGTGTGATTTCATATAATACGCATGTTACAAATATATTTTATGTACAGTCTGGACAAGTATTGGGGTTGTATTGTGCACATGTTTCATGTTGTCTGTTGGACAAATGTTCGATATACATGATGTGTTGATGAAAATGCCAATTTAATATCTGGCTGCAATGGATGTCACAAAGCTTGTGTATTTTTTTTTCAATTCAGATGGTACTTTAAAACAAACTGTTTTTGTTTCACCTTGTTTGTTTTCTTTTCTAGCTCTTTTGTTATTTATAAAATTGTAATAAATCTCTGGGTTTAATTTAATTGACAGTTTATAATTGTCTCGAAAGATGGGTGCATGAAGCCACAGTGCATTGTTGTTTTTTTTCCACGGTCCAGAATACACTTCTTACTCCCCTACTTTGTGCACTCAACTGGTACGCTTCTGCACTAACACACCAATAACAACAGTATTAAAGTAATCACAGCATTAACATTCTTTTCGGAGTATATTTGATTTTAAGCAGCCTCTCAAACGCGGCTAAAAAATATACACGCGGTTATCAAAGCTCGACATATATTCACTGCAATGTGAAGTTTATCAGCATATATCAGTTTCGTTTTGAAAACTCCCCACCTGATGAACACATTCAGACTTCGTTGACCTGACATTCTTCATTCAGGAAGAAAATACAGCTCGTTAAGTGGAAGCACGATTCATCCATCAACTCTGTTTCCATTCATGACGAGCAAAATGAATGTTTAAACTGGGAAAAATCACAAGCAAGGATTTAATTTTCCCCCACATTGAAAAGGAAGTCAAGGTTGTGATAAAAACTGCTTGCATGATTTTCGTCTCATTTCGCCTTAGAGTATCAGCATGCTCGTATAGCAAAGCCTCAACAGTTATTATGACATCAGATTTATGTATAGATCTGGCGCTTGTTTTTCCAGTTCTAGTAGACTGGGGAAAGAGAAGGACATAGAGCTCATTGAGCATTTAGATAATTATGCAGGTTTACAAAATGGAAATAATTAATATTCAAGTAAATAAAGACTAACTATATTGCATAAACAAGGAATGGTCATGCTGGTGAAATATGTGTTGTTTATACTGAGCAAAGATTAAGTATATGTAGAGATATGATTTCATTTGATATTCACTTTCTATGGATATTAAATGTACAGGATGGATACATATTAGGGTTGTATTGTGCACATGTTGCACATAAACCTTGGACACATTTTGGATATGCATGTTGTGCTAATACAAATCTCAATTAATCATCAGAATATGTTCCACGCTGGCGAAATACATTTACTAACTTATCTAGTCTAGTGTTGCATCCGCAATAAAAGATAGCTGCAATGGATGCCAAACGTTTTCTACATCTTCATCTCTGGTGGTACATAGGTCATACTGCTTCATCTCCATCTCTTGCTGTTTTTTTTCTCTTGTTTTGTTAACTAGCTATTGTGTGGTTACCTTCGTTTTTATTCTTTGGTTTAATTTTCAAAAGTGGAGTCATGGCTAGTTACAATATTTGACTTGTATCTGTTTATTTGCTCCATCAGTTTTCATTTAAAGATTTTCTGGGATCCCTTCATGCAATTTTGCTCTTGTTTCAATGAACTGTTATCTAATCTTGTGCATTTCTGTTTAAAACCTATTACGACCTACAATAGAACCCCAGCTAAGCGAAACACAACTTGGCTTTAGGAAAATCAAATGATTCACATATGCCATCTTTAATCTTACACAGCTTATAGAAAAATCAATCAAATTTGATTAATTACTTTGCTTAGCCATTGTTGACAAAGAGAAAGCATTTGATAGAGTAGATAGAAAACAAGCTATGGGAAATCCTTAAATGATGTGGAGCTAGTACACATCTAAGAAACATTTGTAGAAACTTATACAACAACAGTGAATGCATAGTGAGAGCAAATGGAGGACACCTAGAACCCTATATCATAAGATCCGGAGTACGACAAGATTGTGATATGTCCCCTGTCTTGTTCATAACCTATATAGACAGAGTATGTAAATAAACCAGCCAAACAGAGACCGCAACAACACCACACAACGAACAGAACACCGACAAAGAACAAACGGCAAATTACACCATTAGAGAACTCCTGTTTGCGGACTATCAAGCACTAATGGCAAAATCAGATGTAGAATTACAAGACCACATAGAATGCCTAAATGAAGTGTATGAAAACGTGAACATTACCACTAGTACAACATATCCAAAGGAGAACAAACAACAAAGATTCATCTAAAAGAACACCCCCTGAAACATGTATAAGAGCTTCGGAGTTCTTATGAAGTATAATATCATCAAATGGGCAAATCAGTAAACGAGATTGAACATAGATGTAATAAGACAAACCAATTCTCTGGACAAATGGCACAATTACTAAAGAACAAACACGTAGCAATAGCTACTAAGAAAGCACTATACAACACAATCTTCCTAAATCTATGCTACCAATGCTGAACTTGGACAATGACAGAAAAAGATAAAAGAAAAATTACAACAACAAAAAATGAGCTTCCTGAGAAGAATACTCAACGTATCAAGAAGAGAGAAAATCAGAAATGAAGAAATCAGGACTAAAGTGGGGGTTATAGCAGCGCTAGATGTTATCAGAAAACAGCAAGTTAAATAAATGGTTTGGCCATGTAACTAGATTACCAACTTACAGTATACCACAGCAAGCAAGTAATACTGTACAGACCAAACGGAAGCAAAAGAAGAGACAGGCTGCGTAAACGATGGACAAAGGGAACAACAGAGTCCATGGGAATCTCAATACATCAAACCCATAAAAGGGAACTCTCCCGCTGTTTATGCTTCCCCTCGACACCATAAGGTACAAGAGGAACAAGATGAAATGAGATTTACAGACAATGTTTTCAAAAAGGTAGTACCTTATTGTCTTCAGTAACTATATATCTTCTTTGCCTTTCATCGCCAAATGGAATGTAGGCCAGGAACCATTTCCCTGCAGGCCCTTTGAAGATCTTTTCAAGGTTGGTTGGATGTTGCGGTTAGTTTCTATGGGACTGTCTAATTAGACAGTCTCACCCCAACCATCCTGAATCTTCCATTACGACATGCATGGTAGATTACAGTGCTGCTATTATTTGCTCACCTTATGGGTAGTAACATACTATAAACTTCCCATCATTTAGCTAGTGGGAACACTCTTTCCATTAGAGTATATTTTATTTTATTTCATTTTATTTATTTATTTATTTTTTTAATGGGGGGGGGGGGGGGGGGGGGGTATGTTTTGTAGCCGTCTCCCTGGCCTAGGCGTTAGCGACTTTTCCCGTAGTCGCGTTTATCCATGTGAGCAAACGCAGCTGCGCGAGAATCGGTAGCGGTTCTCGCATCGCCCGTTACTAACTGGATATATGCGCCGGCCCCTCAGAAAGCAATGGCAAACTACTGAGCGTAATCTTGCCAGCGATGTCCTGTAATAGGATATGAGAAAAAAAAATATTTTTGTAATGACTTTAACATATGCACATCGTTATGTTATCGATTCCAAGACTGGTTCAACCTTTTTTTTTTCTTGCCTGTTCGTCGCGTTGAACGCAAACGTATCCCATAACTTCTAGGAGTGCACTCGACTGATGTTTGTGTGTGGATTAGCTTTCCCTGTTACCAGTGTCACTCGCCATGAGGCGAATGCACTCCGACTTCTGAGGTACTTTTAATTTACGTCCCCAAGTCAAGGACGAGAAGTTACAATTTTATTCTAGCTGACCAGTGTAGTGGTTGAACCTCACTAAATCGGCATTAGCACACCGGATGTTTAAGAAAGAGCGCTCATATCCGTCAGTCATTAATTTGTTAACAAATAAGAGAGATTACGACTTCAACGTTTTTTTTTTTTTAAATCATGAAGGTTCTTTTCACCTGTCGCTGAGAGAACATCTCAAATGTCTTCATACGTGTTCCATTCTGTTTATGTACTGTTCGTATAAGAAAGCAATGGCAAACTACTGAACGTAAGACATCACTGCCAAGAAACCATAAACAGCAAAAAATGCTGAGATTGACTGCAACGTCCTGTAAAGGATTTGTTATTAACTTTGCTAACTGTCCGTATCATGGAACCATGTAATGAACTGGCCAGAAGTACGCCGTGTGGATTGCTTACAAAATTACTGTACAACTTTATTCCATTTTGTTCTTATTTCAATTTTGAAAAAAAATATTTCCTTCCTCACCTTCTATACGCCTGCTCCATGGCGAAGGGGTTACGGCCAAAGTTCGTAATCTCGCACACCCGCGTTCGAAACACAGATGCAAGCGATTTGGCAGCAGATCGCGTTGCGTTGGTTTTTTACAAAATAGTATGTGTGACGGCCATTACTTAATGTAGGACTTGTCAAGAGATCACAACAGCAAAAAATGCTGGTGTTGACTGCAACGTCCTGTAAAAGGATATGCAACTAACTAACCTTCAATACAATTGTGATGACACTTCTTAATTAACCATTAACCTTAAAAACGATATAACACAAGCGAAAGGGGCAAAACATTCATTAAACATGAAAGAACACCCATTTCTTTTTTGTGTTAATATGATTATTCTGATTACTATAGTCCTTTCTGTTTCTTCTTTCATATACAATTGTTATTTTCTGTTTTGTATAGTTTAACTAGATATTCTTCAATAAATAATTTTCCTGCCGACTTGGCCAATTTAGTTCATGACTCCTAAGTGTCATGTTCCATCAATCTATATTTCCCAGAGCAAATATCTATATGAGGCCATCGCATCTCCCCGTGAACTGTGACTGATGTTCGGTTTGTTTGCAAATCTCATCTGTCAAACTCAAATTCCTTCCCGGGCGGGATTGCGATTACAGTGGCAGAAAGGCGGCTATTTTCTACCAGCAATAACATGGACATTTAATATAATCGGAATGTAGGACTGTATATATATATATATATATATATATATATATATATATATATATATATATATATATATATATATATATATATATATATATATATAATATGGTGGAGAAGAACAGGTAAGAAATGGAGAAAACTTAATACATTAACATCATGTAGGCTTTTTGATTGGAGCCGCATTAGTGTAGCTACACGATCGCCTGCTGGCCCGGTGATGTTGGGTTCGAATCTGTATCGTGGCGGATTATTTAAGATTGACGCGGACTCGACGGTCGACCCAGACAAAAATATGTACCAAGACTTTTAGTATAATACTGACCACAGCAAACAATTAGTGCCGATTGGTCTTTAACAACATGGGTTTAGCACCATATACCCAATTAGTATTAAAGACACATAAAGGGTTCTTTATTTATTATCAACTTAAATAGCTACCTAACCTTCTTTTTATTGTGTTCGCATATCCTTTACAGGACATCACTGTCAACATCAGCATCTTTCAGCTGATTGTTGATTTCTTGGCAAGAGCGACCGGCTCACATACCCCGTAAATTACCGACGCGGAGAGAACCGCAACTGATTCTGCGCGCAACGTCACGTTACTCACGAGAGCATACGGGATTACGGTGAAAGTCGTGTAACTTCCAGACCAGGGAGACCGGCACCTACCCATCTACATAACTATATATCTACTTATCTGTATGTCTGCCTATCTATCCATCTATCGATCAATCTGTGGATGAGTCAATAAGTTTATCAAACAACCAATCAGTCTCTCTATCCAACTATCTATATATCTATCTATCTATCTATCTATCTATCTATCTATCTATCTATCTATCTATCTATCTATCTATCTATCTATCTTTCTATCTGCCTGCCTGTCTGTCTGTCTGTCTGTCTGTCTGTCTGTCTGTCTGTCTGTCTGTCTGTCTGTCTGTCTGTCTGTCTGTCTGTCTGTCTGTCTGTCTGTCTGTCTGTCTGTCTGTCTGTCTGTCTGTCTGTCTGTCTGTCTGCCTGCCTGTCTGTCTGTCTGTCTGTCTGTCTGTCTGTCTGTCTGTCTGTCTGTCTGTCTGTCTGCCTGCCTGCCTGCCTGCCTGCCTGCCTGCCTGTCTGTCTGTCTGTCTGTCTGTCTGTCTGTCTGTCTGTCCTGCTGGTCTGTCTGTCTGTCTGTCTGTGTAATTGACCCAGGGATCTGTATTGGTAAGACAGCGCACTAACCACCATGCCACCGTAACTCCTCGCTCATTCAGAAACCGCACCTGCGTAGGTCTTTCGCGCAGCAACTAATCAACGAATCGGGAGTTGTTTGGTACAGAACCAACGGATTTATGGAAATAATAACAATCTTCTTTATGTGAGTACATGGGACAAACCACTCCACGCTCACGTGCTGCCAGCCGTGCAATTGCTATAGTTGTTCAGAATATCGAACCCGCCACGTTACTTAAAACACCAGTGTAATACATTCCTCGCTCCTGCCAACGACAGGGAGATGCTGTTTTGATTAAATGTCAACATAGTTAAAGATGAAGATCTTAAAGAACAGAACATATGTAAAAAAGATGCAGTTTGCCACTTACATTGCTTCTGGAATAATTGTTATTTGGATTGTAGCACTGGTTATAAGTGTAGTGGCTATATGCCTGCCTACTAGGGCGGTGTTCGTGAGATCGATCCGCATCACGGCAGATTCGAAGTTTGAAAACTGCCCTGTGCTTCAAGCTCTACCAAGCCTTAAATGTGTACCCGGAAACAAATCGGGAAAAAGGGGCGGCAGGCGTGATCGATCACATTGTCCACCGAGTACCGATTTGTCTACATAAATAGGTGTCTAGCACCATATGTCCAATGCAATTTAAGGCGAGCGAAAGGGTCTTTTACTAACTGCTCTCTTGTTACAAGTGAGTTTCGCTTATGGCCAGAGTTACATTGAGCAAATGTTTCATAAGTGTACATAGCTTTTGTTAACGAAACCAGAAATATAACTCTTTAGATCAGTGCTAACATTAGAATAACACGATGGAAACCTAATAGTGCGAATCTAATGGATCTTCATAACTGTCCGATGTGTCAGTGTCAGTCCTGGCTTGGTCAGATAAATTCATAAGACCTATTTCACTATACCATGAACAGACAGAAAAACCAGTGAGCAATTCCTGCAAGAGGCAAGTAAAAACCGTAAACTGATTAGAGAAATTAGATGTAGACAGTAAAAATTGTTGGGAACGTTATGAAAAGAAATAAACTAGAGAACTTGGTTACAACTGGCAAGATCGAGTGGACAAGAATTAGGGGAAGGCAAAGAAGTAAATATCTGTATGGCTTGACAACATGACATGGTCGGGACAAGAATACAGAGCTGGCCATCGAATCACTGACCTTGGTGATCGAGTAAGAAGGCGAAACGTGACCGCCCACGTTTACCGGCATGGCATCTGATGAATCAATTTCGCAATACAAATGTTTGGGTATGAATTCTGGCTACATATCACAAGTGGAGTTTAAATTGATGATTGACCTGGCTAATGTTATCTTTTTTATAGTAATTATTTGGCCGTGCATCAAAGAACGCGTCATTGCTCCCTGTTCTTATCATCATCATGAGCCATAACGATAAGCTTTGGCGTTCATGATTCGTCATCTCACAAGAACATCAGTCTTGGGTCAGGTCTGTGTTCTTTTCCTGATAAAGTCGCGTGGCGATTCTATTCTGCTTTTTGTAATTCTGCCTTTCTCTTGCTCCTGTCTCATAAATGTTGCCAGTTGTCACAAAGTTTACCAGATTGTTTCTCCTCATAACGTGCCAGGAGCCCTGAGTGTCCACGACTTATTTCTCAAAAAATGTTTTGCGTATCCTTTTACAGGACTTAGCTGTCAACAGCAGCATCTTTCAGCTGTCTGGTGATCTCTTGGCAAGATTACGCTCAGTAGTTTGCCATTGCTTTCTGAGCGGCCGGCTCAGTATCCCGCAAGTCACGAGCGGGGGTCGAACCGCCTCAGCTCACGCTCCGCTGCGAGACTCTGCGTGATAAACGGGATTACAGAGAGAAAGTGTTGTAACCCCACAGCCAGAGAGACCGGCCTTATTTCTCAAGCCGGTTGCTAATTTCCATTCCTTTTTGCATTCTTTGCATTCTCCCCAGAAACCACATTTCTACTGACGGTACATGTTTCTCAGCTTGTCAGTTTATTGTCCATCTTTCACATGCATATGGCAGTGTAGGTTCTGTATAGCACTCTTTTTCGCACTGCAGTTGGCAGTATTTTTATTGGTATGTTTCTATGTTGAAAAAGGCCATCTTTACCATAGCGATTCTTCTTCCAGCCCCTACAAGGCACCTTCAATCATATGTTATGTGGGTTCAAAGATAGCTGCACCAATTTACCTGTTTAAGAATGTTCATATTTTATTGTACGTTACAGTTTCTTCTTGGGACATCCATAATTGCGGTTGCCTTACCGTTTAATTCTAACCCTAGTTGCCCATTGTGTGCAATAACCCATTTGCTAAATGCTGCAATTCATGTTAGTCACACTGAAGATTAGAATCAGCATGTCCCAATGTATAAGAGCGCTCGTTCTTAAACATCCGGTATGTTGATGCTGGGGTAGGGGACTTCAAATCCTACACAGACCATTGGACTAAAATATTGGCTTCTCGTCCTTAACTTGGGGACGTAAATTACAAGTATCTCTGAAGTTGGAGTGGGTTCGACTGATGGTGAGGGACCCCGATAATAGAGAAAGCTAATCCACGCGCAAAATTATGCTCAATACGGCAGCGGCGAGTATAAACTACGCTTGAGTGCCCTCTTCCCCCCAATGTAAAAAAAAAAAGCCGAAAAATCTGTAGACTTCATCTCAACATGTCACTTCACTGTCCTTGAATCCCATCTATTTTCAGCTGTTCATAAAGAAAAACGCAGCTGATCGTGGTTATCAGTGGGATGTAATAGTTATCTGGACATCCTCTTTTCCCTTTCCCCTGAAGTATTCAACAACTGACCACATTATTTCGTATTATGACCACACCAATACAGACTAGTAGTTTGTAAAACTATTTTGCAATAGTTGTCAATTTCAACGCTGACCTCTCTATGCGAAGGAAAACTATATGATGAGCGATTCAGATGTTCACGGCATCTCATTATGTGGTGTTACCGATTAAGTGAAGTTAATCACATGACTTCACTTCACTTCACTTAATCGACATCACGTATCTTGTTAGTGAGTTTGTGATTGTGAGTGAGTATATTTGTATGCGAGGGAGTGTGTAGTTGTGTGTTATTGAGTGGGCGCATAACTGTGAGAGTTTGTGTAATTGATGTAAGAATACTCTCGTTGCGTGACTCGACGAGAATTAGCAGTGGTTCGAATCGAAAAAGTGACTTATGAGAGTATGGAGTCGGTCGCTCAGAAAGTCATGGCGTGCTGATGAGCGTAATCTAGCCTAGGAATCAACATACAGCTGAAAGATGCTGGTGTTGACCGAAATATCCTGAAACAGGATGGAAACGCGGGAAAAAAAAATATATGCATTTATGTATGTACGTGTTTATAAATGTGCGTATGTACTTGTGACTGCCTGCCTGCCTGCCTGTCTGTCCCATAGCATGATAATATGCATTGTTTATGTTTACAACATTCATTTGACAATGTTTCTTTTCCTATGTGAATGTAACATGCACAATTGGTCAAAGAAAGATGATTGAATGTAAGACGGGCCTGGGTGCCCAATTTATGACACTTAGAATAAAAAGTTCGTTCGTGTATTCATTCTCCAGATAATGAGACGTGGTAACCACCTATATCCCCCATTTTGCCTTGTCATGCAAACTGAAATCACGTCACATGTCGAGGAGCGGCTGACTGAGTGGCTAGTGTGATGGTTCTCCTTCGGGAGATCCAGGTTCGAATCCTTGGTAAGGTGTGGATGTTTTTATTTTCTTTTGGGGGCAAAGGAAAAAACTAACCAGCACATGTCTGGCGACTGCACTAGCCAGGCGGTCTCAATTTCTCACCCTCAAGACCCCCGCAAGGTACTATAGGCAGTAGATGACATATCACATGACATTTTTACAGGGGTAAACACGCATAGGATACGGGTCTGCTTTGTTAATCTGGTAGACACATTGGCAGGTTTATATGTTTCCTGGTGCTGATAAATACACGCATATTCCCATCTTGTCCTGACATATATTTCGATTATATTTTTGATTAATTTATGGTGCATGTAAAATGTTGACACGGGTATAAATACTTGGATAGCTTGACCACATGGAACAATATGAACAATACCAGAATGATCTCACAGTAGATCTCGTGAAAATTTTAACGTAGATCATCAATATCCAGTGCCTTGTCGTCTGGCGTGGGCGATCATGCCTCTTCACAATTTGCGATCCATGAGGGCATGGATCAATTCGTGTGTTGGCTTCCTTCCGTACCATGACACAAGACTGTTAAGAATTTTCTCACGCTGTCTTCCTCTATCTCTCTTCCAGCAAATCGTTCCAGTTGTCACAACATGCTCCTGTTTTTGTCTTCTCATAATGTGGCTAACAAATCATGACTGCTTCTTTTTGATGTTTGGTATAGATTGTCTTTGCGATTTACCTTCCCTAAAATGTCCAGATTGCTCATTTTGGCTGTACAATTAATTTTTAGCATTCTTCTATAAAAACAAATCTCCAAGGCTTAACGTAGATAAGTGAGTCAATTAAAGGGATCCTTTTAATGTCACTAGACTTATTAAGAACATGGTGGTAGCTACGTTTGAAGACCAATCGGCACTTGATGGGTGTGTGGTTAATACCACACCGACAGCTGTGTCTTCTTACAATATTTTCTTCTACTCATTGTAGACTGGGTAAACCTGTCATTAAAGACGGAGTCATTAAATAAAATAAACATTAAATTAAAAAAAACAACCTCCCTGCTACAATTAGGTTTCGAATACATAACCACCCAGCCTTCCGACAAGCGTGCTAGCCGCTGCTTTGCCGTGGCTGCCAGTTTTCAGTAGATACAAGAATATCTAACTCAATCCACTTACAGCCGCTCAAGACGTATTCAGCTAAGTAACCTTAATATTTTCATGTAGTCTTTTGTGTAGTTGTGTGTCTGTTTATGTGTGTTTGTTCTGTGCTGACAAAGGCTTTAGCCACAACGTCCATTTTGTTTCTTGTAATCGTGTTCTAATAAAGCTCACAATCTACTTCTCGTGTGTGTGTGTGTGTGTGTGTGTGTGTGTGTGTGTGTGTGTGTGAGAGAGAGAGAGAGATGAGAGAGAGTAGATGAGAGAGAGAGAGAGAGAGAGAGAGAGATTCATTCAGTAGATAATAGCAGAAAATGATCAGTGACATTGTAATTCACGAATACCCTTTCCAGAGGAAAAAAATCTTTTCTGATATTGTTTTATTGAGTCAGTGTTGCCCAGGCTACCATTAGGTTGGCAGTGAGAGACCCGCTATGGTATAGTGTTAAAGCACTTTCTTACGAAGGTAGTAGTCTAGGTTCAAATCCCAGCAGTGACAGGATTCTTATTTTTGTTCTGTCCTAACTTTGATCAAATATACGACGGATAGATTTAAGAATAGTCTGGCGATTTTATGGGACTAAATGACTGTGAAATAGAGAAATGATAATCCACCCCAGCATATCATTGCCTACAATATGGAACTGCCTGACATCGTACACCAATAGGAACTGTCTGTACGGGGATACATGTGTATACAGAAGAGAAGGCGCCAAGTGGAGCAGGAAGTACAGTAAAGAGTGAAACCTGCTTCGTGTACAGAGAACGAACGAAAGAATCAACTTTATTTTCAAAGGGTCAAACATTAGGCAAAATGCCATTCTTATATTCGGCCCTTGACAAAGAGCTTCCGGTTAAGAGTAATCCCATGTCCTGTTTAGGACTAACTCGAAAGAGAACAAAGGAAGTAAAGAATTTCAAAATTCACTAAAAAAAAACAAAAAAACTCAATTATAACTGACGCTGCAGAAGCAGGTTGAAAGAGGCCAAATTTTAATTGTTTTGTTTGGTAAATATTGGATTGGATTAGATTAGTAATCCCATGTTATACACTGTACGATTTAGGGCAGTGATGATAGGACTTTGATGAAATAAGCTACATGCAATAAGTAGGCATTGTGAGTCTACTGTACCGTGTGTTTGTGAATGTGTTCAATTGATCTCTATTCTGAACAGTTCATTCTTCACATCATGAGAAGCAACAAATCGGAAAAGCTTCCAATTTCCTTTTATTTGCTTTGGGTTTTAATACTCTTAACATCAGCTAGCGTACATAATTATATGTTTTTGTTATTGTAATGTTTGGGTTTGTTAACAGTAGGCATTGACGCAGAAAGTTAATGCGCATTGAAATTTAGATATTAGAAAAGAAATTCCTTTAGCAGAAACTGCCGTTGGGGAATAAAGTATTAGGGATTTGTATATTATATACAGCAACATATATAGGTAAGCTGGCCAGTTTACACCCTTATCGCCTTTCCATCTAAGTCAGTTCCCATAAACTTCTGAAAATGTGTCCAATATCCATTTCCATGAGACTAGGACGATGCCACAATAGGTAGTTAGTTAGTTAGTTAGTTAGTTAGTTAGGTAGTTAGTTAGTTAGTTAGTTAGTTAGTTAGTTAGTTAGTTAGTTAGTTAGTCGCGGTTCCAACTTCACGGCAACGGGTCATCCCCATTATACTCCGTTCCTGAGCCAGTGAATATCCTACGAAATGCTCTTCACTGCCCTAAGTGAAAAGTGAAATAGACAGGAGTCTCGACAAGCCAACAGCCCGCACAGGTATACTGTGTATAATTCCGCCGTCAGAATGCCAACACAAAAGTCCTCCACGGAAAATACAGTTCATCGTCGATGGAAGCGGCAGTCACCAGAAAACCACCAGTCACAACTGTTTAGTCGATGGATCAACATCACGGCACACGGGTGCAACCCATAAGTGCTCCGTTCTCCTCCTAACTCAAACGTGAGTCTGGAAAAACTCAGCTCAGTGCACGAACTCCGTAGCACCGGCGAGGATCCTGAAATACTTTTAGGTAGATTTTTAACTCGAAATTTTGCCCAGGCAGCGCCGTTAGGCTACTCTTTTACGATTTCGAACTGCCAAGTGAATTTTTACGTGCGTAACAATACACAAGGGCGTCCGATCTCACTACCCAGAGACCAGGGGAAATTTATTACTAGAAGTCCACGAGAAAAAATCCCGGCATCACCGGGGCTTGAACCCGGGACCTCTAGCACTCGAGGCGGTCACCATACCTCGAGACCACGCAGGCCCATTGAGCCTCAACTGTATTGAAAGGAAACAATAACCCGACATCTGTTGAGGGTTGAACCCAGACCAATGTTTTGACTGCCAAGTGTATTAACACATTATGCCACTACGAGTCCTCGTAGTCATTAAAGCTCCTAAATAACAATTTAGTGAAAACAAAACGCCAGTAAAGGACATTGTCATGAGTTTAACGTGAATTGTTTTACTTACTATTTGATTCCATGATTTTATAATTTCAGTTCATTACATAGAATGTTAGAGAAGAATGTGGTAGCTGTACGCTGGTGGGTTTACTAAGGCGGAAATGAGGTTTATTCTGGCCGCATCCACGGAAAGATGAAAATGTTAACTGAATTAAAACAAGAATACTATAATCAAAACAATATTTTCCCATAGTGATATTTAATAACTAAGCTACAAACAATACATTGCACGATTTAATGCATGGCATATTTCATTGACTATACAGTTGGATAGACAGAATAATAAACAAAGAAGGCTTTGGCAACCCGATGATCCTGACACACGGGAAGCTGCCCTCGTCGTCGAAACGAAGCATTTTCTTTGGGGAGTGGGGGGAGAGAGAGAGAGAGAGAGAGAGAGAGAGAGAGAGAGAGAGAGAGAGAGAGAGAAGAGAGAGAGAGAGAGAGAGAGAGAGAGAGAAAGGGAGGGAGAAACCGATCGTGTGATTGATATAAAAAATGCATTTCGTGTTCTGTTTAACACTCAATGAACAATTGACAATGAACAATTGTTAAAGCTGGTAGAAGTCGTTGCTATGTATATTATTTGTGCAAACAAAAAGACATGATAGTTTAAAATTACTACCTTAGACAATTTACATTAATATGGAAGCTATTGCGTTGTGTTTTTCAGCTGAAAGGATTTATTTCAGTGTTTTGACTTATGTTGTATGAATTCTGCAGTATGTACCTGACAAGATACAGATTAAACATACCAAGCAATAAACTGTACAATCTATTGTGTATGTCTTCCTTGTTCACGAATGTTATATGTCTCTATATAACAGTGCGATTGTTCAAAATTTAAAATATGCTGAAAATAACTTTAACAGCTAAAATTAGTAATCCACATGTTTTGAAAGAAAACCAGGCAACTTATCACAAACATCAGAAATAGGCAGTCGACATATTTGTGAGAAATAGGCGATCATATTGCGACAAGTATAAGGAGAGATAGAGGAAGACCGCGAAATAAGATTTTCTTGATAGCGTTTCATCATGAAATGGAAGAGTGTTAGCATTCGAAATGGCACAGACTGATATAAATCGCGAAATGTGAAAAGAAGCTAATCATCCACGTCAATCGGCTAAGCACATGTTGATGATATTAAAAGTAAACCCACAATACACTTTCTTGTTAACTATATGTATAAAAATAGTTGATGAATGAGGTAACTGCGGATGTTTAACGGTTTTTAATTACCGTGCTGAAATGAGCTTGTAGGTTGGAAAACAACAACAACATAGAAAGACGCGTCCGTTTAACATTGGCTTCAAGTAAATGGGTTGCATGATGCTTAAAAACAAACGAAACACAAACTATGATTTTTTTTTTTTTTTTGGTTTCTGTTGAATGTATAACATATTATTACAACTACTTAGCTAAATTCGATAAGGAAGGAAACCCGGTAGGGTGGCTAGCATGAGTGTCAGGTGGGCATATTTTATAAAAGCCCAGAGAGACGGAATGCTTTCATTGAAATGGATTTCCATGAAGACCCTGCCTAACAACCAGTACCTGGAAATGTTCTTGGAAGTAAAGGTGGCTGCTGTGATATTTACCACATCACGATTCATGTGCTGATTGGTGCTTAAGACATACAGGGCTACAACCATGTACCATGTAGGCCGCAATGCGTGTGAACGGGTTCTTTACGTTTTACAAGAAAGCGGCTCTGTGGTGAATGGGTTACAAATGTGATTCCAATCCCACATACTGCGTTCGAAGCACAACTGCGGGCGGTTTGGAACCAGACCGCCTTTTGTTGGCTTTCATACGAAGTATCAGTGCCGGTTGTTTCAGAAAGCAATGGCAAACTACTGAACGTATGTGTTCGGATGATACAGTATTGATTGCAAACAATGAACAGGATCTTCATCATTTAGTAGATACGGTTATTGCACACTGTGAACAACTAGGGTTAGAATTAAATTGTAAGAAGACACAGAATATGGTTGTCTCTAAGAAGAAAGAAATACCACAATGTGAAATAAGGATAAATGGGAATATTCCTTAAACAAGTGAATCGGTACAATTATCTCGGAACAGTGATACCATCTAATGGGAAGTGACTTGAAGAGATGGGTGGCGGGGTAGGGGTATTCCCTATCAAAGGAGAAGTAAGGTCCTCCTTCCCTCCGCTAGCCTACGGGATCACCCTTGGGCAAGGTGGAGTACCCGTTTAGCCCCCCGATCAGGGTTACGTGAAGCCATGGGTGAAGGTGGTTGATAAGTTGAAGAGCAGCCAACAGATAGTTGTAGGTTATGGTTTCCAACTTCACAACGGTAGGCAGAGGATCTCTTTTTTTTGGGAGACAATGGCTACGGTCCACAACCAGTATGGTCACTGCTAGGAAGGAAAGCAATGGCAAACTACCTTCTTTACAGATGCCAAGAATATCATGCATTGCAGACTCATCGACATGGTCGAGACAGGAACACGGAGCTGATCCACGACTCTGGTGATCACGTGAGATGGCAAAACATGATCGCCCACGCTTATCGGTGTGGCACATGATGGATAGATGGATCTTGAAGAGATTAGGAAAAGAAACACTATGGCAAAGGTAGCATTTTGCTAAATGAAAAACATACTGACTATGACAAAGATGTCAATTGCAACGAGAAAAAGCTGAAAAACATCAAATGGCAGTTGAAACGTGGTTTCTGAGGAAAATGCAAAGAATATTATGGACAGACAGAACTAATCAGCAAATCGTACAAGAGGCAAATGAAAACCTCAAACTGATTAGAGAAATTTTGTTGTTTTCCCCTCGTCTTGTAGTCCATGTATGTGGCGTTGGTTATTATGTCTAAACAATCTTTTGTTTCGTCTACTGCCAATCATTTTTATTACTAATATTCCTCCATGCCATGGTGTCAGACAGTCTAACATCTTCTCTCTAGGGTCTCCCCCAGCTTCCCTTTCCTCCAAACGTTCTTGTGTATATGATTATTTGACAGGAATTCCTCCGTTTTTTCTCCCTCTCCCCTCGCCTGGTCACACAAGTTGATAAAGGATATAATTTGTTAATGCTTAATAGCTCCACGGGGACCTAAATGAGATGACACTTATTGTCCCTTGTCCACTCTATCCACCAGAGCTTTGCCATGACAGTAGACACATTCTAGCCGATGTGTTAGAGTAGTTAATAGGTAATATATGTCATTAGCACGGTTGGATGTGGGTTCGACACATACATCCGTTATCTCGCTAACTGGTGGCAGATAGGCCACATACGTGCATTTAGGCCCACATAATGCAATGACCCTATCACGTCACAGACGTATAACAGATCAATGCTTCCAGACATGTTTTACAAAATATTTTAAAAGTATTTTCTGTAATACCTAGGTTTAACTGATTTCTCATGCAGTATAACTCACGGGCATTCTTCGTGCCGAGTGGCATCCTTCGATTAAAACATTCAATAATCGGTGCATAAGTTGGATCTTTTACCCAGGTCCCGCTGGTGTGTTGTAAAACGACGGTAAGATTGTCTGAGTTGGCACCCCTGGATGGAGTACAGGTATGCGACAAGGCCCGTCATGATAGTTTAGTCGACGGATCAACATTACCGCACACTGGTGTAACCCATAAGTGCTCCGTTCTACTCCTATCTAAAGCCTGATTCCAGAGAATCTCAGCTCAGTGCATGAACTCCGTAGCACCGGCGAGGATCCTGAAAAACTTTGGGTCTATTTTCAACTTGGAATTTTGCCTGGGCAGCGCTGTTAGGCTACTATTTTTCGATGTCCAACTTCCAAGAGATTTTTTACGAGCGCAGCAATACACACGGGCGTCCGATCTCACTACCCAGAGACCAAGGTAAATTTTGTTACTAGAAGTCCCCGTGAAAAAGCCCGACCTTCAGCGGGGCTTGTACCCGGGACCTCCAGCACTCGAGGCGGATACCATACCTCGAGACCACTCAGCCCCGGTCATGATAATGCCATGAGTACGGTCGGTCGCGGTTACAAAGCAAAGGCTCACGAAGGTGCGGGAAAGATTGGCCACATATTCATCCGTGCATGCAGGCCTACACAGTGTGATGGTGCTATCATATCACAGACTAAAATCAGGAAACTGCTTTCGGTACAATATAAGGCAGATGTGGTCAGGGCTCTTGGGGATAATATGCTGAAGAACAAACAAATCATCATGACATGAAGAGAAAGGCAGGCAGGCAATGACCAGAGGATTTTGCCGACGCTCAATACCCAAAGAAACAGCCAGGCGAAGACATAATTAAACTCGAAACAGTACCTTAACTATTGGGACTCTTCGCTGGTTGTTGAAGAAAGAGACGGAGCGCGCATGGGAATATGGATAATGTTGGGATGTCATGTCTTGACTTAAACAACTCACATCAACTTATGTAACATCAACTGCATTGACTTAAGTCAACACGTGCAATATGAACTGCAGTACAGTGAAGACTGTTACCAGCACTCTGTTATAGTGTTAATGTTACTGCAATGGACAAAATCTCGTATTTCTCGAGATATCTCTCACGTTATGGAATATACACGGAAGACACTATGAGTCACTAATGAATATCGACAAGTAATATTGTTCGGTAACTCAGTCTAGTCAGACTGGAGATCTGCCAGTAATAGTATAATGTTGATTGATAGGTCACGTGGAAATGAGTACAATCCAGAGTCGATTTATGTAACTGAATACGTAATCAACTATGGCTTGATGCGGAGCGAGTGACAAAACGGGTAATGATGAGAAATGGAAAATAAAGACATAAGAAATGCCGCACGCAACACAAAACGGAAGGACAATGACGATACCCTACAGACTATAATGCTAATGAGGAGTTGAGGAGGACAAGACTATTAGTGGATGACGAGGAAGAAGACCGGGACAACGACAACGACAAAGAGGATTATAACGAACGAACGAACGAACGAACAATCTTTAATATCAAAGGGTTAAGAATTGGGCACATAGGCCCGTCTGACATTCTGCCCTTATTCTCTATTTCCTCGCATGCATTCTTTCATTCAACATCACTTATGAAGCTAATCTTTGACAACAAAAGAACAGTAAGCATTAAAACGCATGAAAAATAATAAACAATACATGACACACTAAGACAGTGTTTAACATGGGCATTACCTATGGAAGGTGTACGTGCCATACATATGGGAATGTTTATTGGCTAGTTGTCGTTTGAGACAATTTTCCATTATTATTGTTTGTTTTTTTCTTCTGGGTGGGGGCGGGGGGGGGGGGGGGGCGGCATGTAGTCTGTACTGAGGTAGTGTCCAAACAGGTTGCGACAGAATGTATAGTGATTTGTGGTGTCCTTGATTTCTTGTGGAAGATTGTTCCACAGCTGAGCGGCAGAGTATGCTAACCTTGTTTTATATAAGTCTATCCTAGGTTTAGGGACATGAAGTATATTTAGTCGTTCGCTATATCTTGCGTTATATTTGAACAATTGCCAAAGGTAGACTGGGGCATTTTGAAATAGGATTTTGTGAATTAGTTTAGCCTTATTAAAAAGTAGGCGCTTGTAGAGTGGCAGTAACTGAAGACGTTCATGTAGGTTAGAATTGTTGGTAAGATTTTCACTATTAATTAAACGCAATGCCCTTTTCTGGAGTGAATAAAGGCGTTTTGCTATTGATTTGGAGCATCCATCCCAAATTGTGGAGCAATAATTAATATGCATTTGTATGTGGGGAGTATAGAATATCTTTCTTGCGTTTTCGTCGAGGGAATATTTAATTTTGGCAAGTTGGTGCACTTATTTGGCTATTTATTTAACGAGAGCATGAACATGGGAGTTAAAGGTTAGATTTTGATCAACGATGAGACCCAGTGCATTGTGCTCTGTTACACTTTCTACAGGCGTGCTACCAATGTGCAGCTGAAGAGCTCTCTGCGAGTTTAGAGTGTGAAGTCTTTGCCTGGTTGCTATTAACATAGATTTTGTTTTAGAAATGTTAATTTTCATGCGGTTTGCATGACTCTAGTTAACTACACTATTTATTTCCTGTTGCAAGGATTATTCTAGCGTATTACAATCAATAGCGTTTGTATATACTGTGCAGTCGTCTGCAAATAGATCGCAGGACGACGAAAGATATAAGGGAAGATCATTTATATAAATGACAAATAACAGAGGCCAAGTAGAGACACCTGGGGTACTCTAATAGTAATGGTAATGGCTTGAGATAAAGACTTATTGTGTGATATTTTTTTTTTCTGTCTAATAATAATGATTTTATTAATGTCAATATATTAAAGCTTACTTTCATTCTTTCTAGTTTTTAATTTGAATAGGATGGTCTATCATTTGGAATGCTTTTCTAAAGTCTATAAACACTGCTCCACATAGAGTAATGTTGTTAATATTTTGATACCAGTTTTCTATCATGTTTGTTAGGGCCGCATGACAATAATATTTTGGCCGAAACCCAGACTGAGTGTCAACTATTAGTTTGTGGCGGACTAAGTGTTCTAGTGTTGGTTTGTGAATGTGCTTTTCTGGTGGTTTGGATAACGAGGATAATATGGAAATTGGCCAATACTTACTCATTATACGATCGTCTAATGAACCAGCATTTAAATAAGGATACACTTTAGCGACTTTAAAGGCTGGTGGAAAGTGACCTTTGGTGAGACATTGATTATATATAAAAGTTAGTGACTCGTAGATCGCCGGTGCAGCATAGCGAAGGACCCGATTACTGATTCTATCTAGTCCTGATGAGTTATTGTTTGTTTTAGGTTACTGAGATGAGTAAATACTTCAGTGGTTTTCATTAGCGGTACGTTAGAGGGAATGTCTCTATAGCATTTGTTCTCACAAAATGATGATAATAAACATATGTCATGTGGAGAATCTGATATTGCAGCCTTCAATTGGTTTATGTCGGATTGAAAGAAACTAACGAATTGATCACATATAACCTGATTTGATGGTAATGATTGTGATGACTTGCATTTGTTTATCAAGGTATTAATTTCTTTCCATATATCTTTAGTGTTGGTTTTATCTATTACCAGATGACCCGGCCCGGCTTCGCCCAGGCCCTGGCGGGGATCCATCTATCTATCTATCTATCTATCTATCTATCTATCTATCTATCTATCTATCTATCTATCTATCTATCTATCTATCTATCTATCTATCTATCTATCTATCTATCTATCTATCTGTCTGTCTGTCTGACATGGCTTCGCCCAGCCCCTGGAGGGGAGCATCTCATTTAATTCATATAAGTAGTCATATAAGCTCCCGTTCCCGACTATCTGTCTGTCTGTCTGTCTATCTGTCTGTCTGTCTCTCTGACCCGACCCGGCTTCACCCAGTCCCTGGTGGGGAGCATCTCATTTATTTAATTCATATAAGTAGTCATATAAGCTCCTGTTCCCGACTATCTGTATGTCTGTCTGTCTGTCTGTCCGACCCGGCCCGACTTCGCCCAGGCCCTGGTGGGGAGCATCTAATTTAATTCATATAAGTAGTCATATAAGTTCCGTCCGATCTGTCTGTCTGTCTGTCTGTCTGTCTGTCTGTCTGTCTGTCTGTCTGTCTGTCTGTCTATGTTCGGCCCGTTCCCGTTAAAAATATAGATAGAATAGAAGAATAGATAGATTGATAGTAGAAAATATGATTGGAAGAGATCTATCAAAAGTAAACTTGTAGTCATATAAGCTCCCGTTCCCGACTATCTATCTGTCTGTATGTCTGTCTATCTGTCTGTCTGACCCGGCCCGGCTTCACCCAGTCCCTGCTGGGGAGCATCTCATTTAATTCATATAAGTAGTCATATAAGTTCCCGTTCCCGACTGTCTGTCTGTCTGTCTGTCTGTCTGTCTGACCCGGCCCGGCTTCGCCCAGGCCCTGGCATGGATCTGTCTGTCTGTCTGTCTGTCTATCTATGTATCTATCTATAGCCAGGGGACTTAAGATATAACAATGCTACTAAAAGTTATGTCCCTTGTTTTATATTTTCTTATGTTCAGTCATGTAATTACAAAATTAAATTTTAGTAAGGTAATAGCTGATAGCTGATAGATAAAACTATGACAGTTGGTTGCACTCGAATAAGAAGAAGACGTGTAGAAAATTTCATCTCAATCGGATGGACCGTTCGCGAACGCATAAAGAACGGACCCACATACATACATACATATACACATCGCCTTTTATATATATATAGATTAAGTTCTTAAAATAGGTTTTCTTTTCCTTTCGAATAACACATTTAACTTTGTTTCCCAGGCTACGGTACGTGGTTAGATCTCTATTTTTAGATGCCCTGTCCCGGTCTCTCATAATTGCACCTACCTCCAGTGTGATCCATAGACGCTTAGTGTAATGTTTAACTCGAACTTCCTTAAATGGAACATGCTAATCAAATACACCTAGAAAGGTCTTCAGCCAGTGGTCCAGCGGACTATCTGGGTCAGGAAGCTGGTAATATAGTCCAGAGATGAGTTGCTCAAATCTTGTAAAAATACATCTTGATTGAAATTTTTATAATTTCTATATTGTATACTTATGTGTTCGCTTAAAGACTGATCATCGCAAGACAAGGACAGAGACATTAAAATTAGGAACATGGAACGTTAGGACGTTAAACAACGACGGAAAATTAGAGAACCAAGAAATTCAAAGAGAAAAAATGTATATATTAGGTATGTGCGAAACGAGATGGACAGGAGCAGGCATCAAGATACATAAAGATTTTAAGATTATTTATTCTGAAGGTGAGGATCGACATAGGGGAGTGGCAATAATTTTGGACCGGAAAACATCAACGTCTGTTCAGGGATATTGGGCCGTGTCGGACAGAGTTCTACTAGTTAAATTGAGTGGCAGACCTTTTAACATAAATGTTATTCAAGTATATGCCCCAACAGGAGAGTCAGTGAAGATAGTGTAGAGGAATTTTATAATGACATAGAGTCTGCCTTAAAGAAATGTAAAAATTCAGAAATAAACATCATAATAGGGGACTTCAATGCAAAAGTAGGAAATCAAGGGGATAGATACACAGTAGGAAACTATGGTTTAGGAGAGAGAAATGAAAGAGGATACAGACTAGTAGAGTGGGCAAAAGAACAGGAAATGATTGTAGGAAACACCTGGTTCAAGCAACACCCTAGAAGATTATGGACCTGGAGGAGTCCTGATAGCAGGATTAGAAACCAGATTGACTACATTCTCATTAGCAGAAGATTTAGAAACGCGCTAACAGTAGCAAAAACAGTTCCCAGTGCTGATTGTTATAGTGACCACAGACTACTCACAGGAACATTGAGGATAAAGTTGAAGAAAGTCAAGTATACAACAGGGAACACTAAATATGATTTGTGTACATTGAGTAATGACAAGGAAATACAAAACAAATTCAACATAGAAGTACAGAACAGATTTGAAATATTGTCTGATCTAGAGATCCTATTCCAGGATGTGGATGATCAATGGGAAATGTTAAAGAATTCAATCAATGTGGCTGCAGAAACAACTATTCCAAAATTAAAGAAGGTGGGTCGTAAGAAATGGATGACAGAGGAAATTTTACACTTAATGGAAACAAGAAGACTCAACAAAAATAATCCTGCCAAATATGAAGAAATTCACAGACAAGTCAGAATATTATGTAGGAAGGCAAAAGAATCATGGCTTGAGGAAAAGTGCTTAGAAATTGAAAAACAACACAACAGTCAAAATACCAAATTAGTGCACAAAAGAATTCAGGAACTTACTAATAAAAGAACAAGTACATCAACAGGCTGTCTAAAAACTAAAGATGGCAAAGTCATAATAGAAAAAGATCAGATTCTACATGTATGGACAGATTATGTGAAAGACCTGTATAATGATAACAGAGAGGAACAGTATGCTATTAGATTTAATAATGAAGGACCAGCAATTTTAAAGATGGAGGTTCAAAATGTTCTTAAGCATATGAAAGCTGGCAAGGCCCCCGGTGCAGATAACATCACAACAGAAATGATTAAAGCTCTAGAAGAATTTGGACTAGAGCAAGTCACTAGACTGCTGAACACATTATATGATACTGGAGATATACCTTCTGAATTATGTAATTCTGTATTTATTGCAATCCCAAAGAAATCAGGAGCCTTAGAATGTGATCAACATAGAACAATTAGTATAATGAGTCACATCACAAAGATTTTGTTACGAATTATCATGCAAAGAGTGAGGAAGAAAATACAACCTGAAATAGGGGAAGAACAATGTGGTTTTGTAGAAGGAAAGGGTACAGTAAATGCTGTGTATATGCTGCGAACAGTTATTGAACGTGCTTTAGAAGTAAACAAGGATATACAACTTTTCTTTATTGACTACACAAAGGCTTTTGATAGAGTTAGACATGTCAACATTGTGGATATGCTTGCAGATCTACAAATTGATGGGAAAGACATTAGACTTATAAAAAACATATATTGGAAACAACAAGCTGCCATAAGGATTGATAATGAAGTAGGACAATACCAACCTATTAAGAGAGGTGTTAGGCAGGGATGTGTAATGTCTCCAGATCTTTTTTCCCTATACAGTGAAAATATTTTCAGAAATGTAGAAGACCTAAATGGAATCAGCATTGGAGGACGAAACATAAATAACATTAGATATGCAGATGATACAGTATTGATTGCAGACAATGCACAGGATCTGCAACAATTAGTAGACGCTGTGGTTGTACACAGTGAGCAGCTGGGGTTGGAATTAAATTGTAGGAAGACACAGGTTATGGTCGTCACTAGGAAGAACGAAGTACCACAATGTAATATACAAGTAAATGGGAATATTCTTCAACAAGTGAATCGGTTCAATTATCTCGGAACAGTCATAACATCTGATGGCAGATGCCTTGAAGAGATTAGAACAAGAATCGCCATTGCGAAAGTAGCCTTTAGCAAGATGAAAAACATTCTGACCAATAAAATGATGTCAATTGAAACGAGAAAAAGAGTGTTGAGGGGATACATAGAGCCTGTTCTTTTGTATGGATGTGAAACTTGGACAATGTGCAGTCAAGCTGAAAAACATCTGATGGCTGCAGAAATGTGGTTTCTGAGGAAAATGCAAAGAATACCATGGACAGATAGAAAAACCAATGACCAAGTACTACAAGAGACAAATGAAAATCGTAGATTGATTAGAGAAATTAGACGTAGACAGTCAAAATATTTTGGACATGTTATGAGAAGAAATGGACTGGAGAACTTAGTGACAGCTGGCAAGATCGAAGGGAACAGACCAAGAGGAAGACCGAGAGGAAAATACCTGGATGGCTTGGCCACATGGCATGGACGAGACAGGAACACTGAGCTGATCCACGACTCTGGTGATCGAGTGAAATGGCGAATCATGACCGCCCTCGCTTTCCGGCATGGCACATGATTGATTGATTGATGTGTTTGTGTTTCGGAGTTTTGGTACCTCTTTTCGACCACCTGCAACATACAAGGTAGTGATCGCTCATTCTATTAATAGGTGCAGCACAATCTGTGATGTTGTCAGCACATGTAGTATAAATGTCATCTATGAGTGTTGCAGATGATTTTGTTATTCTAGTGGCTTGTTTGACTAACTCTTGGAAGTTATATGACTCTATTATGTTTTCCCATGTTTTGTTTGATTTGTTAGCGTCTATGTTGAAGTCTCCAAGCCGTATGATTTCTCTCGCATTATTAAAGACTACATCCATCATAATGGTGAATTTTTCATACCAGATGTTTCCTGTGGCCTGTTGGTACTTGATGTGACGATAGTATGTCGTCTGGCTTGAGTTTCAGGCGGATAACGAGGAGGAGAACAACAACATAAAGTACACGTGGAGGACGTGGACGATGTTTATGGGGAGTGAAGAATCTAACAGAAGACCGACGATAATGAAGAAACATGCACACACAAAAAGGAGGCGCGTTGTGAGGCAGAATTACGCAGGAACGAGTGGGATGAAAAATGATGAAGAAAATAGGGAGGAGCGGCTGGCCGAGTGGATAGCACGCCGGTCTCTCATTCGGAGACCCGGGTTCGATCCCCGGTAAGGTGCGGGATTATTTTCTGTCGGGGGCAAAAGAAAATCCTAACCGTGCACAGTTCGCGGCGACTGCACTAGCCAGGCGGCCTTATTCCTCAGGCTCAAAGACCCCCCTGCCATACACCGCAAGGTACTATATTGGCAGTAAAATGACGGACTATAAGACGCTACGGACTATAAGGACGCACCTTAATTTTTAAGCAATTTAAAAATAAAATAACATTTTTACCATTTTTATATTAATTTCGAGTATAAGACGCACCTTAATTATGGATGCAATTTTTTGAAGAAAAAATTTCGTCTTATACTCCGTAAAATACGGTATGTTAGGATTGAATTGTCATGGATGCATTACGCAACTATAGTCAGTGTCATGTGATGCCTGGTTAAAGATATATGTCAGTTGCACACACGGAAATGCTAACTTAATGGTTATAGGGACCACGGTTGCACAGCTTCTTAGTGCGTTTATAGTCGAACGTTCAATTTCTCCATTAATAATCTAACTGGCCAAGGCATAAAATGTTAGTTAAATTTAGTTGCTTATCCTTTTACTGGATGCCGCAGTCACCCCCAGCTATTTGTGTGTGTGTGTGCGTGTGAGTGTGCGTGTGTGTGTCTGTGTGTGTGTATGTATATGTGTGTGTGTGTGTGTGTGTGTGTGTGTGCTGTTTTTGATCTCTAGGCGTTTACGTTCAGTAGTTAGCCATTGCATAAGTAATGTAATGCACAGAAATATCAATTGTTGAACCCCTGGCGAAACTGTGATAGCACGAGAATGAGTTCACGGGTACTGATCGTCCCCCAAAGAAGTAGAGGTAAACAAGCCGAGGGTATTACATGACGCATTTGATAAACACACAATGAAACCTGTAGCCCCTTACTCGGATTCGAATGTGTCTCATGGAAATAACTCCGGTAAATACCCGTTCATTTATTTCTTATAAATATGTGTACGTGTCTGTATAAACTGTATGTGTTTATATGACTGAGTGTCTGTGTTTGTCTACATGCATATCTAAAAGTATATCTGCATTGCGGATGCCTATTTGTCAGTGTGTATAAATGTAGCGGTTCGCGTCTCTCTGCCTCTGTGTGTGTGTGTGTGTGTGTGTGTGTGTGTGTGTGTGTGAGTATGTGTGTGTGTGTGTGTGTGTGTTTGTATGTGTAACTAAACAAAACATACACGAATATCGCTTTTTACAGCACAATACCGGGAAATGTAATTTCCAGATGTAAACTTCAAGAATCTTTTGAAAACGTTTCTCTCTGCTGATCTGGCAGACAGTGTATTGACAATACGTGAAAACCCCAGAGGAAGTATTGCTTAATCTCCGCCGGTATGTATGTGCCAAACTAGACCTAATCTCAACCAGCATATATGTCATTATCATCATCTTCCACTTTTACTGTCAAGTGGCCAGCGTGGGGAGGAATAACTGGCACTCCAGCGTCTGATGGTGGCACTGGATAGTGTCATTACCCGTTATTGTACAGTGATGTCGTCAATGAATTTTTCTCTCAGGCGTCCCCTTGCTCTTGTATGGAACAAAAGGAAAATCAGAGGCTCTAGCAGAATATATCAATATGAATTGCAAACAATTAGGTATATTTAGCTCCTGCGAAAAGAAGAGACATAATAGACACAGACACAATGTACAAACCTTTCAAATAATTCCATCTTACACAGGTGAAAACAAAGTGTGATTTATCCAAAAACATAAACATCATTGGCACCTTGCCGTCTTGACAGACGATAGTGTGTGCTTTAAAAAGGCATAATAACTTTTACCTATGGTGGTAGCAAATGTGACTGATAAGGTTAATTCATGCTGTAAATGTTAGTTCACAGTGGGTGCATGTGAACACGTGGTCATTTCCACCGTCATGCACCATCTTACGTCTCATCACTGGCACCTTGCCTTGCCACACTCACACATCATTGGCACCTTGCCGTCTTGACAGACGATAGTGTGTGCTTTACAAAGGCATAATAACTTTTACCTATGGTGGTAGCAAATGTGACTGATAAGGTTAATTCATGCTGTAAATGTTAGTTCACAGTGGGTGCATGTGAACACGTGGTCATTTCCACCGTCATGCACCATCTTACGTCTCAAACGCTCGGTGTGTGACTTATCTGCAATAATTTTCTCCTTTGTCTTTATTAAATTTCTGATGTTTGCCCTCCATGCAACACGTTCAGCGGCGACTTGCTCCTAGTGTGCATTATCAATGCCTGTATCAATCATGTCCCGCTTACACACATCTTTGTATCGTAGTAGAGGCCGTACACAAACAGTGTCTCAGTAAGGGGCTACATAAAACATAAACAATCAATAAATATATAATACTGAAGTATTAAAATAAAAAAAATACGTATTATAGGACAACAAAGCACGACCGACGTTTCGTTTCTACGAACCGTTGTCAAGGACAGGAAAACACAAACAGATCAAAAGCTAAATAAAACACAACATAAAATTAAACACAGTTTCTTGTTGAAAGGAGAGAAACGGAAATTGTGTTTTAAACCGTTTTAGAAAGACGCTCTTGGGCTACAAAAGTTTGTGTTGTCAAATGGTGTGTAACTGTCTGATATTAATAAAATACAGGGAATTTAGCATAGTTATACCGTGGCATCAACAACAGTATTGATTCCTGCTGGGTGAATGCAACCCAGAGATTTTATTAATTGGCTTTCAATTTTAAGTCTAATGGAGTTGTTAAAGAAGCAAGGTTTCAAGATTTTTTCACCCATACATCGTCGACTTCATTGTGATTAGAAGAATTAAAGTGGTTAGGGAGAGGTTTGTCAGCGCCTTGATTGCTGTCAGTAAGGTGTTCCCTAAAGCGGTCGGCAAGGCGTCTGCCAATTTAACCAGCATATTTTATGTCACATCGTTTGCAGATGATAACATACACATATATAAGATTGCGGGATGTGCAAGTGAAAGAATCTTTCAAGGAGAAGGTGTCTCAGGGGAATGTAATTGCCGGATCCTAAAAAATAGCAGCTATTCTTTGACGTAGGGCCAGTGCTGGTAGTTGATGATGATGCATTCTAACGAGATGTCCAAACTATTTGATCTTCTGTCTTTATCACAATGAGTAGTAGGAGTGGGGCGCGCAGCCACGTATATTTGTGGACGCGGCTGGCGGCTGATAGTTTTTTGGGAAAATTGCCGACTGAGGGGGAAATTTTAGGTGAAATTTTTTTTGGCGGTGGCTGCCTGGTCTGAACGAAAATCTGTAAAAGTGATTAAGGTAGCGGGCGGTGTGAAGGGGAAACGTTATATATTTTGGTTACGTAGGGTATATGAATATGGCGAGTGAAAGATAAACTTGCAAGGGTGTGATGGGTCGTCTTTATACTGGACGAAGTAAGAGGTGTAGATGGTTACTATCATCTGAACAGTGTGATAGTAGTGTCTAAGTGAAAGTAAAGGGTGGTATGTAGCTTATTCACTACCATCATTACAAAGGAAATCTTATAAAGTAGATGTAATGGGTTTCATTTGGTGGTAAGGGGGGTGGTTATTAGTGGTCAACTAGGAGTGGTCGATATAGGGGTGGTCATAAATGTAATAAGATAAGAGTTTTTATGTTCGCAGTTACACACTGGTCAACCAGTGGTCAAGTAGTCAAGTAAGGAAATTATAGGGGAAAGTACGTATAGTGCAATGGTGGTGGGTAAAGTAAGGAGGAATCACTAGTAGTGATAATAGTACTACCCATATTAGCGATAAGAATATTAGCTGGTGCGTTATTAGAGATACAAGTCTCTATTTTTGTGGGGTGTGTAAATATCATACAAAGAGGGTCATAAAACCACAAAGACAACCACACACATGTACACACACACAAATACAAAGGACACCCAACTACACACACGTACAAACTCAAAGACAACCATACACAGACAACCCATACCATTACTACTGTCACATCAATAGATATACACATGTGCAGAGACAGCACAGACACACTCGTACCATTACTACTGTCACCACAACTACACACAAGTACACACCCATAATCAATTACACAAATACACACCTACTACAAACACAAAGACACACACCCATACCATTACTACTGTCAGCACAAGTACACACAGACACACGCGTACACACTTGATACACTTGTACATACAGACCTACAAGCACACAAAAACAAAGACACACCCATACCATTACTACTGGTACCACAACCAGTACAGATACACTCACCCATAAACACATCGTGTCCCCATAAAACTAAACTATACAAACCACATACCCCCTTTTGGTAAAGAACGCGGATGTCCGAGAAGCCCCTACGTCATCACCGCCATATGCAAAAGTCATTAAGTGGTAGTATGAGTCATCGGTGTGTAGGGAAGCAGGCGGGTGGCGTGAGAATAGCTTGTCTAACTGCCACGTCAGCTATGTAGGGTACAGAACCAGTGTATAAAATAGACGGCGTCTCTTACTCGCTCTACACTAGTTCACGTGCTGACTTGGGTATCTACAGCAGTGCTTCAGGCTGGTGTGAGCAATGTTCGTATAGTAAGCAGATATTGTTCACGTAGTGACTTGGCTAGCTACAGCAGTGAAACAGGTTGGTGTGAGCCTTAGTCCGTGTCGTCGGCATCTGATAAAACAGTGAAACATATATTGTATACAACAGGAACATTATTTGCGGTTGTAAGAAAGAAAAAAAAAACAACCAGTTTATCAATATGGCCACCAGATCTACTTTCACGTGTTCAGTGTGCGACAAAGACTTCCGTGATGCGAATAATCTTAATCGCCACATTCGTACCATTCACGATACGAAAGATCAACCACACTTATGTCATATCTGCGGACAACATTTCAAGAGAAAAGACAATCTACAAAAACACATACGAATACGTCATCACCGGCCTATGGTTACATCAGAACCAGAGACGACACCACCTACAACCTCGACGACACCACCAACTGAAACCAATATAACTAACACTCAGATACAACCAGACGAGAATATTCTTGAACAACTGGTAGAAGACGAAGCGGCCATCTTAGCAGCCGGGGAACCAGAGACACTACACATCCTTCCACCCGATATTCAACAAATATATAGAGAAAATTGGGAAGCTATCAGGACACATCACAAGATTAACAAGTATTTATCGACATACACCTTCTTTATTAGCCCGGAGATACAAAAGCCTATCAACTGGACAGATACGTTGTATAAGATTTTCAATGCTCAAATTAGTCGCTTTAAGATAAATTTTAGCTTTCATCTAGTGTTACGACATAGAGGAACACAAGATCTTAGATTCTATCATGCATCATTTAACAATTCTTCTGTTTTAGAATTTCCAGCGCTAATCAATAACAGACACGACTTTGACGCCTTCCTTACATCAGTACACGAACATGACATTCATTCCTACGCCATGCAACAACGTACAGACACCAAATATACACTAGAGACAGTAGCTGGCATATGTTTTTACCTCTTTCATATGCCCGAGTTCCCGATAGTTTGATGTCTAGGTCATCCCCCAGCTACATTGTTTTATATGTTTGTCAGTAACCATGTTTGTCATTGATGTTTTCTTATATCACTAACCTATTTTCATGAATAACACATTCTTTGATATATTGAAACCAAGATTTTTGTTGATTTTCTTTAGTGGTTTTGTTTTCATGACGTTGTCTGTCCGAGAGACATCAATACTGACAGACAATGAAACAAAGACACATACTGAAATGTATTATGTATTTATTCAACTGATGCTTGCAACCAAGTATAGAAATTACGCCATCCACCTCCCAGTATCCAACGATGTAGCTTATCAGTCATATACAGGCCTACAGATGTAGCGAAGCTTTCCTCCAGGTCCTGGACATTCACGTCTGTGTTGTAAGAATTATTAACCAGATGCTTACCCAGACGCATACCAAGTGTAAAAACCATCATTATTCTCCCATAGTTGATGACGTTATCGGCAAAGACTTCGTCAGCGATTGAAACAAAGACCGGGAAAACGTGTTCGGGCTTGATACAGACTTCTAGTCTCGTGAATAACACATCATGTTGGTTGGCTATCTGACGTACTAAGCGACACAACCTCGAGTTATTGGTCTTTGTGGGCTTGTAGGAACTAATAATAGTCAACGCCATACTCACCACCTCGGTGTGAACTTGTGTCAAGTCGACCTATTGGGTCCATCATTATTATACCAATAGCTACCAGAGATCCCACTGGCGTGCAGTTGGTGGTCAAATGGTCTAATATTATCATCCGACGCGTTTATAAACACCAATGCGACTAGGTAGCCGGTTATTAATACTCATGGATCCTAGGTGGAAACATCCTTTTACGGCCTTGATTGCGGGCCCAACGGGGAGTGGTAAACCGTCTTTGTCCAACGGTTCTTGGCCCATCTACCAGCCATGGTAGACCCCCTTCCAGAGGAAATTATATGGTGCTATGGGGAATGGCAACCCATCTACGAAACTATGAAGGGTGTTCAATTTAATGAAGGTCTGCCGGATGTGGAAAAATGGACAGGGGATAGACGGCGGTTAGTAGTCATAGATGATCTAATGTCTGAGACAGATGACAGAGTGACTAAATTATTTACTAAAGGCAGTCATCATCGCAACCTCAGTGTTATGTATATAGTACAGAACCTATTTGGTAAGAATAAAGAACAAAGAACTATCAGTCTGAATTCGCACTACCTAGTGGTGTTTAAGAATCCTCGAGACGGGTCTCAGATTACCAATCTGGCCAAACAGATGTATCCAGGCCGTGTGTCATATGTCCAAGAGAGTTTTAAAGACGCGACATCGGCTCCACACGGGAATTTGTTATTTGACCTGCGACAGGAAACACCGGATCAGCTCCGCTTACGAAGTCATATATTTCCCGACCAGCATCAAGTCGTCTACGTCCCCAAATAACATGTCTAACCGACTTAAACGTAACGAGGGTATGTTACGCTTCTTGGGTCAGACCAACCCAGCCACTGTGAAGGCAGTAATGAAATCAGCTTCCCCGGATCTCGTCCAATCAATTTGCGAGTGCTGTCACAACGTTTTAAAAGGTAATGTTCCCCTGACACCAGCTCAGAAGAAGCGTCTGCAACGGCACAAAGACAGTCTGAGAGCACTCACTCATAAGAAATTATCGCTCAAGAAAAGGAAAGAGATTCTACAACAAGGTGGTTTCATAGGCGCCTTACTAGGCCCCATACTAAATGTATTGAAAAGCGTGGTGGGTTTGTAATGGCCAAGAAGATGATCTTGATCGATCCCCGGTTGCTAGAAAAACCCTATGTACCACCCGACACACTAAATGATAGTCTACAGGATTTGGATCGTCAGATGCAACAAGTCCTGGAAACAGAAGATCTACCACCTCGTGACAAGGCCAGGGCGTATCAGCAAACATTACAGAGGTATCTGAATCGACTCGAACAGTACAGACACAAGCCTCTAGGGACTAGTAGATATCAAGGAACAAAAACCTGAAGTCACCAGTGTACCGACACCAGTAGCCGAGACACCTCTTCAACCAACACCTCTTCAACCAACACCTATTCAACCGGCTCAAGTAGTCGAGCCCAAAATTGTCGAGACCACACCACATTACAAACTCAGGCGAAGCAAGAAGAAGACTAGGATACCTACCCCCAAGTGGCAAAAATGGCCGCCCAATTAAGAAAATATTACTATGACCCTAAGAAACCGGGGGCCTATGGTGGCGCAGCCGCCTTAAAAAGAAATACTAACCTGAAGAAAATAGATAAATGGTTACGTCATCAGGATACCTACACGTTACATAAACCGATCCGTCGCCGCTTCCAGAGACGCCAGACCATAACAGGTGGTATAAATCACCAATTTCAAGCCGACTTGATAGATATGAGACTATTACAAAGATACAACGATGGGATGTCGTACCTAGTGACTTGTATCGATGTGTTTAGTAAATATGCTTGGGCTATCCCGATCCAGAAGAAAACAGGGAAAGCTCTGGTGGTGGCTATGAGTAAAATCTTTGGTGATAGCCAACCGATAAATTTTCAGAGCGATAAAGGTTCGGAATTCGTTAATCGGACCTTCTTAAAATTTCTGAAAGATCGAGGTGTGCACTTCTTTACCACCGAGAATGAAGATGTGAAGGCAGCGATAGTGGAAAGATTCAATCGAACCCTGAAAGAAAAACTGTGGCGTTATTTCACCAAGACCAATACACTGCGCTACGTCGACGTGATAGATAAATTGATCCAGAACTACAATGGTTCGTATCACAGAAGTATTCGCATGGCCCCTGTGCAAGTCAACTATAGTAATCAAGAAGAGGTGTGGAATAACTTGTATAAGCCGACATACGTATCGAAAAAAGTGCATTTTACACCTGGGGATCGAGTCAGACTGGCTCAACCCAAACAACCTTTTAAAAAAGGGTATATGCCCTCGTGGACAGAAGAATTGTTTACCGTCAGTCGCATAAACCAGACCAGTCCAGTGACCTATGTGGTAAAAGACGATTCGGGACAGGAACTACAGGGCTCGTTCTACAGAGAAGAAATACAACTAGTTGGAGACAAGCAAGTGTATCGTATCGAAACAATCTTACAAGAAAGACCCAGGAGAGGTGGTGGGAAAGAGTATTTAGTGAAGTGGTTTGGTTATCCCAATTCATTCAATAGTTGGATAGCTGACACGCAACTAGCTAGTTATGGAGACTAGTGGTGTGACTGAAGACAGGGTGGAAACTATTGGGGTGCGCCCACAACCGACAGAGGGGGAAAGAACATCGATCTGGTCATTCTTTGGACAACGTGTACCGAGGCCAGAGATTGTATTTCTGTGTCAAATGGTGGTTATATATGCCGTAATTGCCGTGTCTTTGTTCAATCTGACTCAAGGCAGCGCAGACGCACCAGACGGCAAGTTGTGGGTAGCTCTAATGAGTAGTTGTTTGGGCTATATGCTACCTAATCCTAAATTAGAAAAACGATGAGTTTCTACGTAACTTTACCGAGTAATGCTGGACCAAAGGTATTTCCCAACAACCAACCAGGTCACTTTTTTGTCAAGTTGCCGCAGACCATTGATGTAACGACCCAATACGAAGTGGGCCTGGTCGAGATTCAGTTCCCCAATTCGTATTTTAATGGTTTGCCTGGTGAAATTTGGTTCCAATACTTTCCACCTAAAGGTAGTGGTATGGAACCTATAACCCTTGTATGTCCACCGGGTCCGTTCAGCAGCCCTGAAACTTTCATCGAGGAATTGAATAAGTTGTGTGTAGAAACCCAACTAGACGAGAAAGTAAACATCAAATTCATGCTAGGTACACCTTGGAAAAAAGTCGGGCTGAAAATATTTGAAAAAGGCGCCCAGGCTAAAAGTTAGTGACAGATTGAAGAATATGTTGGGTTTTCCAAGCTCGACTCTATCAGACGATAATGTCTTATTATACGGTAATATAGAATTAGAGATGGATAAGCGAAGTTAAAAATATCTACGTCTATTCCGATCTCGTAGCCGCGAGACCAGTTGGAGACGTCATGGTTCCTTTACTAAGGACTGTTCCTATATTGGACCGACTGTCACCTTCAGTGTTTCGTCTTTATGATAAGCCACATTATGTACCATTAAGTCGTTCTCCTTCGACACGGTGGAAATACTTTTAACTGACGATACGGATAAAACACTCTCATTCAAGGATGGGACTTCAGTACTAACTTTACATTTTCGAATCAGGAAACATTCAGACCTCGAATAGACTAAGATGAGATTTTACGTGACGCTGACGAGTAATGCATCATTACAAATATACCCCCAAAATAACGCCGGACATTTCTTTGTCAAGCTGCCACAAACTATTGAGCTCACCTCCCAGTACGAAGTTGGTTTGGGTGATATTCAGTTTCCCAACACCTATTTTAATATTTTGAAAGATGAGGTGTGGATAAAGTACTTTCCACCTCCAGACCTAGACGAACCACCGATGACGATTACGCTGACGCCTGGTCTGTACAAATCAACAGAAAAATTCATTGGTGAATTGAATAGATTGCTTTTCGAAGCTGAGAGATTTATCAATGAACTGCAATGGCTGCGTCTCGATGATGCCTTGCAAGAACATAACCGAATGATGTTCTCTTATAACGATATTTCGAATAAGGCTCGTTTCCAATTATATGAACAGGGGGCTGAAGTTAGACTTAGTGACAAGTTGGCAGAAATTTTACAATTTCCCTCGACACATGTCACCGAGACTGAACCCAGTCTGTCTGGTGTGGGTGAAGTAGATTTAGACCAGGGCACAAAAAATGTCTTCGTCTATTCCGATATTGTCACCTCGCGGGTGGTTGGTGATGTGATGGTACCATTACTGAGGACACTACCTGTTCTAGACAGATCTACCACCTCGGTATTTAGGATGTATGACAAGCCACATTACGTACCCCTCAGTCGATTTTCATTTGACACGATTGAACTTCTTATAACCGACGAGCAGGGGAAACCTATCCCATTTACAGGTGGAACTTCAGTAGTGACGTTACATTTTCGAACAACCAAACGGTTTGATCTGGGCTAACCATGGTTAGGCACGTACCAATCCAACGCAACCCCAAACTATACGAGGACTATTTCTGCAATCAAGCTGGAAGTGGTCTCCCTGTTTTTGTAGGTGGTCGAAGTCAGCGAGGTCATGGAATTGGTAGTTTCTTTAGTGGTCTTGGTCGCACAATTCTTCCTTGGTTGAAGACTGGTGGCAAAGCCCTATTGAGAGAAGGACTGGGGACGGGTTTGCAAGTGGCTCAAGATGCCTTAGCTGGTAGAAATGTTGGTGAGTCCTTCAAAGAACACGCCAGAGATGCTGGTCAACGACTACTCCAAGGCGCTGCTCAACACATCAGCCAATCAGGTAGTGGGGTTAGGAAACGAAAACGAGCCGCCCCGCCAGGTCAGCCCAGTAAAAGAATAAAACCAACAGTCAGAAAGTCGTCGACTCATAAGACACATCACCACCAAGCGGGACATTCGGATATTTTCTCATAATGGCGTTAATTCATCCCAAGTCGTGTGAGTGTCTGCATTCTGGTCTGGATCTGTTTAGTGTGCCTCCCACCCAGACAGCCGTGGAAGAGGGACAGTTTGTGGAGATTCATCCATTGGCTACGTTAGCTTATGGGGCACCCATCGAATTCACCATTTCTGGTGTCGGTGAAGATTACATTGATTTGTTTAATACTTTTCTTCACGTGAGAGCCAAAGTTACACTGCCCAATGGCGACGACCTACCAAACACAGCGAAGTCGGTCCTATAAATTATTATTTGCATAGTTTGTTTTCTCAAGTAGACGTGTCCCTGAACGACACTCTTATTTCACCGAGTGAAAATTCGTATCCGTACCGGGCCTACTTGGAAGCTCTTCTGAATTATGGCGAAGAGGCCAAAAAGAGTCATCTGACGTCAGCTCTATACTATCAAGATACTCCTTTGCACATGGCAGACACAAAGGGTGATAACAATACAGGTCTAGCCAAAAGAAGATCTTTAGCCAGCTATAGTGTGCCTCTGGATATGATGGGGCGCCTACATTCCGACATTTTCAATCAGGACAGGTACATGTTGAATGGCGTCGATATTAAAATCAAACTAACCCCATCAAAATCCGTCTTTAATTTGATTGCCACGGATGTAAATGGTGGGTACAAAAGTGTCATTACTTATGCCGCCCTCTTGGTGAGGAAAGCTAAGTTAAATCCAGCTATCTCTCTGGCCCATGAAAAAGCCTTATTGAGATCCAATGCCAAGTATCCTTTTAAAAGGGTCGTGGTAAAGACCTTTTCTATCCCTAAAGGTATGTTTTCCCACACACAAGATAACCTTTTCCTCAGCCAGACACCGACCCGGGTGGTGATCGGATTAGTGAATGCTTCGTGTTTTAATGGGGAGCTGAATACGAACCCCTTCATATTCAATCATTATCAGTTAAACTATTTGAGTCTAATGGTAGATGGGCGTAGTGTCACAGGCAAACCCTTAACCATGAATTATACCACGAGTCAGTACATGCGAGCTTTCCATGGTACCAATTTGGCCCTTGGTCTGATCGGTAAGGATGTCGGGAATGGTATAAATTATGAAAGTTTTAGTCAAGGGAATTGTCTCTATGGTTTTGATCTGACTCCCAGTATATTAGATGGAGAACAGTTTGAATTGGCGAAATCTGGCCCACTGTCAGTAGAACTAAAGTTTGACGTTATAACGACTGCACCTCTACAAGTCGTCGTATACGCCGAACTCGACTCGGTCCTAGAAGTTTCCAAGACGAGACAAGTGCTAACAGATTACATAGCATAATGGATACCCAACAACTAAGACAATTACTCATGTCTGATCTGGTTGTTCGACGCCTTCTACTAGTCAACGTGTGCGCTAGAGATCATTTGCCTAGACACATTGATAGAACACAGCCAGCTGCTTTGATCGTCAATACTGACACCAGTGCTTACTCTGGGTCACATTGGATCGCCCTATATTTTAATGGTCTAGGTCAGTTTGAATATTTCGATTCGTTTGGCTTGCCACCATTACACGCCGACATTATCCGTTTTATACAACGAAACTCGGACAGATCACCCGTGTACAATACCCGTATGCTACAAGACATTAATAACAGTACTTGTGGTCTGTATGCGTTGTATTTCTTATTGATGAAATCCGCGGCTCGAGCATGTCACGTATCCTGCAACCCTTTGGACACAGACAACACGTGAACGATCGTCTCGTGTTTCGATTGGTTACTCCGTGGTTAAAAAAGACAAGTCCAGAACTGTTTAAAACTAGATAAATTCGTCGTTATAAACTGAGACGACCACTCGTCTTTTTGTGTCTACAACCCAAGTGGTTATTCATGGCAAGACCTGTTGATATGCCCAGACAACTAGACAACAGTTTGAAAGCGGTGACAGTTTCTCAAGACACAGGAACAACGACACTTCATCTATATCAATCTACCGACAGTCAAGACATCTTTCTACAATAAGCAAGGCCCTCTGCTCCCTTTGGAACATAAAACAAAACCCACTTGCAAATGTTGTATACCAATAAAAGCCATTTGAAAATGTTATTATTTGTTTCTCTATTTTATTATGTTTTTTTTCTCTCGATTGTATGGTTTTTCTTCTCTCTTATATATATATATATATATATATATATATATATTATATATATATATATATATATATATATATATATATATTTGTGTCTGTATGATTCTGTGTATGGCTGCACGCGTGTCTGCTTGTTTCTGTATATATATATATATAATATATATATATATATATATATATATTATATATATATATATGTGTGTGTGTGTGTGTGTGAGTGTATTTGTGTCTGTATGGTTCTGTTCATTGTCTACAAATAAGACTGCATATCTATGGACGTCCTTCAATTATCTTTCGTATATTTCTGGTGTACAGGGGAACATATGTTAGTACTGGCCGTACACGACTGCCTGTTATTTTCATTATCAAACGCTCGTAGGTAGCGGCGTTCCAGCTATCAGTTGGTAGAATCTCGATTTCTCACGAGCTGAAGAAGACTGATTAGGTTTCCAGCCTTATACTACCGCCTTCTACTCTGGCATCAGCGGGGTGTGTGTTAGTTATGGCCGTACAAGTCTGGCTGTTATTCTCATTAAAGGGTGGTATGGGCCCTGCTTGGCTTGGTCTATAATAGCTGGAATTTTTATTGACTCCTTGGTCTTGAGTGTAGTTGAATGTGTGTGCGCGCTTGTGTATCTGTCTATTTGATTCATTGTTTTTGTTTCGTTGTGTGCGCGGTTGTATTTGAGTGTATGGGGCTGTTCATTGTCACAAGCAAGAATGCCTATCTATTGATGTCCTTCATTGATCTTTGCATATATTTTCTGGTGTACATCCGAAGTATCCTTGTCTTAATAGGCTGACTGTATTCTATTTCATTATCACTCCTTATGATAGTTTTGAGTTCTATGTTTTTTCTTTTCCCACTAATTTATAGATATTCAACTACATTGCCGCACACTATCACAACCATGTGATAACATTCACAACTGTTTTTTATATTTTACATTCCTTTGAAAAGGAGTACCGAAAACAAGTAAAAACGAAAAGAGAGCAAGTGAAAACAGACCTTGTGGCCTCTCTCTTTTTCCCCCGCTCGCGTGGGCGCGCCCTGTGAGTTTATTCTATAGAAGCCATTTTACCGGTCTCCTGATACATATTAACCCTCTTTCTCGTTTTTGTGTAGTTGTGTGCGCGGTTGTGTATCTGTCTATTTGATTCTGTGTATGGCTGCACTCGTGTTTGTTTCGTTGTGTGCGCGGTTGTATTTGAGTGTATGGTTGATGTCTGCTGTATACTTGTATGGTTGTCTTTGTGGTTGTATGTATTTATGTATTTGTTATAGACAACGAGGCTCGTGTAGACGATTACGATGATATATGGCCTAGACGAACAGTCCAAGCACCTGGAACCGTAGTGACACGCGATGATAGTCCTCTTCAGTGTTCGGCGGGCCCGATCGACAAGCATCACCATTACAGCGGACATCAACCACTCTACGACCCCCTCACTATATTACTAAGCCCACCCTCTTTTTTCAGATTATATCCTCTTATTATATTTATAACCACCCCTATATCGACCACTAATACCCCTTACCACCATATCCATTACTACTTTATAAGCTTTTCGGTGAAGAAGCCACCCTTTCACTTACTAGCACACTTACCACCACACAGTTGATACCGACACGAACACCCCACTCTTCCTTTCACAGACTACATTCCACACCCGGCAACCAGCAAGAATTTTCTACGAGCGTACATCTGCTTGGAACCCTCGCTTTCATTACACCTCTGCCCTCTGACCTCTGCCCCACCATCCCCACCTAAACACGACTGTCTTATTTCGTCATATACACTCCTCTCGATTATCTTTCACTACATCTCATAGTTGTCTAATGACACTTTCACTCACCCCTCATAGTAACGGATCATTCACTCCGTTCTAACCAAAATATATAACTTTCCCCTTCACACCCTCTCTTTCTATTTCCACTAATTACTTTCACAGCCCATCAAAGTTCCGACCAGGCAGCCACCGCCAAAAAAAAAAATAATTCACCTAACCACTCGAGCCCCAGACTCCTACGACCATCTTTAGTTTTCTTCAGTTGATAGTGTCCCTCTACACTTCTTATCACCTAATGATAACCAACCCTCTTTACTTTTCTTCAGTGACCCTCTACACCTCTTATCTTATTGTATTTATGACCACCCCTATATCTACCACTAATACCTGGTACCCACCCCCTTACCACCAAATGAAACCCATTACAACTTTATAAGATTTCTTTTGTAAATGCTGGTAGTGAATAAGCTACATACCACCCTTTACTTTCACTTAGACACTACTATCACACCCTTTTTACTTTTGTTCAGTAACCATCTACACCTCTTACTTCGTCGAGTATAACCACGACCCATCACACCCTTGGAAGTTTATACATCACTACACTCACCACGCATAGTGAACAGACACATTATGAGATGTCTACGCCACCATCATATATCCAACCCATGAGTAGAAACCACGACCCATCACACCCTTGGCAGTTTATACATCACTCACCACGCATAGTGAACAGACACATTATGAGATGTCTACGCCACCACCATATATCCAACCCATGAGTAGAAACTACGACCCATCACACCCTTGGCAGTTTATACATCATTCACCACGCATACTAACACATTCATATACTCCGTTCTAACCAAAATATATAACTTACACCCCTTCACACCCCTCATCCGTGCTCACACCCTCTCTTTCTATTTCCAGTACTTACTTTTACATCCCACCAACCAACATAGACACGAATACTTTTACCTTAATTACTTTCACAGAAACTTACCCGCCATCACCCATCTAAAAATAGACCCGTTCCCACACGCCGCCAAAAAAATTTCACCTAAAATTTCCCCCTCAGTCGGCAATTTTCCCAAAAAAACCTTCATAAAACTATCAGCCGCCAGCCGCGTCCACAGATATACGTGACTGCGCGCCGCACTCCTACTACTACAATGTGTTTGTGGCACAAGCTGTTGATCCCACTGTCTGTCTGATTACATCATTTCTTATTCGGTCTCGGATTGTAAAGTTGACAGCTCTCATCAAGCATCTCATCTCACAGGTGTTGACTTTTCGTACGTTTGATTTGGATAATATTAGAGTTTGACATTAGCATAAGATTGGTGTGAAAATACTATTTATTTTCTGTCATTTTACAAACATAGGTACATTTGGATATTTTAGTATGAGTGATGGTTGATATATACGTGCAACTGCTTTTGACATATGATTTCGAATTGTCTGTCTATTGTCTGTAATTTTTAAACTTGTTTCAGGGGTGTGCTATTTAATTTGTTTAGTTAGTGGACCATGCTAACGTGCATTACTTTAGATTTGGTTGTATTTATATTCATATTATATTTGCTGCATGTTCAACTCAGCTTATTAATATGATTTTGAATTCTGCCCTCGTCGCTACAAAACAGGCACTGATCTTCGCAAATAAAAGTGCATTTACTGCGGGTGAATATGTTGTCTCATCTGAAGAAAAGTGTTCAAAATGTTCCGAATCTGTTATGTCTAAGCTTGCTTCTTTTGATATTCTGTCCATGTGTTGTGCTTAATTATGACCTGGTGATGTCCTATTACGTTTTTCAGCAAATGTGGTGTTATAGTACTGGCCTTGCACAATCCGCTGGTTTATGGGCTTGAATAGGGAGTGACTGCTCTGCATCACAGACCCGTAAAGATGCACTTTTACTCTGAGCTGGGATGAAAGCCTGTACGCCTGCTTGACTGCGATAGATGCATGCTCTTATCAAGGCTAATTCGATGTGAACACCAAACTAAGAATTAAAACAGCAGTCTTTCAAATGATTTACCAGCCAACCTATCAGTCAACCAACCCACCAACCAGCGAGGCATAAACCCAGTAATCAACTGCTCTTGACTTTAACACACTTAACGCTCAGAACACTGTGTAGGGAATCAGAGGGAACACATAAATGCATACATAGATAAATATAAGATATCAGGCAGAGGTACTGAAGTCCAAGCAACGCAGGCAACGCAGAATATATAACAACAACAGTTTTAATACACACACACACACACACACACACACACACAATAAAACTTGGTGCGTACTCTGAATAGAAGGACTAAAATTGTATAACAGAATTACCAATGTGGAGCTTATGGAGAGAACTAAAGAAATACGAGTCAATCAAGAACAAAGGGGATATAGGTTAAGAAAACTTGAAAACCTGATAAAAGTATAAGTAGAAAGTCCTGAAAGTCCATTGAAATCCACAAGGAAAATGAACAAAAGGAAGAAGTAAAATCTCAGGATAAGAGAGTTCGATAAATAAGTTAATAATATGAGAAAGGCATCGTGAATTGCACCACAAAGCAAAGGCCGAGGCTCTGTGTCCCCATGGAGGATATAGAGCAAGCGAAGAAGAAGAATAAAATAAACTATGTACCGTTTCAGCAATTTTGTCGCTGCTGGTGTTTCAGAGATGATGTTCGAAGTGCCGGAGGTGTAACGATCGCTGCTCTTGGGCAGTCGTCATGTCTAAAGTTGAGAATTATTTCTTATTTCACTTCACATACGAGTGGTAAGAACGTCAATGAAGACCAAACGACGTTCTATGAGTCAGTCGATCAGTATGAAGCAGGCTACCTTACCTTCCCATGTAATGTACTGGTACCCGATTGTCATACTGAGCAGACCCCAAAGCCGTAGTCAAGTAAAGTAATCCAGACATGGTGTGGGTTTGAATCTCACGACCACAAGCTCGGCAAGTGATAATAGGAAGATGCTACAGCAGCTATAAGAGCATCCTCATCGTTATGAATTGTTCACTGAAGGCACGGTAACAATCAAATGGATGAGATAGGCTAATCAACCAATGTGGTGCCTTCTGTACACAAAAGGTTGACCACATTGGATCTGGATCTCAAACTTGGTCTCCCTCGCTTTAGTTGTATATTCCTGTCCAGCCACCATTTGATGCCTAACTGTTTTCATCACTGTCTGCTTCCCACCGTCTGCTGGGTCAGCAAATCAGTGCTCTAACTGTTCGCCTATTGGTGCTTCCATCCTAGACCAGTTCCCGACCAAGGCTTAGGGCTTGGTCTGCCCTGTCATGACATTTAGTCGCACTAGGGTACGATTGCCGATTAGTCTAGAAAACACGGGGCTTTCACCATATAATGGACACCAAGGAGGATAGTAGTGACATTGTCTTGCATTTACTTTCATTATCGACTATCATCATTGGACGCCACAGCTGCCCATATTTCCTCCAAAGAATATGTACGTATGTGTCGCGGCTGTTCAATGACGGTTCACATGTTTTTGTGTATCCCTTACAACACCCCAATTATCAATAATTACCTTCAATACATGTTATTGGATTCTTCATTAACGTCAACTAAAAATATAAAATCAATATATTGATACTGACGTACGATAATTTCATGGACCTACTAAGATGTTTTACATTAGCATCTGACAAATAAAACCGTGTATAATGACTTTTGAACTGACACTTTATCTTAGAGCAGAAGATACAAACGCATCTCTCTCAAAAGTATATACGTTCATGAAGGCTACCAGAGAATATGTCGTCTTATTGTCCGTGTCTTGAGACTTTGGTTATCAATATTGTTCAGTATACTGTCTTTTGTGATGCAAATCACTTCTTATACCAACGTTCCCTATGTACCATGTCAAACTGGCCAGCATCTTCTCTCTTGGCCTCTCATTGCTTCTCTTCCCCTTCAGACTTCTCGTTGTGATGACATGCTGCAGCCTTTCTTTTCTCACGATGTTCCCAAAGAACGTGGAGTGTCTTCTTCTGATGAAAGTAACAGTTCTCGTTGTAGGTTAACTTCTTTCAAGACATCTTCATTACTCTTTATATTCGTCCAAGTTGATCTTATCATTCTGTCCTGAAACCACATCTTCGCAGCTTACACATAATTCCTCCCTTTTCTGCTAATTGTCCGTGATTTGATTCCGTACATCAGGATTGGTTCAATATAGCTCTTAAAAACTCTTTCCCTTACCTCGTTTGCTTCGACTGACACAGATTAATTGCAGTGAATATTTCTCATCTTTTGAAATACTGCCTTGGGTTATTCTACATTTAACTTTCCTAATATGTCTTCCATCTGCTATTATTAAAATATCCAACATATTGACTTCTTTCTTTGTAATAACCATTACCTCTGTTTTTCTGTTATTCAGACTGAGTCCTTTGTTTCGCACAGAGAATAAGTCGGTCTTATATTAATAACGTGTTACCCGATATACCTTAGTCGCTCTGGTAATCCCTGAAATAACGAATATTCTGGAGGCAGCGGTTTCATTTATGATATAATGAAATTCATCAAGACTTCTGTCGATCCAAAAGGGAAAAAGAAATATTCCCATTTTTGTTTTTAAAAGATTGCAAAAAACTGCCTTCATTCCCATGGCTTCATAACATGCCACATCAAAGGGACTTCATCTATATGATCTCTGTGTAATAATCTCCCCCTAGTGTAGTTGCCGCGACATTAATCCCAGTGATATGCTATATATATATATATATATATATATATATATATATATATATATATATATATATATCACGAGGCAAGTCATTACGTATTTGGGCAGTAAAAGTATATAATTCCGACAAAGCAATGGCCTGTTTTTTTTTCCTCCCGGGATTGGATTATTGTACCTTGTTTCTATAGTGTTGTTTTCTTGTTTACCTTGTTTCTATAGTGGCGAAGGGTTACAGACGCAATTCGTAATCCCGCATGCAGCCGTTTAAAACACAGCTGCGAATGATTTAGAAGCAGACCGCATTGTGTTAGTTTTAATACAATGGTGTGTGGTCCCGTCGTTCAGAAATCCATGGCAAACTACTGAAAGTAAACTTGCCAAGATATCACAAATAGCCAAACCATGATGGGGTTGACTGTGACGTTTTGTAATGAATATGTAACTAACTGACATAGAACATATGCACATAGAACATATGCACATAGAACATATGCACATAGAACATATGCATATAGAACTCAGAGAACAACGGGACAATTATTCTTCCCATGATTACACGAGGAGGCTTCACATAAAAACCTTAAATGCTTTTTTTTATTTTTTATTTATTTTTTTTATTTTTAAGGTGAATATATTCTGAAACAATGTAAAGAACAATTATATCATTTTCTTTTTATTATGTAGTCACCACTGCGTTCATTGCAAGTCCTCCAGCTCCGACAAACTGCATTGATTTCTAAAGAAAAAATTCTTTGGGGTCACTTCTCGGTGTGCCTGACCCGGTCGTCAACAGTCTGTCACAGAAGTCACGCAGTGTTGAAACTTCCTACTCCATTCATTCACTTGCTGGACTGACAGACATGCAAAAAGCCCAGTCCTTGGTGTTCTGTATCAACTATGCTAATGGTAATCCTCCATTCCCCCATCCCAGGTCATCCAGCATCATTTATGTTGATCTGACTCAGCTCTTTTCCCACTGATCTTTCTATTTGTCACAATGGTCCCCATTACGTTCTTCAAGTAAAACTTCATGTCAACCAAAAATGTCAGTCAACATTGGAGAAATTAAAAATGTCGTGAAGTGTTAATACACTGGCTTTATATTTAGCAGCGATGGGGAATTAAAAAGAAGCCAGAAAAAGGCTGGCTATAAGAAAGCAGAAGTTAAACACCATTAAGAGCTCATGGCACACAACAAGCAAACATTTACGGAAAATAAAAGTTTGGGCATGGTATGGACAGGGAAAAATTAGAACCTGTGACAACAGAAAAGTTTTATGGATGGTAAGAGAGATACAGGAAGACAATGATCTAACATTTTTAACAACCATTTGTCACTTTAAGCAAAGGTGATGGTCAATATAAGACTATTTGATGGAGGAATGTCATCAACATAATTGACCCAGATCAGCAAGGGCAGATATATGAGGACAGAGCTCCGAGGGCAGCAATATGAGAGCAACGATCTTCTTCTTCTTCTTCTTCGTTCATCCGGAGTTTTTTTTTCGGATGTGATTGCGTTGTGCCTGTTTACAGCAGAGCTGCGTTCTTGCGCCGTTAGGCCGACACATCCGACTTCTGCGGGCATTTGTTGACCGGGTTAACCTTCCCGGGGGTTTCTTAGGACGTTTGACTCTCACTGTTGTGGTGTTATCCCCCATCCCAGCTGGTCCATATAGAACAGCCAAAGATCCTGGTCAGCCCTCAAGGGAAGGCAGGGGCAGACCATGGGCATTCCCCGCCATCCAAGGAGGCTTCCATACTTGCAGAGCCGATACATAGCGCTCTGGTACTGGGCTCACCCAAGGAATCGTCACGTCCTGCACATGGCTGCTTAGCCTCACTTCCGTATATTGGGCCTTCCGTTCACCATAGGCTGTTCTTCCGGAAACCAGAAGTATGCAGTCTGCAGATGACATCCACACAGTGAGCTTTCGATTCGGACTTTCCACGTAATGGATTTGCTATCCAAGCAATATTCCATTTCATGCCACTAGGACACTTTTCCACCTTTTATGAAGCCCACACAATGGGCTTTTGATTCGGACTTTCCACGTAATGGATTTGCTATCAAGCAATATTCCATTTCGTGCCACTAGGACACTTTTCCACCTTTTATGAAGCCCACACAGCGAGCTTTTGATTTGGACTTTCCACATAATGGATTTGCTATCAAAGCAATATTTCATCTCATGCCTCTGGGTCTTCATGCACCTTTAAATGTCAACCTGTATGTAGTTAAAGTAAGCTGCGGTCAACTTGAGCTTGTTGATATCTCCATAGAGCTTGTCCTCAAATGAAGCAGGTGTGGGCCAAAATATCTTTCTCTGTTCTGCATACGTTGGGCAATCCTGCAGCAAATGTTTTGCTGTCATTTTTCCAGTTCTACAATTACATTCATCAGTATCTCCTATCTTTAGTTTATTGAACAAGTGGTATTTCAGCCTGTTATGTCCTGTGCGGAGTCTGAAGATTGCTACTTGTTCTCTTCGGTCGAGTTTGTAATATGCATCATCCTTCTGATGGCCTGGATGCTCAGATTCCCATTTGGTTCTATAAGTGCTTTTTATCAACCTCTTTGCCTCATTATAGGTTATGTCTATGTCAGGCTGTGGTAGTCGTCCGCCCTCTTTTGCCAGTCTGTCAGCCTCTTCGTTTCCAGGTATACTGCAATGTGATGGGATCCACTGTATTACAACTTTTTTGGATTTCTGGCATAGACCATGGAGTGCTGCTCTTAGGTCAGTTTGTTCTGTGCTGTTATTGCTCTTGAGTATTGAGACAGCTGACTTTGCATCTGTGAAGATAGCTATTTGCTTCTCTTTATTTTCCTCCATCAGGAGCATTTCTGCTGCAGTTTTCAAAGCCTCTACCTCCGCTTTGAAGTTACTTGAAAATTTTCCAGTTGCCATTGAATGTGTTTTTTTCACTCCATTTTTTAAATTTAGGAGAATTCCTCCTCCTCCATTCTCTATTGAATTTTTGGCTGATCCATCTGTATATGCATGGATCCAATTCCTGCTTGGGTAATGTTCTTTTATGTAGTTTAGGGTTATTTCTCTTCTTTCGGTTTCATGCTGAGTGTTCTTTTTCTCAATACCAGGAATGTTTTCTATCATCTCAGGCAGTTGCTGCTGTCTCCAAGCTGGGAAGTTGTGTGCATTGTGTATGGGCTTGACTGTTGATATGTTAAGTATAGGATCTGCCCTAATCCTTCGTTTTGCAGTTTCTACAAAGTTGCTACGCTTCAGTCTTCCCTTTCCAAAACCATTAAATCTGTTGTACATAGGGTGGTCTGTCAATCTTCTAAATTTTTCTTCTTGTTGCTGGGCTCTGCTATCTCTTCTATCCTGCATTGGTTGTAAATAAGTGATCTTTTCTAGTTCATTAATAGGCGTTGTCTTCAGGCTTCCAGTTATGATTCGCATTCCTTGGTTTTGGACTCTACTTATTTTGTTAAAGTTTGACTTAGCTGCTGTTGCCCAAGCTGCAATGCCATATTCCAGTACTGGCCTCACCCGTCCAGTATATAACTTCTTGAGAACTTTCTCATCTGCTCCCCACGTTGTACCAGCAAGCTTTTTCATGATTGCCATTCTCTGCCTTGCTCTTGTTCGATTTTTCTCAACCTGTGTCTTCCATGTCAGGCGACGATCAAAGGTGACTCCTAGATAGTTTGGATTTTCTTCATGGCGCAATATTTTTCCATTCAATACCAGCTTATGTTGCTGAGTTTTATTGAGAGGGAGAACACTGTGCATGTTGTTTTCTCCTCACTTATCTTCACTAGCCATGATTTTGACCAGTCCTCTAGCGCTAATAAGGCTTGCTGTATTCTGCTGTTAGCTGTACTAATATATTCTTCAGATGTCCATATGGCTAGGTCATCTGCAAAGGAGGATGTGTGTACTCTGGCTGGATAATTTTCTGTGATGTCATTTATATATGCTAGGAATAATGTTGGTGAAAGAACTCCTCCTTGGGGAACACCTTGCTCCAGCAGCATCATTTTGCTTGTTTGTCCTTGTACTTTTGTCCTGGCAGTTCTGTTCTCAAGGTAGTGGCTGATCCATTTATACATTTTTCCCACAAACATGCATGTTTTGCAGTTTTACTTTCAGTCCTTCCTTCCATACTTTATCAAATGCTTTTTCTAAATCTATCCAGACTGCTAGTGTGTGCTTTTTCTCTTGGAAGGCATCCTCTATTTCCTGAGCTATATAGGTTATTTGATCTTCAGTGGATCTGTATTTTCTGAATCCTGCTTGGTGTGGTGTTAAGAGTTTGTTTTCTTCCAGATGCCATGTTAGCCTGCCATTGATAATGCGTTCCATTAATTTTCCTACACAGCTCAGTAGACTGATAGGTCGATAGCCATTTGGTTCTTCCAGGTCTTTTCCTTTCTTTGGGACTGGTATTAGTATAGCTTCCTTCCATGCCTGTGGGACTATTCCTCTCTTCCAGCTGTTATTTAGGACTGCTAGTAGTTTCTTCTTTGCCTTGGTGCCTAGTCCTATTAGCATTTCATTGTGATTCCATCCTTTCCTGGTGATTTCTTCTTTTTTAGGGTATTCATTGCCTGTTCCATTTCTTCCATTGTTAGATTTGCCATCATATATTCTGCTGCTGCCTCTGTATTTCTATGATGTATCTGTTTGTCTTTGATTGCTTTCTTCTGTTCGGTTGTAATATCAATGTGGTTTGCATTTGCATAGTGTTCCATTAGTGCATTTGCAGCCTTTTTGCCTGTAAGCAAGGCATTTCCTTGTTTAATTGTTATTTGTTTGTTTCTAGGTCCTTCATTGCTCATGGCTTTCACTAGTTTCCATAGTTTGTTTCCATCCCTGTCAAAATTCACGTTTTCTGTTTTTTTCCCTCCAACAATCTCTTGTTGTTTGATTTACGGTTCTTTTATATTTGCTGAGATGGCTTTGAGAGAGGTGTTTGCTTCAATTGTTTGTTCTCTCTCTGCTGTCTTCCTGGCATCTTCAACTTTGTCCTCCAAACTTTGTAGTTCTTCAGTCCAGTATGGTTTGTAATTTTTCCTCGCTCCTCTTGGAATGGACTCAGTGGCTGCCTGTATTATCGCTCTGTTTTAGACTTTCCACCATTTGCTTTATGTTGCCATATCGTGTATTTATGTTTTCACAATATTTGTCTGTTAGTATGGCAAATCTGTCCCAATCTGCTCGTTTGTAATTCCAGCGGGGCAAGGGCTTTTGCTCCTGTGGAACATACTCCATATTCATTTCAAGCTTGATTGGTCTGTGGTCACTACCTGCTAATTGGTCCAGCACATGGCGATCGATTTTGTGGAGGATGTCTCCTGTGCAGAAAGCTAAGTCTGGAGTAGAAGTGGTAAGCCATCTTCTGGAGTAGAAGCTCGGTGTGTCATCCGCTTTGTTGAGTAGATGGAGATTTGAGTCTATTTCCCAGTCCTCCAATCATCTCCTCTTTTGTCAGTATCTGGGTATCCCCATCTTTCTGAACGGCTATTAAAGTCTCCGACAATAATGCAGTTTGTGTCAGTTATTTTCATGTTTGAGAGTGTAATGTCCTTATCTGCTGGGCTATACAGATTGTAGATTCTTATTTTCACGTCCTTTATCATTATATCAACACCTATAATTTCCGTTTGGTTGTCAGAGATCACAGATACTTCGCTGCAAGGTATTGTATTTCGTGTAAGTATTAGAACTCCTCCTTTGTGTCCTTCGCGGTCGAAACGTGTGGCCTGATATCCTCTGACTGAGAATTTGTGATTGGCGTTGAGGTGTGTCTCTTGAATGCATGCCACATCTATTCTATCTTTATGAAGACGCTGTGTTAGGGAGTCTTTCTTCTTGTAAACTCCTTCGGCATTCCACTGTAGTATGTTGAGTGTCCGGGGTATTTGGTCAATAGCTCTTAACCTACTCCTCTGTGCCTTGACTCCACAGCACAGGGGAAGGTGACCACCAGTAGTCATGGGTGGACCCCCTCGAGGCAGGGGGCCCGGCACTATCACCGCCCTGATGGGACTTCACGGGATTAGCACCATATCGATTAATTTTGATTTGTGACATCATGAATTAAGTTACGTTGTACTGCTTTGTCAAGGCTGTGGCTCAGTATATCCGATTTCGACAAGCATTTATTCGGGATGCTTTCCCTAGCCTTTGACTGTCCCCAGTCTACCTACAAGGCAGCAGGTTTCACGTTGCACTGCTTTGTCAAGCCTGTGGCTCAGTACATCCGATTTCGACAAGCATGTATTTGGGGTGCTTTCCCTAGCCTTTGACTGTCCCCAGTCTACCTACAAGGCAGCAGGTTTGTGTGTCTCTTCGTCTGGTCCCTCTCCCTTGACCTGTCCGACATGGGTGGCCCTACCAGTAGCTGTGCTACCGTCGGCATAGCTCTTGGGGTCATTGGGACGCACAAGCCCCTCTACCTCGTCACGGTGGACACACAGCAGAGGGGAGAGCAACGATCTGATAACAGCGATTTGAGGACAGAAGAATGAACACATTCACTACTTTACGACAAATATTTACACACTGTTGATAAAGATAATTATAATCATGATAGCCCACGCATATCGGCAAAGCAATTGATGATAATGATGATTATGATATAGCATGGGAATATTGTACACATATTGCTTCACCCATCTACATCACGTTGAATTTGTGCGTCCGTGTTTTGTTTCCATCAAGCTTGTCGTTGTTATGTTGTATGAGTTAATTATAATAGTTGTTTCACTGCTGGATGTCAATATACATCTTTGTTTCAATTTGTAATGAAATGTCAAGTGTTTGATTTGCACACATTACTCAACGTGACGTTAGTTGCTCAGTATAGAAAGCGTTGCGATTTATAATAATGATGATGATGATAATAATAATAATAATAATAATGAGTCTTGCAGTGTGACGCAGGCCTTTATGTCTCACGACATATCTCGTTTCTACGTGTTCTTTATTAATTCTTTTGATGGTATTTCTTCATGTACAGTCTTGTTTAAGTAGACTGTCAAGCAACATTTATCTCTGCTTACCCAAGTCGTTTTTACAACCGAGCATATCCAGTGGCCACAATATTTCCCGGTGCCTCACTTCTCATTACAAGACCAAAGAACATTGTCTCTATCGTATAGTTTGTATATTGTTCTACTTTCATTAGCCTCTTCGGCACAATCATTGTTAGATACTCTGGCTATCTAAAGTATTCGCAACATATATCTTATAAACTACATCTTCTGGACCTCCAACCTCTTCTTATTGTGTTCATGAACATTCGGAGGTTCAGTGACATATTACAGAACAGGTTCGGTATAACATGTCAGTATCCTCTTTCTAACATTCAATGCAAGTGATCTATTACATAAAATACGCCTCATCTCTAGATGTTAAAATATATACATGTCAACATTTTTTTCTCTCCTTCGCCTACAGTATGATAAATAGAAACATAGACAAAATAAATACATCGAAATCCAAACAAATCACTGACATTCGTACCTTTCAGAAACTATCTCAGACTAAACAGCTACTTCCATAAAAAGAAAACCTAAACTAAAGCTCCAATCAATGACATTGAATAATGTCGTTATTTCACTAACGACTCATATAGCAAATACAGTAATGCCCAGAGGGTCAAATGATGGCAGTCAAATTTAACCTATAATACTTATTAGACATCTAATGTGGGCACGTAAAGGATACAAAATACTCATCCCATCTATAGTAAAGTTGTCAAGGTGACCAGACGCTAGCATTGCCGGGAATTACATCGGCAATCGCTGCCATAAACCTGAAGTCGAAATGCAATCACGGTGTACGGTCTCTTCTTGGCCCAATAAATAAGTGCGGGTAATTCTAGTCTGGCCCACATTTTAGGTTCGCTGGAATACCACCCACTACATTGTTCTTTATTCTTTCTCTCTTTAATTCTGTTCTCGCTCTCCCTCTCTCGTCCGTGTCTCATCTGAAGCGTCATATAATTTCATTCATGAGGTCTCTTCATTTTCTGTTTTGAGTTGACATTCTCTTATACTCCCAGTTCCCATTTAGTTTCTAATCTCCGAGACACGCATTCTTTTTCATCTTTCTTCTTGTACTAACTACAGATTTGTTCTTCTCTTTCTAGTTAGTTCTTTATTTTTAGACTATGGTTCTTGAGTTGACTCTTGTTCTGGCCTGCTCTTGTTGTCACAGTGTAAACTATTCTAACCTCAGATTTCTATTTACCTGTGCCACAGCTTTCTGTGGAGACAGACAATGGCGTCTGAGTTCGCTATCGATCGCGCGGGTGTTCAAAAACTTCGGGACAAAACAAAACTCAAGTATAGCAACTGAAACAGTCGCATAGAAGACGCGCGCGCGCGCACACACACACTACACACCCACACGCACAGCGAGAGAGAGAGTGAGAAGGAGATATAGAAAGAGGGAGAGTGAGTGAGAGAGAGAGAGAGAGAGAGAGAGAGAGAGAGAGAGAGAGAGAGAGAGAGATTTCGAAAGAAACGCACACTACAATACTAATTAAACAGTACGGTATAAAACAAAATTTATATATATATATATATATATATATATATATATATATATATATATATATATATATATATATATATATATATATATATATACATATATACACACACAGACATACACACAGACACACGATAACGAAAGGGAGCTTAAGTATATGTAAGTGTGTGTGTGTGTGTGTGTGTGTGTGTTAATATATTCTGGACAAGTAATGAACAAATATCGGCTTCGTGGCGAAGGAGTTAAGGGCGCAGCTCATAACCCCCCCCCCCCCCACCCTTTTTTTTAACCCTATACCAGCTTTCGAAACACAGCAGTGTCGGTTGTTTATGAAATGGTTTAGATGCTGATGGTTCAGAAAGCAATGGCAAACTACTGAACGCAAACTTGCCTAGGAATCACGAACAACCAAAAAATGCTGGGGATGGGTGGGGAATATGTGTGTGAGTGGGTGAGTGATGTGTATGGGTGGTGTATGTGTGGGTTGGTGGAGGGGAGAGGAGGGGGGGTGTTGTGTGTGTAGGTGGGGGATATGTGACTGAAGGATGAGTGGATGGGGGATGAGTGATTTTGAGTGTGTAGGTGGACGGGTGGAGGATGTGTAGAGGATGTGTGGGTGGATGAGTGTGTGTCGGATGGGGTATGGGTGTAGCATGTGTGTGGGTGGGAAGATTGTGTGGGTGGCGTATGTGTGTGGGTTGGGGATGTATGTAGAGATGAGTGCGGGATGTGTGTGGGTAGGGGGGAGATTTGTGGTGGATGAAGTGTGGGTGGGGGTGTGTGTGGTATGGTGCATGATGTGTGGGTTGGCATGAGATGTTTGTGATGGTGGGGGAATGTGTGGTTGAGGCTGTGCTTTTGGCTGAGTGGTTGGGGGTGTTTGGATTGTTGGGTGGATGATGTGTGGGTGGGCGAGTGTGTGTGGAGTGCCGGAGATGTGTGTGAGGTAGGGGATATGTGTGTATGTGGAGGATGTGTGAGTGGGGATGGGTGAGTGGCTGGGGAATTATATGCATGCCTGGGTGTGTGTGTGTGGTTCGGGGTGTGTGGTGTGGGTGTGGGTGGGAGGACGTGTGCGTGTGGTGGATGTGTGGGTGGGGGATATGTCTCATAACATAATAATATACATTGGTTATGTTTACAACATTCATTTGACAAATTTTTTTCCTATGAAAATGCATCATGTACTATTGTTGAAAGAAATATGAGTGACTGGAAAGGCTGAATGTAAGAAGGGCCTGCGTGCCCAATTTGTAACCCTTATAAAATAAAGATCAATCAATCAATCAATCAATCAATCAATGAATCAATGAATCAATGAATCAATGAATGAATTAATCAATCAATCAATCTGCATTGTTCACATGCTCCAAGATGGCCTTATTAGCATCAAACCGCCCCTTAATAAATCCGGCAACAGCCAATATGTTTGCCTGTTAATTTCCAACCACACCAGAGTTTCCTGGAGAAAAGATCTAGCGAATTGTGTCTTCCATTCCCGCGACCTCTGAATCGATGCATGCCATTCTGCTCGAAGCATGCCAGTGTTCCGTTATATTTGACAGCATGCTTAGTAAATCAGTTTGTGGTATCATACGCAAACTCTCATTCACTAAACATTGGTCATTTGCTTTGGCTATAAATACCCAGGTACTTTTGTGAAATGATACTCCACAAACCAAACCAAGCGAATTATAAATCTCAAAGTTACTGTATTAATGCAACGACACATTCAAACACAGCTGGTAATAAATAACGAAGAGATCATAACAATAACGACCACGTAGAGGGACACACATCATAAACATCAAGTAAGTCGCTATTTACAAAACGTTGGTCTCCTTACAGCACCCCAGGAAGACTCTCAGTCATTCGACATTTCCCATGTCCCATACATTTGCTTGTCAATTTTGTCTTGCCTGTTCGTGTCAACAGTTGACCTCAGTGACGTCTAATGGGGCGATGTGATTGTAGATTCCGAGACATGTTGCTTTTATACCTGTTTTCTTTGCTATTAATATCTTGTTGAATCTCAGTAGTTATATTTATTTTATGTTTCTTTACTCGCCGTATTGTAAGAGTTTAGTTAACACTTAACTTCAAAGGTCTTCATTTTCTTCTTTAGTGATTGTATTCATTCACACATAACATAATGGACTTCTTAAAACGCAGTATCTGATTTCCTTGCATTGGAATCAGTTACATTGAATGATCTTCATCTGATTATTTGTAGTTTATGGTTCCGTCGCCCTGCTACTGAGTTTAGTGCGTGGCGAGACGCTGTGAGCTGTGAATTTCGTGTGAAATGCTTTTAAATCTGCTTGAGTTTGTGGAGCGTTATCTGCACGTTCAGAGCAATTGTGGCTGGCTATGTCCCAGAATTGACCGGTTTTTGTGCCTTATGCAGAAATGTGTGACTGCAGGTGTTCTGGTTGACTGCCGCTTCATTTGAACTGTGTTTCGTGGAGGACTGTTGTTGTTACAATCAGGAGACGGCATTATTTATGGTGAAATGTTTTTTACACCTGTCCAAGATATTGTGGACTGCACGCTCGAAAAATAAACATGGCCTAGCTGGCTAGAAAACATCTAGAAACGAAACAACAACATCTAAAAATATCTGCATGCATGGCGGCTGGATGTGACTCAGAAGTGAGCGTTGTTTTTTTTTTTGTTTTTTTGCCTTGGTTTCTAATTACTGCCGTTTCCATCGATGATGAACTGTATTTTTGTAGAGGACATTTGTGTTGGCATTCTGGCAACGGGATTATGTACAGTGATTTTTTTTTTTTTTTTTAAACATCTGTTCGAGGTTGTTGTGCTGCGTGAACTACATTTCGGAGAAAAAATGGCGTGGCTGGCTAGAAAACATGTAGAAACGGAACAACATCATCTAGAAATATCGAGAGTTTATAGGCTAACATGTGGTTGGGAAAGTTACTGCCACTTCCATCAACAATTAATGTTTCGTAGAGGACTTTTGTGGTGACATTCTGGTGCTGGCTGTTATTTGTTGAAACTCCTGTCTTTTCTACTTTTCACATGGGGCTGTGAGCAACAATTTATGTGATATTCACTGGCACAGGAACGGAGCATAATGGGGAAGACCCGTTACTGTGATGTTGGAACCGCGACTGAACTGAACTGAACTGATTAAATTGTATTTTTAATCCGATTATTCTGCATATTATCACTATATCATTGTTTTTTGTTTTTTTTTCACTTCTAGTGATCATTTTCCCCATATAATTGAATCTCTCTATTTATTTGATATTTTGCTGTTGTTTTCGTTGTTTCCATGTTTGTGAAAGTAATTTTTATTTGTGTGTGTGTGTGTGTGTGTGTGTGTGTGTGTGTGTGTGTGTTATTTCTGTAATGTAGGTCAGTATGGCCGAATTTATAATAACGCGTGTTCTTAAACATCAGATGTGCTGATGCCGAGGTAAGGGGTTAAATCCCTACACCGGGCAGTTGGACTAACATGTTGATCTATCTTCCTTGGCTTGGGAACGTAAATTACAAGTACCTCCGAAGTACGAGTGGGTTCTCCTGATGGCGATTGACACTGTTAGTAGGGAAAGCTAATCCACACGCAAAAGATTCAGTCCAGCATTACTAGAAGTAGTCTGTGTGGACTACGCTTGAGTTCAAACCGAGCAAGCGCCCAAAAAAAAATTGTCATTATTTGTCACTTCCAGTGGTTCCAGTGTCTTTCAACCGTTGCAAATATTTACTACATAAATGCACGATATCATCATCTTCATCATTATCACCATCATCATCATAATCGTTTTCTTCGTCTTCTTCATTCATTCATTATAATCTTAATTTGTTTGTTCGTTTTTGTGTTGTTAAGATAATTGCGTTGTGCCTGTTTACAGCTGAGCTTGCGATATTGCGCCTCTCGGACGACATATCCGACTTCTTCCCGGCATCTGTTGACAAGGTTAGCCTTCCAGGCATAATTCCATCTTGTGTTGTCATCTGGGTTCAATGTTGCAGGTACTTCAATTATAGATCTTCTTTCGGCGCAATAATTGACCGATTTCCCAAGTGGCTGTACTTGATAGCGCACTCTTTAGCAAAGGTATTAAACTGTAACATTCACAGTTTAAATGGCTGCATCTCTGCATGAAGTCTAGGTAATTAAGGACGACTCTTCGATCCCTGCCCTCGAGGTCAATGTTCTGTACTCCCTGGCATGACTTGTTATTCATCTCAAGGCACTGTTATTTCTTTCGCCCTGTCATTATACTCTTTTATGTTAGATTCGATCTTGTTTTTCCGGGTATTGAATATCCATTCCACCGACCGAGTGAGGTAATAGCACGTATTTAGACAGGTAGGTTCATTTACAAGCAGTCATGTATCTTTGTATAAGATCTACATTACATGTAATTTATATGCAAAGATACGATTGATTGAAAACTAGAAAAGACACACATAATTACGAGTGAAAGATAAGCTGGTGAAGATATTATATTGGGCAACTTTCAGCGTGGTGGAATTTACATACAGGGTGTTTACTCATCTCCAGCAAGGTAACATACTGGAGATGTTACTAAAGTTTCAGATATCATCCAAAGAGTAAAAGCCATCATCTGGTACACATTACCGTATGGTTATCAATTGAGATATCTTAACATACATAAAAATACGCCATAACGAAGTGGGGTAAATGATTCCTTTCCTCACGGACTATGTTTGATAAATATGAAAATGATGCAAGTTCCTAATTATGTAATGTCCCAAGTTTGCAATGTCTTTATTACGAGACTGTGTTGGGACGCAGAGGTGTTTCCAAGGCACCAGGGCCGGGTTCTATACTGGCCAAGACCTATTGACACGTCCTCGTTGAGCGTCCTGGGCAACAGGTCCTTTCGGGGTCCTGGCTAAAGTCAGTAGGATCGCTGATTCCTCCGACGCCGGAGAGGGTCTACCTGTACGGCGAGGAACCACCAGTCTGCACACCAATAAGCCAGACATGTGACAACGGATACTCACGCAAATCGCAGGTCCTGTATTACATCACACTGATGTTGGACAACGGATGCCTTCATCCGACATACAGGACTTCACGTTGGAGCTCAAGCCAACGAACACAAGCAAGCAAGCTCAAGCCAGTGAACACAAGCAAGCAAGCAACAATACTGAGTCGACCAGAAAACCATACTTTACAAACCAAATTAATTTAGACTGGGTTTTGAACTTGAACCATTCCCTCCAGACATTGTGCTGGAGTCTCTTGACGATGAAACACCCTAAACCTCTAGAAGTTACATGACCAGCCTAGGCCTAGTCTCAGCCAGTCCGTAAATTCCCAACTGAAACATGAAACATATGCCTAGCGGAGGTCAGCATGGCTGAATGGATAAAAGCGCTCATTCTTAAACATCCGATGTGCTAGTGCTGAGGTTCAACTCCTACACAGGACAGTTGGACAAAAATGTTAACTTCTCGTCCTTGACTTAGGGACATAAAGTACAAGTACTTCTGAAGTCGGAGTGGGTTCACCTGAGGGCGAGGGAGACTGTTAATAGGAAAAGATAATCCACGCCCAAATTTCTGTCCAGTGCTATCAGAAGTAGTGTGTTTGGACTATGCTTGAGTTCAAAACGAGCGAGCCAAAACATATATACATTGGTATCGGGACTGGAGGAACATCTTCCCTTCTCACTCCGACAGAAGTATACCTTTTCAAGGCTCGAACTACTTGAACAGCATTGCGTCGAACTTCAAAGTCGGACTCAGTCTTTCAAATGTATAGCCTACCAACCCAACCACAGCCTGTAGATGTTTAGTATCCCACACATCCAACGTAGTGCTCTTCCGATAAACTGGCGTCGCGGAGTTTGGAACTGTACTGAGAAAAATGATATTCAACTGAAAGTGATCAATGACCAAAGCAATTATCTGTAAGTCAAATCTAGATTACAGACAGTCTTATCTAAACAGATACAAATGAAGAGAAGCAAAAGTACTGCAAAGCAAAACGAAGTCGGAAACCAAATGACTACAACGTACAAACGAACACTGATGGCAAAATATTAAAAAAAAAAAAGAAAATTTAATATTGAGTCATATGTGATATGCAAGAAAACGTTTAATCTAAGGAACTGAAATAAAATAACGCATTACAGCACTTGTGGACAAATCCTACTTGATGAGAAAGCTACTCGAGATTACGTGAAGATAAACGATATATCTGACTGCACTGCCAAAGATCACACATGAAAGAAATGATCAGTTAATGTCATATCAAAGACGAACAGATTGACTTCAGAGACAAAAGCAACGTTTCCAAAAGCCTGTATTCTCAATTAAATTACTGGTTGAAAAATATACACAAGAAGAAAGCAAATCACGTAAGTACGCGTATTATTAATGTAATACCAGTAAGCATTGTAAAATAATACGCTTCCTTGATGAAATAAAAAAAAAATTAACAACAGGAAAATCATCAGAAACATCAGTAATTTGTAAATAGAATTATACAATGAATGAATCACTTCCTCCCTCCCCAACACCCCCTCCCCTAACACCCCCTCCCCAACACCCCCTCCCTAACACCCCCCCCCACCCCCCTCCCCCCCCAAAAAAAAAAAAAACTAGTAGTGAATCGATAGGCTTTATTAAAACACCATCAGAAGTGACATAATGGAAGCTGCGTCCAAAGCCCTCACCAACACACATATAACAAACGCACTCAAATACAATCACATGAGATTTTCTACATGAAACTATACGTATATAGGACAGATGACAGCACTATAAAATGACAGTAAAACTAAATGGGAACCACGGCAGCGCTAGACGCTAGACGCTCGCCTGTTGATTTAGTTTTTTTTTTTAATTATTATTAACGGTGTCTATATAGGTTTGGTAATTAAGTAAAACAAACTGTGAAGTAAAGATCCTTTTACACGCGTACAGGTCATTGGACATATGCAGCCAGACCCGTATTTGTATAAACCAAATAGGGTATTGTCACCTGTTGTCCCTTGAGTGAGAGGAATCAACAAGCACACTCTTTTAATTCTATATCATCAGCCTTGGAATCTAATTGATCTTTGTCTACACAACCCCTTCAGTCTCTGGATCACTATCTCTCTCTCTTCTTACCACTGGACAATACCCCTCTTCATACTCCTCCAGAACATACCCACACAACTCTGGCTTCTAACAAATAATATAATAACTTAATGAAGAAAAGTGTCACGTGTGTGCAATGTATGTGTATAGAACTTCTGTGGTATAGTCTATTGTGTATGCGAGATGAGACCAGTTAGTTCCGGATCATTCATCATAGTGTCCGGCCATACCACAACACAACACAGCAAGTCAGAGGGACCTCACCAAATGAAGCGTCTCTCCGGCCAGGGGTCGACTTATTTCCGTTGCTCGTGGATAGTCTGAATGCCTGGGTACTAATGTGGAATATGGCATAATACTGTTCATGAATCCGGAACACACTATGTACCTAATATATCTGTAAAAATCCTGTAACTTAGGAATTTTTCCATCTATCACACACGATCTCAAAAGAAACCTACTGTCTTGTTAGACAATGTTACTGAATAAATCTCTCTGCTAATCCACCTCTCTACCTACTATTGTCCTAGTCCATGGAGGTGTTTATAGTTTCTTAAAATCAACTGTCTTGGGCACTCAATCACTGATAAACTAGCCCTTTTATGATAAACTCTCTTGGTTTAGACGAGACTAAGATTTGTGGAACGGTGTCCCATTGCAGAGGCCATTTAACAGAACTGCACTCGGTGTGACTGCCATTGTCCACACCTCTGAGTTGTCATTTTGTTCTCGGGTACAGTAGAACCTGTCGAAAAGAGAACACCAGGTGAGTGAATTCCGATTCAGACCTACTATATGTGAGTGTAGGCCGAAGGCCGCACACAGATATTTATATCCTGATAAACATAGAACTAAACTCTGGCATAAAGCAGAGGTGTTCATCACATTGGCCTAAGACGTGGTAAGAGAAGAAAAGACTAAAGGAAAATGAAGAAACCCCAGTAGACACCCCACCAGAAGATCCTACCATTGACATATCCTTTATCAACCCAACTACGCTCAATCTCGCTGAATATCATCCCACGACATGGGTCTTACCCTGCCGAGTGAAACGATATATCACTCGACCTAGTTCAGGCAACGTATCAGCCGGATGCGGCCGACGCTCCTAGAATAGGTTCACACAACGCCCCATCACTGCACTCAATTCCAAGTATCTCCCAATTGTGCCTAGTCAATTACCAGCCTGGTATTACTCATACCTAATCTCTATCTATTTAATACCTGATGTAATCTAGTCCTGTCCTGAATTGAGACCCCAAATTGTCATTATAGACAAATGTCCATCGACGTTAATCGACACTGGACACCGTTGTTTCTTTTCAAAATTGGAACAGGAATAGCTTAACACTCCAGCTCAGTTTAATCCATTTGGCACACTGATTGCAAACTGTTTCTCCACTGCCGAGAACAGTGTTTTTGACTGACGTTACTGTCTTGGCCAGAATCCAGGTGCAGAGAAACTCTCCTTCTTTTCATTTTTCGGATCGGGATCGCGTTTGATCTGGAAAAAACTTTCTCAACAACAAAGGGTTTCGGCGCTGTGAGAAAGCCGTCCCTGGAAATCCATCATTCTGGTCGGCATCTCCAGCAATTCCGTGACATGTATTAAGAAAATACACCTCAATGGGGATTCGCACACGGGGCTCCCGAAGGCATAACAAACACAAAGACAACGAGAGCCGTTGATCGGTATGTGTCCTTTCCTTTTTTACACGGTGTTTTAACACAGAATATGAATATGAACACGTTGTGAGTTTAACAACCAACGGCGAGGCTTACGGGATAGTGTTGACTTCCAGTTTCATAACTCTCTGTCATACCAGTTCCAGGGCTTGAAATCAGCCGCGAGTCATTTGGAAGAAGATCGCTTTACGTTATTTTCGAATTTCGAAAGTAATTTAAAACTAACATTGTCTAGTAAATCGCAAAGAGCCGAACATGCTGCACTTGAATGCATGGGCATCATCATCATCTTTGTTTACGTTTGCTGTCTTTAGTATAACTGATTTTACATTTGCTGGGATGAAGGTTGTTTGAAATGTCCTGTAAATTATCATATGAAACGTCCTGTAACATCTTCTGTAAAACCTCACGTAAAACATCATGTAAAACGACATGTACAAGTGATGTAACTAATTTTAGTTGAATTAATGAATTAATTTCATCACATTTTGAATATACGGAAAAATCGGGCGAATATAACTGAAAGGTACGACAGTAAATAGATGAGTCGTAAAGAAAGTATGGATGACAGCAATAAAGAGATAAAGTAAGTAAATGAGATATAGCAGTTATGTACATGTGTGTGGAACCCTGCTTAACGTTGACGGAAGGCACAATGAAGTGCTGATACGTATTGGAAAAACTAATGAACATCGTAAACTATTTCAGAAAGTTAAGCGTAGACAGTCAATACTTTTAGGGATTTTATAAGACATTAGACAACTGGCAATGATGATGGGAAAAGCGCCAAGGGTTGGTGGAGATATAAATATCTGAATGGCTTGGCCAAATAGTATAATGAAGACAAAAACACAGACCAGGCCCATGATTTTCTTGATCCAAGAGAGAAATGGCCAACCATGATCATCCACGCTTACCGGCGTGGCACATGATTACGTTGATGATGAATAAAAACAAAAACAAAACACATCATATTACGTGGCGTAATAATATTAAGTGATGGCGAGAGAGAAAAAAATAAAGTCGCCTGCCTGTTCTGTGATGGGCAGACAGATATTGCTGAAGATCCACTGTAATTGATCTTCGATGCAAAGATGACAGCTGATCTAATCTGATCTTGGAGTCCAGATTTCAGATAAAATATAATGCGGAAACGTGTCAAATGTTGTTATTGAGAAAACGATCAAATGTTGTGTCCATTCTTGATCATCATCACCATCATCTTCTTGTTGTTCTTGTTCTTCTTTCTTTCAACTTCCAATGGAGCATAAGCCCACACGCACCTCACACCAAGCCCTTTGAAGACTGATACATGATTGGTGGGATTCTGCAGCTAAAGTTGTCTACCAGATGAGGTAACCAGTCTCACATCAACTCTCTTAGGTTGACATGTGTGGTAGGTTATAGTGTCACTATTCTTCGCTGCCCTAATGGCTCTAGTAACACATTAATGAGCTTGTCGGTTGTAACAAAGGAAATTCAGTATTCCGACACCCCCATGCGGATCTTGTATATTCGTTCTCATCATCTCATCTCATCTTCTTCCTCTTCTACCTTGTGGTGTCGTGGTGAAGTATAAACAGCGGGAGGGTGCTCGTGTATAGACTTCATGCATCGATATTCCCATGAACTCTGAGATTCCCTTTGTCCATCGTTTAAGTGGCGCCTCTTCTTCTGCTTCCACTTGGTCTATATATCATTGCTTGTTGTGGTGATGTATTCTTTAACATTTGAAAAAAAAATGAATTGTTTCCATCACACTGTTCTCTGTAATACAAGAGAAATATTATATTTTTAGGAAGCTCTGAAACCATTGAAATAAGATGATCATCATCATGTAGGTGCTTTGCTCAACGTTACTCATCATGTGCCACGCCGATAAGTATAGGCCGTTATGTTTCGCATCCCACACGATGACTAGAGTCGTGGATCAGGTCTGTGTACTTGTCTCGACCATGCCACGTGACCAAGTCATCTAGATATTTACTGATCTGACTTCCCTTTGTTCCCCTCAATCTTGCCCTTTGTCAACAAGTTCTCTAGTTTATTTATTCTCATAACGTGTCCCCCCAAAATGTGACTGTCCACGTCTAATTTCTCTAATCAGTTTACAGTTTTCATCTGTTTCTTGTAGGACTTGCTCAGTATTGTTTTTCATTGCTTAAGCGTTACTATCATCGTCACAAACCGGAAAGACTCAATTTTTCATTAATCCATCTGAATCACGCATTGTCACACAATCTAAACCAATCTTTTAAAGTTGTTTAGACCCCATCCACATGTCTGTTAATCCACGTTTTAACGATGGGGCCTGAATAGTGTTTGTTTTCAACTTGTGCTTGCGGATAAACGTTTGCTGATTTCGCTTTGTGTGATATCTTTTTTTCATTAGGTTAGCGTCTAACTCCGTCAGTACATACAAATGTACGATACGGGTAGCATTTCTGGGTGGTTTATGTGGTGATCGCCCATAAATCCTTATATGCGAGTTATACCGTCCTTCGCGTGAACTTGCAAAAACGGACCGCATTTGACCTATATTTTTCAAATTTTGAGCGTTCTGGTATTACTTCCGGCGATTGTGCCTCCGGGAAATTGCGAGGCGAGCGGCGCGAACCGAGTCGGCGGACGGCGCTGACGCGGGCAGGTGCGGGGCGATCGGGACACGGGTGTGTCGGGCGCGGAGCGAGACGTGCGGGGCGGCACGGGTACGAGCCACATAAAATAGTGTCGTAAGTGGGTAGGTAGTTATTATTATTCATTGATCCTAGGTGGAAACATCCTTTTACGGCTTTGATTGCGTGACCAACAGGGAGTGAAAAATATGTCTTTGTACACAAGCTTCTGGCCTATCTGCCAGACATGATCGATCCCATTCCAGAGGAGGTTATATGGTGCTACGAAGAATGGCAATCTATTATGAGACTATGAAGGGTATTCAGTTTAACGAAAGTCTGCCGGGTATGGAAAAATTGACAGGTGATAGTGGTAATCACGGCTAGTGGTAATAGATGACCTAATGTCAGAGAAAGATGATAGAGTGACTAAACTATTTACTAAGGGTAGTCATCATCGCAACCTAAGCGTCATGTACATAGTCCAGAACCTCTTTGGTGGGAATACTGAGCAAAGAACCATCAGTTTGAATTCACATTACGTAGTGGTGTTTGAGAACCCTCGAGACGGGTCTCAAATTACCAATGTGGCCAAACAGAAGTACCCAGACCGCGTGTCATATGTCCAAGAGATATTTAAGGACGCGACAGCGATCCACTCGGGTATTTGTTGTCTGACCTTCAAAAGGAAACACCGGATCAGCTCCGCTATAGAAGTCATATATTTCACGATCAGCGTCAAGTCGTCTACGTCCCTAAATAATATGTCCAACCGAGTGAAACGTAACGATGACATGCTGCGATTTTTGGGTGAGGTGAAGCGGCTGACGTAAAAGCCGTAATTAAAACAGCTTCCCCGGACCTCGTCCAATCAATTTGCTAATACTGTCACAATGTGTTAAAAGTTAATGTTCTACTGAGACCGACTCAGAAGAGCGTCTGCAGCGGCTCAAAAACAGTCTGTTAACGCTCACGCGTAAGAGACTATCTATCAAGAAACGGAAACACATTTTAAAACAAGGTGGTTTCATAGGTACTTTATAAGGTCACATTCTTAACGCCTTAAAAGGCGTCGTGGGTTTATAATAAAGAAAATGAAACTGATTGATCCCCGGCTGTTGGAAAAACCCGATGTACCATCCGACACACTAACGGATAATCTGCGTGACTTTGGATCACCAAATGCAACAATTCCTGGAAACCCAAGATCTTCGACCGAAGGAAAAAGCCCGAGTGTATTATCAAACATTACAGCGGTATCTAAATCGACTCGATCAATACAGACACAAGCCCTTAGGCACCGTGGATATGAAGGAACAAAAATCCGAAGTCCACACTTTGCCTGCACCAGTAGTTGAGGCACCTATTCAACCAACACCTCTTCAACCAATGTCGACTGAAAGTCAAGTAAGCGAGGCAACACCGGCTAAAAGTCAAGTAGTCGAGACAACTCCACCTTACAAATGAAGGAAGGATAGTAAGTTACCTACGCCCATGTGGGATAAATGGCCGCGCAAATAAGAAAGTATAAATACGATCCTCAGAAACCAGGGGCCTGTGGAGCCACTGCCTTAAAATGAAATACTAAACTGAAGAAAATAGAGGCGTGGTTACGGCATCAGGATATGTATACTTTGCATAAACCGACCCGTAGTCGTTTTCAGATACCTCAAATCATAACCGGTGGTATAAATCAATAATTTCAAGCCGACCTGATAGATATGGGAATTCGTACCTAGTGACGTGTTTTGATTTGTTTAGTAAATATGCTTGAGTCATCCCGATCAAGAAGAAAACGGGGAAAGAGCTAGTGGAGGTCGAGAGTAAAATATTCGCTGATAGACAACCGGTAAATTTTCAGACCAATAAAGGATCGGAATTTGTCAACCGGACCTTATTAAATAGCAATAATGGAACGATTCAACCGGACCCTTAAAGAAAAAACATGTGGAGCTATTTCACCGAGACCAATAAACTTCGCTTCGTCGACGTGATAAACTGATCCGCAAGTACACCTATTCATATCACCGAAGTACTTGCATGGCACCCGTACAAGTCAACTATACGCATCAAGAAGAGGTGTGGAATAACTTATATCAAAAGACAGACGCATCGAAAAATTGCTATTTACAGCCAGGGACCGCTTCAAAATGGCTCAACCCAAGCTATCTTTTAAACAGGGATGTATGCCCTCGAGGACAGAAGAACTGTTGTTTACCGTCAGTCGTATAAACCAGACTAGTGTGGTGACGTATGTGCTAAAAGACGATTCAGGGGATGACCTCCAAGGGTCATTCTACCGAGAAGAAAAACAACCCGTCGGAGTCAAGCAAGAATATAGCGTCGAAACAGACTTACAAGAAAGACATATTAGAGGCGGTTGTAAAGAGTATTTAGTGAACTGGTTTGGCTATCTTAATTCATTCAACAGTTGGATCTCAGACCTAACAAGATACTAAATGGAATCTCCAATTACAGGAGAAAGAACGTGGCCTTTGTTTGGGCACCGAATACCGTGACTAGAGATTGTCTTCTTCTGTCAACTGGTCATTATATACACCCTCATTGGCGTATCACTATTAAATCTGTCATGAGACAGCGTCGACGCATCCGAGGGCATGCTGGGGATCGCTCTTCTAAGTAGCTGTCTGGGTTACATGTTACAAAACTTAAATATGAGTTTCTACGTGATATTAACGAGCAATGCTTCACCGAAAATGTTTCCCAACAATACCCAAGGCCACTATTTCGTTAAGTTACCGCAGACTATTGAGATAAGTCAACATTACGAAGTGGTTCTGGCCGAAATTCAATCTCCCACTACTACTGCAATGTGCTAGAGAGCGGAGTGTCCAGAAGGTTGTGTTTTCCGGGCCTGCACTCTTCACCAGACGCGTTTATAGAGGAGCTGAATCGAATAATGACAGAGACGGAGGTGACCGACCAGTTGCTCATCAGATTATATCTCAACAATGCATCAAAGAAAGTCATCGTGAAAATATTCGAAGCGGGGTCCGTGACTACGTTTAGCGACAAGCTGAAAGATGTATTAGGGCTTCCCTCAATGAGGATATCGAATGCTAACCCAATAATGGAAGGTCAAGTGGCTATTGTCCTGAATAACGACTTGCAAAATGTCTACATCTACTGCTATCTCATAGCGACGAGACCAGTTAGAGTCACTATGGTCTCACTACTAAAGACGTCCCTATCATGAATCGGCTCTCGACCTCAGTGTTTTGTGCCTACGACAAACCTCACTACGTACCACTGAGTCATTACTCCTTCAACAAAGTGAAAATACTTTTAACCACCGATACGGGCACAAATATCTCATTCACTACCGGGACTTCAGTGCTGACGTTACATTTTCGAGCTAGGAAATGGTGAGACTTAGAATAATGTTGAGATACGTGACGTTACATCGAAATTCCATACTGTATGAATACTTCTAATATAACCAAGCTGGACATGGCATGCCAGTGTTTGTGGGTAGTCGAAGTCAGAGAGGTCTTGATATCGGCAGTTTGTTCAGTGAACACGGTCGCACGATGCTACGCTTGCTAAAGACCGGTGGTAAGGCCTTACTCAAAGAAGGTGTCAGCACTGGTCTGCGAGTGGCCCAAGACGCTTTAGCTGGTAGGAATGTTGGGGAATCTTTAAGGAACACACAAATCAAGCCGGTCAGCGTCTATTACAAGGAAGTGGTCAACCACGTTAGCGGTATTAGAAGTAAGAGACGTCCAGCGCCGAACAATGATCTCAGTAAACGTTTAAAGCTGACCCCCGCACCTCGTCGTTCTTACAAGAAGAATCGTCAGTACTCGGATATCTTTGCACGATGTCTCTGATTCACATCAACCCAGAGCCATTTTAAGTCGTCGTCTACACCGAGCACCAAGGGATAATTGAAGTCTCCAAGACCAGACAAATGCTAACAGATTACACCACATAACGAACATACATCAGATTACCAGAATACTACTATCTGATACGTATGTCGGCTACAGATTAGAGTACAACTAAGTCAGATATTTGATGTGACCCAGATGTGTGATGAACCCCCAGATGTGTACGCAACAGCCAGATGTTTGTATACCAAGCTCAAATGACAGCCCAACAAGTAGGAGACCGCTATACACCAAGACTCAGACAACGATGTAGAGAAATAACGAGTATAAAGTTTGAAAATAAAACAGAAGAAAAGAAATGTTGTCTTGGTTTTTTAACTGTATGGTGTTTCTGTGCCGCCTTTTGCAGATATTGTACTTTAGACTTTGTCTCGTTTGTTCAATTGTATTTGATCATGTATTTGTGTGCCACTGTTCTTGTCTCGTTGTACCAATTATCTTGTCTCTCTGTTTCATTGTGTATGACAATTGTTCCACAGCTTTGCGCTATAGTCAACATGAAAAAAAAAACACTTCGTGCAGCCGTCAACATGAAGACAAGAAAGACGAAAACAAGAAAGAATGACAAAAACAAACCAACTATACCCCTAAAAAACCAACAAACAGAAAATTTTGTTTAGATAACTTTAATTTTTCATCAAAGCCAGTGTGAAATTGTCAGTAGTGTGCACAACAGTGTGTTCATAACATTAAAAAAGAATTTGCATGCTTTCTCGCTGTGTGATATCGTTGCACGATTCTGTTCGTCCACATGTCGCTAAGATTGTGCAGGAAGCATTAGCAAGGAAGAAGTGGGAAATTCTGCAACTTCCAGCCTATAGTCCTGATTTATCACCATGTGATTTTCATTTGTTCGGACCTCTAAAAAGAGCTCTCAAGGGATACGATTTCACACAGATGCAGACGTAATGAACGCGGTAAACAATTCGTTCAGTGAGCAAGCACAATCCTTTTTTTTTGCGGTCGGCATTCGCTGCCTACCTAAGCAATGGGATGCTTGCCTGAATGCCTACGGCGATTTCTTCTGACAGACCCATGGTGCATAATTCATTCAAAATGAATGCTTTGTTTAATTCTACCATACCTGTTAATCTTTGCTTCACGCTTTTGTAATAAAGCCACTGGAACAGATTTCAAATGAACGGCCCTAATATATTTACCAAAACAATGAAACGATTTGCTTCATAAGGATACGATTGCATCCCCTTCGTATTCTAGTTTGAAAAGACCAGGGGTCTCTTTTCATAAGCTTTGATAGTCTTGGCAATCCTTTCATGTACTAGTAGTATCTATATGAGTAGGGCAGACTTCAGACGGGATCCACTGATTATATACTCTATCATATTCTTTCTGAAGCTCATGTATAACGGCTTCTGCTAGTGTAGGTTTGCTAAGGTCTAAGTAGAGAGAGAGAGAGAGAGAGAGAGAGAGAGAGAGAGCGAGAGAGAGAGAGAGAGATGAGGAGAGAGAGAGAGAGAGAGAGAGAGAGAGAGAGAGAGAGAGAGAGAGAGAGAGTCAGTGTCCATTTCGTGTAACTGACAATCCCGCCTGTCTATAAATGTATCTAAAATGCCATAATAAAAGACTACCAACCTCAATTTGGCATATTGGTAAACGAAAAAAACCTATCTGAAGGAGGAGATACCAGACAGTTGTCTTTCTTCATTTTTCTACCCAAAAAATATCGTTACGTAGAGGAGTCATTTGCTTAACACAAGGGATTGTTCACTAATTTCGTCGTGTCTTCAGCCTTACAGTTGTAAACATCTGAATGTTTGGCATTGTGGGTTAAGCGGCATTCCCCAGTAATTTCATGGTTCCTGCCTTAACGGCAGAGGCAACATTACAGTCACCCCTTATGTGTGGCATCAGACACCTTATCCCCAAACTTTTGGAAGCAGCTAAAGGGATGCTAACAGATTCTTGTACTCAATGACTTTGTATATATCTGTGACTTCTAGCCCATGTGTCAAGTACCATGTTAACAACTGTGTGGCCAACATGATCGTTTCCCCGATAGAGCTAACTATTAAGGTACGACATGACCCTGTCAGCAACTTATTTGACCTGGCGCACACACGCATAAGGTCACCAATGTCGGCTCTACCCACTTCAGTATTTTTGAAAATGGGTGTCATATCTGAGAATCGCTCTTAAGGCTTGTCTGGATGTCACACTCTAAGAAACCAAACAAAGTTTCGTATTTTACAGCCTCGAGAATCTTTTCTTTATTAATGGCCTGTTTATCCTTCCATGGTTTGACATATGGAAATCTCGTCTTCACAAAACTCTTAATGTCATTATCGGTCTTAGGATCTTCAAGCTGCATTCCCACATTTCTACTACCTTACCTTTAACATCGTTAACCAAGTAGTCGTGATTGTCACATGTTATAGCATATAGTTCCGTCAGAATTATCTTATTTACTGGGTTAATGTCTATACCATTGGTCAGAAGACAGTCTTGGTGTCCGTGGAATAGGCATCCGTGAAATTGATACACTGTTCCAGTCCCCCTGTCCCATCGTTCTTCTCTAATTCGACGCGGTCCCAGAAACATATACCGCCCATTAAATTGTGTCCTCAACTCTATGTCGTGGCTATGCTTTATCCACCCCAACCACTCTCTGCACGGAACAGTGTAAAATCTAGAATTATGCGTTTTCAACTCATCTTCTGCCTTTAAAAATACAGGAAAACCTGTGGGCATCTTTTGCATTAGATCCCACCAGTAGAGAGTATTTCTATCATACCCTTTAAAACTCTTAACTGTTTTACCCTCTCTGATGCGTGTCTTACCTACCTCATTATATCTATGAAAAATTATGGAGGGCCTCCTACATCATTGTCACTAGGTGTTTTGTTCAGATCTTTCTCGTCCTCAGAGCATAGTGGAGAAGAGTTTTAAACAGATACTTTAAGGTTAATCCGGGGACAGAAATATCACCCTTAAACATGTCAACACCTAACTCTTTGTAAAAGTTAACTTGTGCATCTAAAGCCTCCACAAAGGGCTGTAAACTTTGTTATTATGGTAGACAAGAAAGTATTCTAATGTAGCCATCTTATTTTCAACTAACACCATCTAACACTCCTTGTACTCTACCTCTGTAATATTACTATTCTTAAGCTTTGGAAAAAAAAGCGCAACGAGGAGGTAATTTTTGTGTCTTTAATTCAGACCAGGCCCTAAGCCTTGGTTGGCGACTGGTCTAGGATCGAAGCTCCGACAGGCGGACAGTTAGAGCATTGCTTTGATGATCCGGCAGCTTCTGCAGCTTGTCTTGTTCCAGATGTAGGGGTGTTACCTTTCCTCTGGAGTGAACTAGGCAGGCCGAGAGAGGGATCATGCTGCATGGGCAACACATGATCTCTATATTTTAGCACAGGCTTTGTGCTATGGAGAGGCAATAACTCCATCCCTGGTCTTAACTGGTCTCGGAATCAAAGCGAGAGGCAACTGTTACGGGTTATAAGTCCTTGTCAGTTGGCGTAGACATGGGGCGCCACGCGTTGCCTCTGACGGTGGGAGACACCTATAGGTGTCACTGATCAGCTACCGCCCGCCTCAAGCTGGGCAGCCCCCAGCCAATTGGGTGCTGATCCGCCACAGCCTGCCTGCTTCAATGGGTGCTTGGGGCTAGGACAAAATCTGAATCGCAGGCTGTAAAACCAATGCACCAGGTACAAATAAAAATAGAAACCTCAAGCTACGGCTTGCAACCTGGAACGTGAGAACCATGTGTCCAGGATTTTTCACTGACTTGACCAATATTGACGATGTGAGAAAAACGGCTATGATTGATGCCGAACTCAATCGTCTTAACATTGATATTGCTGGCCTGCAGGAGACTCGCCTCGCTGAGGAAGGGTCACTCAGGGAAAACAACTACACCTTTTTCTGGAAGGGTAAAGGGCAGGCAGAAAAAAGGCAACACGGTGTGGGCTTTGCAGTGAAGAATTCGCTACTGGGAATGATTGAAATTCCAGCAGGAGGAAATGAAAGACTATTGTCCCTGCGCTTGGCAACCTCTTGTGGGTTTGCCACCATTATTACTGCATATGCACCGACACTCGATTCCTCTGATGATGTGAAGGATTTGTTCTATGAGGAGTTAGACTCCGTGATCAAGGCAGTTCCGAAATCTGACTACATTTATATGCTCGGTGATTTCAATGCTCGTGTGGGCAAGGACTCGAGTTCATGACCAGTGTGCCTTGGAAAATACAACATCGGTCGCATGAATGAAAATGGGCAAAGGCTGCTGGAGCATTGCACCAGTAATGACCTATGTATTACACACTCTTTTTTTTTTAAACAAAAGAGATGCATAAGGTCACATGGAACCATCCAAGATCCGGCCATTGGCACCAGCTGGACTTCATCATCACACGGAGACAACATCTGAACCATATATCATTGACTCGTAGTTACCACAGTGCAGACTGTGATACGGATCATTCTTTGGTTGTTGCAAGGGTTAGACTGAGACCAAAGAGAATCTACACAGGTAAACACAAATCTAGCCCCAGGATTAATATTATTAATACTCATGATCCTGAAAAGTGCTTTCAGTTTCAACAGCAACTTGAAGACGCTTTCACTGATACACCTGAAAATTGTACAGTAAATGAAAAGTGGGGTCAAATTAAGGAAACTCTTTATAAAACTGCCGTAGGGGTTTACGGCACTGTGGATCATAAGAGGCAGGACTGGTTTGCGGCCAACAGCGAGACTCTGCAGCCCTTGATTGATAAGAAGAAGAAAGCTCTCTTAAGAAACAAGGAAAGACCAACGCGTAACACTCTGAGTGAGCTAAGGCAAGCTAGGAAGGATGTGCAAAAGGCTGCCAGGCAGTGTGCAAATGATTATTGGATCAAGTTATGTGAGTCCATTCAAATCGCAAGTAATAAGGGAGACATAAGAAGCATGTATGAAGGAATAAAGAAAGCCTGTGGTCCAGTGATCAAAAGAAGTGCACCATTGAAAACCTTGACTGGAGAAGTCATCACTGATAAGAAACAGCAGATGGACAGATGGGTAGAGCACTATTTGGAGCTTTACTCAAGTGAGACCAAACTAGCGGATGATGCCCACAACGCCATAGAGGCTCTACCAACTCTTGACCACCTGGACACACTTCCCACCATAACAGAAGTTAAGTGTGCTATAAATGAACTTGCATCTGGCAAGGCTCCAGGTAAGGATGGGATTCCAATAGAGGTTATCAGGAGTGGGCAAGACACACTCACTATACAGATCCACCAGCTAATAGATCTATGCTGGCGTGAAGGACAAGTCCCACAGGATTTCAAAGATTCAAGCATCATAACACTGTACAAGAACAAGGGCGATCGGAGCGACTGCAACAACTATAGGGGTATCTCACTTCTGTGTATTGTAGGAAAAGTATTTGCCAGAATTGTTCTGCGCAGACTTCAAGTCCTAGGAGATCAAGTCTACCCCGAATCACAGTGTGGCTTTCGACAGAACCGGTCTACCACTGATATGATATTCTCATTGCGACAAATGCAAGAAAAATGCCGTGAACAGAATCAACCACGGTTTATTGCCTGCATTGACCTCACAAAGGCATTTGATTTGGTCAGTCGTGAGGGTCTGTTCAAGGCACTAAAGAAGATTGGCTGCCCACCAACTCTTCTGTCCATTGTGGAATCGTTCCACACAGGCATGAAGGGTGTAATCAAGTTTGATGGTGCAACTTCTGAAGAATTTGAAATCAAGAGTGGAGTTAAGCAAGGTTGTGTACTAGCTCCCACCCTCTTTGGAATATACTTTTCACTTCTACTGAAATATGCATTTTGTGATCAGGATGGTGGTATATACATTCACTCACGCTCAGATGGCGGCCTCTACAATGCTCAGAGATTGAAGGCTAAGACCAAAATTAGGAGGGTACTGATCAGAGAGTTGCTTTTTGCAGATGATGCTGCAGTTACGACCCACTCTGAGGAAGAATTGCAATGTCTACTATCTGTATTCTCCAATGCTTGTTCTGAATTTGGTTTAACAATTAGCAAAAAGAAGACACAGATTATGTCACAAGGTGCACATGGGGTACCATCAATCTTTATTCACGACACCGAACTAGAGATAGTAGACCATTTTACATATCTAGGATCAGTGGTAAATAGCAAATTATCCCTAGATCAGGAAATCAACATCCGGATTGGTAAGGCAGCAACAACAATGAACAGGTTAAGAAAAAGAGTCTGGGAGAACAGGAAGCTTACTGCCAGAAACAAAAGTCCTTGTCTATCAAGCCTGTGTCCTTAGTACTCTTCTCTATGGCAGTGAAACCTGGACAACTTACTCACACCAAGAGAACAATTTAAACAGCTTTCATATGCGGTGTCTGCGAAGAATTCTTGGTATTAAGTGGCAAGACAAAATCACAAATACTGAAGTATTGGAAAGATCAGGTTGTGTGACAGTTTATTCCATGCTCAGTCTTCGTAGACTTAGATGGATAGGACATCTTAGGAGGATGGATGATGGTAGAATACCAAAGGATATCTTTTTTGGTGAATTACAGATGGGTAAGAGATCTCAGGGTCGGCCTCTACTACGATACAAAGATGTGTGTAAGCGGTACATGATTGATACAGGCATTGATAATGCACATTGGGAGCAAGTCGCCGCTGAACGTGTTGCATGGAGGGCAAATATCAGAAATGGAATAAAGTCAAAGGAGAAAATTATTGCAGAAAAGTCACACACCAAGCGTTTGAGACGTAAGATGGTGCATGATGGTGGAAATGACCACGTGTTCAGATGCACCCACTGTGAACGGACATTTACAGCGCAAATTGGCCTTATCAGTCACACTCGCTACCGCCATAGTTAAAAGTTATTATGCCTTTTTACAGCACAAACTATCGTCTGTCAAGACGGCAAGGTGCCAAATGATGATGAAATGATGAATTCTCCTAGGTCTGATATGTACTCGTAAAAGAAATTTCCCGTGGTTTCCTCAACGGTGGAGGCCGCTAGGTATATTGATAATAGGTGAATCCTAGCGCAAAATTGTTACTAATATCTAGAAATTTCAGTTTGTCGGTGGCAATGCACTTACATTTATTATTTCTTTAAATACAAAGTTGCATGACACTTCTTCTAATTTAATAAAATATGAGAATAGGTAAGGCGTAATGATATTAATATCATACTTTCTAGAGTTTAACTCCAGGACCGTTAACTCATTTAATTACGCATCTAGTCAATCAATTAAGTCGGTTTCATTTATCTCCTCTGATGCTGTGTACACACATTCGAATTTAACACGTAGTTCTGAATACGCTACATCAGATTCCTAGATGGTTTCTGGTGGACTTTAAATCCCACCGTTAAAATTTTATAAAGTTATGTCCCCGTTACTGATGATCTCATGTCGTTCCATAAATCTAAACCACTTCCAATACTTCCCATATTTTGGGCAATTAAAAGCGTGAACTACTCTGTCAATATCAACAATGTGTATAAAATGGTCTTTGAAAAATAGTAATGTTAATTATTCATTGTAAGTTCCACTACCTCTAAGTTTTGGTACCAGTGAGTGGTTAGCATCATTTTCAAAGATGCGTATATTAAGGCCAAAACATTCTTCCAAGTTGATGATATAAGTAGTCTAACACCAGTAAAATTTGTCAGGGACTCCATGCTTTGATAATCTTTCCACTGATTAGCATACTGTTTAGTTTGTTTTCGAAGATCCTTAACTGGTTATCCTTTGTGTTCAGCTAGAGCTCTAAAAAATAAAGATTATCTGTGTAGAGCTTGTTGTGTGATTCACGTTGTAGTATGGTAATGGCTTGGTTGTTAGTTATGTAGCCGGGAATATCAGTTAGGCGGCAACCTATCCGGAATTCGGGGATATGAAATATGAAAAAAAATCATCTGGCAGTTGCTGTTTCTATACTGTATTTTGTGTCTAGTCGTTGCTACATGGCATATGTAAGGATGTCGTGTTGATGTAATATGTTGATGAAGGTGTCAAAGTCGTGTCTATTATTTATTAAAGCTGGAAATTCCAAAACAGCAACGTTGTTAGAAGAAGTGTGAAAGAATCTAATGTAATTTGTTTTTCTAGTACTAAGTGATTGCTATAATTAATCTTGAACCTGTTTGACTGACTATAAAATAATTTATATAGGGTCTTTATCAAGTCGATAGGGTGCTGTGCCTGTGGGCTATTATAGAATACATAAGACATACATGTGTTTGCTGATCCTGTGATGTGTCCTATTACTCTGCCAGATATCTCTCTTTATATTTTTGTGAATGTCTGTGGGCAACGTGTGTAGTGTTTCTGATACGTCTGGTATCGATTGTTCAAGTTTCTGTTTGTTAGAAGTCTGTGTGTCTGCTGGTGTTTTCCTTCTGCGTAGTGTGTAGTGTGGGTGTAGTGTCCATTTTTGTTGCTGGGGGTGTTGATGGAGTGGTTCTCTGGTGATATATTTTATGTGTCGTTTTATTGTGTCTTTCCTGTTGTATATATTGCCACATATATGGCATTTGTCAGTTGTGATGTTATGTACGGTATTAATGTGATGTGCAAGTTTGTAGTTTTCCTTAAAATCTTTACCACAGGTAGAACAGAGAAAGATACTTTCTGAGTAGTAGCCAATTGATAGACAAAAAGTAGTGGTGATAAGGCAATAAGTGGCTTTTGGTCGTTATATGCGAGTAAGAACAATACTTCTGGTGTAGTTTCCGGTAGTAGATGACGAAGTGGTATGTGATGATCCGGAACTATGTCCAACACACTTGTAGTTCAGACAATAGAAAATTACTTGATAATCAACAAAGTAAGCTTGTGTGTAGCTGTAGTGGATATCGTAATGTGACCACTATAAAAATATGTAATCTTCCACTAGTTTTTCACGGTTTTAGAATGACGGCCTGATGTAAGTACTGGACGCAAATAGCTGTGAAGAAAGCCAAAAAGCATTATAGATATTTTAAATTTTTGCAAACATGATGATAACATATCTACAGAAAATATTTCATATCATATAACTGTTTAAGAAATAGCAAAAGAAAAAAAAAAGCCTTGCAGATTATGAGACACATGTAGTATTATATGTCCATTTTTGTCTTTTTATCCTTAAAGAGAGTCATCTCCGTGACTATATACTTTTGCCGAAAACGGGACGATCTGTACATTTATGTTCTTTGTGTTATATTGTATGACATATCTGTACTATAGTAGTGATGGATGCCACTTAGGAGTGAAAATATTTATTGTCCATTGATGAATATTTAGCGATGAGCAGTTAGTGCGAAAGATGATGAATGCATACCAGTGGTAGACAGTTCGTTGCCTTTCTTTCTTATGCACAGCTCAGTGACCTCGAGATTTCGCTTCTTGCACGCCGCTAAATAACCGCGAGATTTCACTTCTTGCAAGCAATTCAATAGCCTGGAGCTTTCTACTGTGTCGGCAAAGTTTCAGTCTGGCGAAGGATAAAGATGATTACACAAGTGACAGTAAAAAGTACACATAATTACTTTTGACACGTCATATTTGACCTTGTATGTAGACCAGTTTTGACACAGTGTGAAGAGATATAGACAGCGACGTTTAATGTCGTGTTGTGCGTTAGTGATACATAGTGACCAGAGTAAAACAGTGAAAAAATAAGGTAGTGGACAAGGATGAAAACATACATACCTTGATGTATGACAGAATGTTAATTGTTTCGAGATGACTCTTCGTATTAGTAATGTTTTCGAGATGCCATTTGTATAGATCTTTTCCTTTGCGGTACGTCGTATGAAGCTCTAGATGCGACAATAACAGTATATTATAGTTGCTTTAAAGACGAGTAATAGTAATAGCATATATGCATTGCAAAATTACATACAAAGAATATGACATAGTGTGAAGAGACCTGTTATTTTCAGTCATACATTAAATGATATACATTCACGAGACACATAGTGAACACAGAACAACAGCGAAAAAATGAGGTAGTGAAAAAGGATGCAATCATACATACATTGGTGTGTGGCAGAATGTTAGTTGTATCGAGATGACTATTTGTATTAGTATTGTCATCAAGCTGTCACTTGTTCAGAAAGTTTTCTTTGCTGTAGACCTATGACGCTATAGATGCAACAATAGCATTATATTATAGGTGCTATATAGACGAATACACCAGTAATATCATATGTCCAAAGTAAACTTACGTGCAAAAAGAATATGACATAGTGTAAAGAGACATTATAATCAGTCATATATTTAGTGATATATATTGATAAATTGGTGAACACAGAGCACTACTCTAGATCTCATGTATCAGCATCTTTTTACACTCTGCCAGATCAGCCTGTGTGAGCACAGTTTAACTCTCGTGAGTGCACAGAATAGTGATCCATACTGAATTGCCTAATACATCATGTTTTCCATACAGTGATCACAGAAGGAGGAACTGATACACGAGCATATATGATACACTACACTTAGCGGAGATGTGATATAATATCCTCTGTGGGTGACAGAATCGCTGTGTTCCACATGTCAATGGGGCGCCGTTACTCTTGGATCTAATCTGTAGAAGGACAAGCATAGTACTTTTAGTGACCAGAGTAAACATACTTTAGTGACACACAGGTTTCATATATGCATAGAATGTGCCACAGCTTCTATCCTCACTGACTCTACATCATAGTTCATCACAGGCTGACACTATCCAGTACCACCCATCGGGCGCTAAATCTCAGCCTCACTACAAAAGAGAAAATGAGTAGCGCCATTTCTCTGCTTCACACCAAAAGTGGAAGATGATGATGATGATTTTGCTGATAATGGATGATGATGATGAGGTGATGAGGATGATAAGTGATGATGATGATGATGTTCAGATATAAATATTCACACCTTTTTGAAGCACTCTGTGGTTTGATGGTCTGTTCTGAGCTGGTTAATTTGTCTCCCCACTTTTCAGTCTGTGATGAAAGGAAGACAGTATACCTGTTTAGTTGATCGCACAACAGTAGCAATGGTGAACGCACATATTATTTCTATATATGCAATTATAATACAAATACAGATTACAAAGTCATAGCAACTAAGCATCGGCGGCAGAGAGCTGGGAATGATACAGAACCATATAATATTATGAACGCAGTTCGTGAGCTCGTATACCGCGTTCGAAACACAGCTGCGGGTGATTTGACAGCAGACAGACTTGCTATGGTTTACAAACAATGGCATGGAACCAGTCGTTGAGAAAGCAATAGCAAACTACTGAATGTAAACTTACCCACGAATCACGAACAACCAACAAATGCTGGGACTGACTGCTACGTCTTGTATAGAATACACAATGGGTTTGACTGCTACGGCCTGTAAAGGATAGGTAACTAACTAATATTAATAAGAGGCAACAATCTTGTCGTGAGATGACAAAACCGCCCACGGCGGTCAGTCAACATGATGATGATGTTGGTGATTATGATGATGACACAGGATGATATATACAATTACACGCTGTTATTTTTTGGGGTGAGTGTAGACATTCAGAAATCTCGGGGCATTTATAACAGCTGTTGGTTGGTAAACATCAGAGATTAAGCACACAATACCGCAACAAAAAACGGCATCTAGATAAGACCATTTTATGTAATATTCCGTGTCATTGCTTGAAAGAAAAAGAGAGTGGTAAAGTGTTATATAGATCCAGTTTTAACATATACCTACTCGCTCTGGACAATTAGAAAACAAGCGAAAATGCCCGGGGGAAGACGAAGTTTGCAACGCCGACTGTTGCAAATTCCGGGCACTGCCTGAGAACCTGACAGCAATTGAAAGCAGCTAGACCTTTAATATACAACAATAAAATAATGTTCTTTGTTCACGAGAAGCATTGGAAATGGGCGGTTTAAGAGGAAATAATGTTGGATTGCGAAATGGCGGTAGCGTTTATCGCGAGACAGATATCTGTGGAGAGATATGATCTTTATGCTACACTAGTCGACAAGGCACTTGATGATGATGACGTTTTAGCAGTACATTACAAAATCATATGGTTGTATTAGTGAATGGAGAAATGGGCGCGCTGTTTTCTCACACCACAGCCGTGACTGCCGTTCGCCTTGCGTTGCTTTTTATAAAATCTTATTAGTGTCTATCGCTCAGAATTGTTAGAAAGCTAACGTTCATTATACTCTTTTGTGGGATCCAAACGTTATGTGGTATATGTTACATGAATATATTCGATATATACTGCGCATTTGCTTGGTTTGGACATGAACATGAACGTGAACATTTGACGTTTATTTGGAGGGATAGCAATGTCATTTATATGGAACATTCTGACATGACTAGCCACGCGCTGCTGAGGCCTGTATATCATTTTACACACAGGCGGGCTACGGACGGGGATATAGTGAGTGGTCAGGTGTTGGTATGTTATCTGAACGCCTATGCTAAGATTAGCGCGAGGAAGAAACAGTAGGTTGGCTGGCAACCACGCGAGTTTGCGAACCTGTCTTAGTCGAAAGTTTTAGGCCGCTTCTATTTTTATTAATTACTTTTTGCGTTGATACGAGACTTAATTACACGTTCTTTGCCTAAGCTATTATTTTGATACGGGTGTATTAGTCCGTGTACACTAGTGATTTTCTTGCAATGAACTATCGTTTGCCGACTACCGTCTAATATGATTTTCGTTGATGTACTAAGCAGGTTCTGAGAGCCTACGCCTTCGTGTAACAATAAAATAGAATACTTACCACCGCTGTTTGTGAGTAATGTGTTGTCACTCTGGAATGCTGCAAAGGAAGTGATTTTAGTTGCCAAATGCAGGATATATATATATATATATATATATATATATATATATATATATATATATATATATATATATATATATATATATATATCAGCTATGCCGACCGCGTATATATATATATATATATATATATATATATATATATATATATATATATATATTACAAGGCCCTCACCTGTGGGACATGGCTGAACGCCTCTAAGCCGGGTCCCTTGGGTGTCAGGGTCTGGCCATAACTCGCCACCGGCTCGTGGTGGTGAGGTCTCGGTGGATTGACGCTGAGCCGCCAGCGACTGCAGCCTACCTTGTGCCAGACGTATTGGTTACCCATTCCTCTGGAATACACAAGACTAGGCCGAGGGAGGGATCATGTCGTTTGGGCATCACATGATCTCTGAAGCTCTGCCCAGACATTGTGATGGAATATTGGCCACATTCCACTCACATACTTTGGTCTGTCAAGACTGCAAGGTGTCTACTATATATATATATATATATATATATATATATATATATATATATATATATATATATATATATATATATATATATATATATATATATATATATATATATATATATACGCGGTCGGCATAGCTGATATATCACATAAAAGTGCTAACTCAATCAGTAGATAATAACCAGTTCAAACCGGTTTTTGATGTTTGTGGTAAACCATTTATCTATTTCTGTTTAAAAAAAATAAACCTGTCTAGACAACTGTTCTTTATCATCAAAACATTAGGCGAATATTAGTGGTCTTTCTGCAGTAAACCACAATATCCAAAAAACACGTTAAGACAGCTGCCCGGTAAACCAGCTCTGAGTCACTGTGGATTTTCTGATGTCTAATCACCAAAGAGGATGACCTTGGTGAGGTCAGGGCAGATAGACACGTTTTTCGGTTGTCGGTTGGCAGGCAGACACTAGTTAGTTAATTAGTCTACAGATCATCCTCATTGCACATCAAACTATTCAGTCTATAAATATTCGGATGCCCGTCTCAGTAAATCCCTCAGCGTATAGCTGTTAATGACACCACTTCTATGTTGCTTTATTAACTGACTGCCTGCCAAACAAAAATGTGGTCTTGACCAAACAGAAATTCATGGCAGAAAATGGGAAGTAGGAGTGTGTCACAATAATGCTTTTAAAATTGTTTAAATGGTAGCAGATATATTGTATTATATATCAAATTAAAGAAGATTGCACAAGGAACATGACAGTGTTAATAATTAATTGATAGGTTAGAAATAGTATGACAATAATGAGAGGTTTAATAATAACAACTGAAATTATAGAGGTAAAAATTATAAACAATTTCACTAGCCAAGACTTTATTTATAATCTTCTTATGCTGATCCTGTTTAATTTACTGGATAATGTTACACACCATTTGTGTTCAAGAATATCACAAAAACTGTTCCATAAAACCAATAAAACACAATTAAAACATAATATTTTGAAGCACATATTTTTCACACAAAATGGAAAATGTCAGTAACACACCAGCCAGATTTTGTACTGAGAAGAATAATATAAACACTATTTTCTATTTAGTAATAATTATTATTCTTTTAACTTTAATTATTTAAATACTCCTTAAATACTTTGTGATAGAATAAGAGTTACTTACTTAGGGGCATAAATGTGGCCCATTAGCGTATTCATAATTCAATATCTGCCATGATATTATGACATATTATGACGAACTTTCGCTTTTAGTGTTGTTTTCAATTACTATTAAATAATCTAACTGACTGCTGAATATTGCACGTGGTATTAGTTCTTGAATATTTCACAAAGTCCTTTAAAAAAGAATAACTATAGTCTAAATTTGTTTCAAATTAAAAGCAAAAAAAAAAAAAACCAAAAAAAACAACGAATACTGAAGTATTAACTTACCTCAGTAACCTAAAAAACACAACCTCATCTGGGTTAGATGGAATCAGCAACCGGATTCTCCGTTGTGCTGCGCCAGTTATCTGTACATCACTAACCTATGTATATAATCAGTGTCTCACCAAAGGCCACTTTCCATCAGCTCTCAAAATCGCTAAAGTGTACCCTCTTCTTAAATCTGGTTAATTGGACAATGGTCTCTCGAACAATTACAGACCCATTTCTTTACTATCATCACTATCTAAGCCTCTAGAAAAACACATCCATAAAGTAACATTACAGTATTTAGTTCGCAACAAGCTTATTGTTGACAGCCAATCAGGATTTCGACCAAAATATTCTTGCCATAGGGCCCTAACAAAAATAATAGAAAATTTGCACCAGAATATAAACAACAACAGTCTATGTGGAACTGTGTTTATTGATTTCAAGAAAGCATTTGATATGAGAGACCATGTTATTTTAATTAAAAAACTTTAGACAATGAAAATTGACCCTTATGTAGTCACTCTAATATCATCTTTTCTATCAAACAGAAAGCAAGTAGTATCACATAATAAATCTTTGTCTCAAACCAATACCTTCAATATTGGTAAATTTATTATTGGAGTACCGCAAGGCTCTATTCTTGGCCCTCTATTATTTGCCATATATATTAACGATTTACCTTTGCATCTTTCGTCGTCCTGCAATCTATTTGCAGATGACTGTACAGTGTACACAAACGCTGAAAACTGTATTTTACTGGAGTCGTCTTTACATCAAGAATTAAATAATGTAGTTAGGTGGAGCTATTCAAACCTTATGCAAATTAACATCACTAAAACAAGAGCAATGTTATTAACAACCAGACAAAGACTTCAAACCCTAAGCTCACACACATCACTTCAACTTTACAAAGACTTCAAACCCTAAGCTCACACACATCACTTCAACTTTACATCGATAACATGCCAGTAGAAAGTGTAATTGAGCACAAAACATTAGGCCTAATCATTGATAGAAACCTAACCTTTAATTCCCACTTTCAAGAGCTCATTAAACAAACAACGAAAAAAGTCTACCAGCTCGCCAAAATTAAAAACTTCCTTGATGAGGACACAAGGAAACTATTCTATACTTCTCATATACAGACACACTTTGACTACTGCTCTACACTCTGGGACGGTTGTTCTAATTCAAACACCAAGCGACTTTACTCACTCCAGAAACGGGCCATGAGTCTAATTTATAGCAAACATTTATCTGACAATCCTAGCCTGTATAAACGCCTTTAGTTACTACCATTCCGCAAACGCCTGCTTTTCAATAAAGCTAAACTAATTCACAAAATCCTGCATCGGAATGCCCCAAATTACCTTTGGCCATTGTTTAAATATAATGCTAGACACAGTAAACGTTTAAATATACTGCACATTCCGAAGCCTAGGATTGACTTATACAAAACAAGCTTAACGTATTCTGCAGCTCAGCTGTGGAACAATCTTCCACAAGAAATCAAAGACATCACCAATCCCTATTCATATAATCGCAAATTATTCGAACACTATCTCAATACGGATTACCTTCCCCCTTAATAATAGAGATAATAATAATAATAACAAAACCCTAGTATAACAGCCAGTCCCCTTTTTGTAGGCCAGTATATTCCACATGGCTAATAACAAGTGTCAGACCATTATCTAATATTACTGTGTCGTGTAGTTTTGATGTTCGCATTTTGCCCATGCCTTTATAATGCATATCTTTTATATTGTTGCTGTTCTCTGTTAGCCTTGAATGATGTGTGAATGAAATAATGTATGAAAGAGAGTGATAGAAGGGCAGAATGTTAGACGGGCCTGCGTGCCCAATTCTTAACCCTTTGAAAATAAACTTTGTTCGTTCGTTCGTTCGTTCAAACTCTAATTTGATGAAAATCTATGCTTTCGCAAACTAGCAGGCATTGGCATTTCTCAAATAATCAAAATAAACCACTTTAAACACCTAAAGTGTGTCTATTACACATGAATAGTTAAAATAGATCCTAGCGACATGTTTCACACTGGCTGAAGCGAAATATTTTAATTTAGCGGGTGAGCATTACAAATTGCGGAAAAATAAGAGAACTGGAGCAATTAACGCACTGAATATATCGAACCAACCTACCGGTTTACTCGTGCCAAATTGTTTCCATGGAACCAATGCAGTGGTTCAAGGCAGATAATCAGTTACACTTCTGGGGATTCTCTCGTAGTGTTCTTGTTAGACCACATCACTTTTAATTTTTTGTTCTCGCGTCCTGACCATGGTTGTAGATTCACAGTCGTCATTTGGTTCTTACAAACAACGTACTTCTTGTAAAGCATTCAGAATATCAGATTGGTCTATGTCTCGCCCACCTTCCACAGTTGCTATACCTGCAAGCTTGTCAGCCCGCTAATTTCCTTGTACACCAGCATGACCTTTCACGAAAATGAAACACATCTTTGCGAGCTTAGAATACCGCTCCAGAGACAACAACCACTCTCTTCGGATCCACCCCATCTCTAACTTCCTGGGCATGCTCATTGAGTCGCTAAACAAATATGCCGTTGTGAATTTCTCGAGCCATGTTATTGCTTTACTTACTGCGATGACTTTCATAGTCAGGCTACATGTGGTGAAAGCAAAGCACCAGAATCTTCCTTCACAATCCTACTTCCGGCCTGAACCGTAAAGGCCCATGAACTTCTCACTCGTCGAACGACCGACCCATCTGTGTAAATGACAGCATTACCCTCTAAAGTATTCTCGAAGATCAACGCCTGTACTGTCGCCTTCACAGTAACCGGATGTTTTTGGTCTGCATTTCCTGTCTAGTTGGATGCAAACTGAAAAGGACCTACAGAAATCTGTTGGCACTTGTATCTACTCCTCGCCAGGTTCTAAGTGTACACACGTGTTGAAGAATGTCTTCGGTTTGGCAACTCCACGACCTTCCTCTTTTAAATCAGCTGCCCTTTACCTTCTTAATTTCACTATGCAGTGAATGTTGTGTCTTTGCATTGACTCTGAGGTAGGCACGTGCTCTGCAAATTTGTATTCTGTCCCCAATGGTTAGAAAATCAGTAAGGTAGCTTATCGCCCTGCGTGCTGTATCTCTTGTACATCCAAGAATAATACCCATTGCTTCGTTCTGTATTCTATTCATCCTTTCCATCTGCGTACGGCTCAGAGTCGGCATCTGCATCGCATACTCAAAAACAGAAAGGACCAGACCCTTGTAAAGGAGGCATAGATGGCGCTGCTCACAGTTTGCCACCATCATCATCCGCACAGCAGACAAATCCCTCTTGGCCTTTGTTTTCACCTGGTCTATGTGCTCATTATAAGCAAGGCTTCGACCAAAACGGATCCCAGGTAATTCATTGCCTGCGTTCTTTCCTCAGTCTCTGAATACAGATTTACAGATGCTGTTTGACTTTTGACAATATAGTTATTCAAAGAGAACCATCTCATTGCTGCCTTCGTTGAGTTGGCCATTGCCCTAGATTCCACACACCAAATGCTAATGCGATATAGTTTTGTTTGTAGTTCCACAGCAACCCTGTCGATAAACTAACTAATAGTCCTCCCCAGTCCAGTGAGATCTGCTTGCTGATAATTCTCACCGTATAGGCGTTGAAAAGCACCGGAGATAATGGTTATCCCTGTGGCTGGCCCGGATATATTTTTGTTGGTTCAGAAGTCCATCTAAAATCTACTTATCGTTGGAAGAAGGCTGTGGCGATCAAGCTATGGAGAAATGGACTTATCTAGAGTTCAAGAAGCTGAGACATAACAAAATCCAACAGTACTCTGTTGTATGCATCCTCAAGATCAATCGCCACAGTACATGTTTCAATACCTTAGTTTAAACCTTCATAGACATCATGGGCAAAACTGCTTCGTTGGTCCAGGTTTCTCTGTTTGGACGGTACCCTCCAAGGGTAGGTGGGAAATCACCTTGCCTCTCTAGCTGGCTTGACATTTTCCCGGCTATTAACTTCTCCAGCAGCTTGACTATTGTATTCTGTATGGCTATTACCAGATATCCCTGAATTTGTGTGTGGTCTTTGCTAGGCTTCGGCAAAGGATTCAGATAGTTGTTTGACCACTCCTCCTTGATGCTAGCACTCGCTATGCTGTTGTTGTTCGTATCTGTTAGTTCCTCTACTCGTTGTCGGTTCACATACTGATATCATCATACCTTATACCATCTGGCACTGGTGCGCTGTGTCTTATTCGTCGAAGCACAACCCTGATCTCTTTCACTGTCACTGTGTCTTCAACTGCATTGTTCTGAGCCTTACATCTATCTCAACCTCTCATGTCTGTCTGGTTGCTCTGCTCTAGATAGCGTTCGATAAGGGCTTTGCCCTTATTCTCGTCAGATCTCTGCTAGACAAGGCCAGCACATTGGAAGTCAGGATCACTCTTATTCTTGACTACCCCATTCATACTTTTATGTAGTCGCCAGAACAATTTCCGTGACTTGCTTGTGCTTATTCTTTGACACATCCCATTTTTCACATTTATCCACTTTAACCAGTTTTTTTTATTTAAAAATTTTTTTTTTGTTTAGCTAACTTTTGTCTCAATCTCTCTTTCCAAGTGCACAATAAGATTGGGGTGGGCAACTATGTTCTTCTTGGCGTTTTGCCATGTCTTCGGTGTTCAGACTGTATAGAATGGCATTAGTTCTCTTCTTCTGCTTCTTAACATTGCATAAGAAATAAATGCACTGATAGTGAGGAACTAGACAATATAAACATAGACAGTTATAGGCACACAATGATTTAACTTAACATAAGAAATAATTTATCGCAAATAAACGATTTGCGTTGGTTCCAATACAAAGGAATGAGTGTCGGTCGTTGAGAAAACAATGACAAACGACTGAACATAATTTTGCCAGTAAACCAAGAACAGTCAACAAATGCCGGGGTGCACTAACTTAATAAACAGCTTTTTTTATAATACGCATGTTGATATGTGGATGTTTTAACAGCCGTTCAAATACATTAATAAATACTCAAAATAATGGTACAGGCGATTCCATTATGAAGTCATTCCATGTCCAACAGTGTTCTCCTATCTTGAATGTATTGTGCCAAATGCTGACATAAGTGAAGCAGATAAGATCTGATCAACTAGAAACACGTCCGGAGCGCAAAGATGATAACCCGCATTGATCAACTCATAACACGACGGTTCTACTTCTAATTCTCTGATGACTACCGGATATTAATGGTAGGAAGCTGGTACCTTTCTGCTACGCATGCGCCACGTAAAACAAATTTCCGCCAGTTACTTCTTGACCATCGAGTTTGTCAGTTAGTTTCCTACGTTAAAGACGGAGTCATTTAATGATGTTGGTTTTCTTGCGCTCGATCAATATTGCCAATGTCCATCAGCCTGCTTGTAGCTGGCGGCTATAACATATAGTTAAGATAGATGAAGATCAGACAAGATTTAATTTTCGGCCAGAATGCAGAAACTATACGAATTAGCGAAGGAGAGCTGGGGTGATGGAAAAGCTAAATTATCCTAATCAGTAAAATCCTTAAAGTAATGCTCCTGTGCAGATAGCCATGGGGAGAGAAAAAAAATTAATGTGAGAAAATAGGCGAGAGAGAGAGAGAGAGAGAGAGAGAGAGAGAGAGAGAGAGAGAGAGAGAGAGAGAGAGAGAGAGAGAGAGAGAGAGAGAGTAGAGAGAGAGAGAGGGGGAGGGGTGAGAGAGATGAAGGGAGTGAGAACGACAGCCAGAAATATAGACACATGATCGGATGGAGACATCAATATGTGATAGGGTGTACTGCTGTTTAGATACTTGGAAAGATTAATGGATAGAAGTTAGGCAGGGTTTAGATACTTTGAAAGGTGAATGGATAGATTTTAGGCAGGCAAACAGACACATTAACTAGAGGAGCAGACAGACATACTGACTGACAGACAGACACTTAGGCATGCAGGAAGGTAGGCCGGCAGGCATCCAAGCAAGAGGGTAGATTTTATTGGGTCGATGGGTGTGTGGAGTATTTTTGGATGGCTATATAAAATGTGTCGGTATGCGTGTTTGAAGTTCATGGGTTTATTATTAAGAGACTATACTGTCAAAATATGTTATGCTGTAAAATGTTGGTATGCTGTAAAACTAGGCTAAACTGTAAAACCATGTTATTCGTTAAGACCATATTACACTGTAAACCCACATCATACTGTAAAATCATGTTATATTCTAAAACTATTTTATATTGTAAAACCACGTTAGTTTGTAAAACCATGTTATACTTGAAATCATGTTATACTGTAAGACCTCACAAGTAGAGGCAGACATTTTGTATACTGCATTTATTTAAGTAACGAACAAATTTGATATATTGTTTGATCTAAGATCTCATTTCAAGATGTGGATGGTCAATGGGAAATGTTGAAAAATTCAATCAGTTTAGCTGCAGAAAAAACCTATTCGAAAATTAAAGAAAGTGGGTCGTCAGGCATGGATGACTGAAGAAATTTACAGCTAATGGAAACAAGAAGACAGAACAAAATTAATCCTGCCAAATATAAAGAAATTCACAGACAAGTCAGAACATTATATAACGAGGCAAAAGAAGCATTGCTCGAGAAAAAGTGCATAGAAATCAAAACACAACACAACAGTAAAAATACCAAACTAATGCACACAAGAAGTCAGGAGCTTACTAATCAAAGAACACATACATCAGCAGGCTCCCTAAAGACAAAAGATGGAAAAATCATAATAGATAAAGATCAGATTTTACATGTATTGTCAGATTATGAGAAACTTTTATGATGCTTGCTTGTGTTCGTTGGCTTGAGCTCCAACGCGAAGTCCTGTATGTCGGATGAAGACATCCTGTTGTCCAACATCAGTGTGATGTCATACAGGACCTGAGTTTTGCTTGAGTATCCGTTGTCCCATGTCTGGGTTATTGGTGTGCAGACTGGTGGTTCCTCGCCGTACAGGCAGACACTCTCCGACTTCGGAGGAATCGGCGATCCTATTGACTTTCGCCAGGACCCCGAAGGGACCTGTTGTCCAGGACGCTCGACGAGGACGCGTCAATAGGTCTTGGCCAGTATATAACCCGGCCCTGGTGCCTTGGAAACACCTCTGCGTCCCACTTTTATGATGATAACAGAGAAGAACAGTATGATATTCAAAATAATAATGAAGGATCATCAATTTTGAAAATGGAGGTTCAGAATGCTCTTAGCCATATGAAATCTGGCAAGACCCTCCCGTTAAGACAGCATCACAACATAAATGATTAATGCTTTAGAAGAATACGGAATAGATAAAGTTACCAGACTCCTGAATACCATATATGATACTGGAGATATACCTCATAAATTATATAATTATGTATTTATTGCAATCCCAAAGAAATAAGGAACCTTAAAATGTGATCAACATCGAACAATTAGTATAATGAGTCACATCACGAAGATTTTGCTAAGAATTATCATGCAAAGAGTTAGGGATAAAATACACCCTGAAATAGGAGAGGAACAATGTGGGTTTGTAGAAGGCAAGACTACAGTAAATGCTGTGTACATACTAGTTAGTTAGTTAGCTAGTTAGTTTGTCGAGGTTCCAACTTCACGGCAACGGGTCGTCCCCATTATGCTACGTTCCTGTGCCCGTGAATATTACACAAAATGCTCCCCACTGTCCAATGTGAAAAGTGGAATAGGCAGAAGTCTCGGCAATCCAACAGCCCGCACAGGTACACTGTGCATAATGCCGCCGCCAGAATGCCAACACAAAATTAATCCACGAAAACCACAGTTCATCGTCTATGGACTCGGCAGTCACCAGAAAGACCTCATTGACCCGGGTTTTCTCACATGGCTCGGTCTTTTACCGCAGGGCGACCCGCCGAAAGTGTCGATAAAGCACGAACTCCGCAGCTTCAGCGCCGACTCCCGGGAGTCTCCTGCAAAATGTACTCGTGAACCGAAAAGGCAAATCTGTCAATTCAGAAACCGCCGGTAGCCATTGTTCCGAACATGCAGGTAAATGTACAGGACAGATGTAAAAGCATTCCCCGCGAATTTCACAGCTCACAGTGTCGTCCACGCACTCACTCCATAACAGGGCGACGGAACCATGTACTACCAGCCCAAAATGAGGAAAATGCGATTGCAAACGTAGCTGCAAGCACAAACACGCCTCAGGCCTTAACGGTTCAACGTCTAACTGCCATGTTGCCGACCAGAAGTCGCTGTGTACATACTGAGAACAATAATTGAACGTTCTATAGAAGTAAACAAAGATCTACACCTCTGCTTAATTGACTACACAAAGGCTTTCGATAAAGTGAGACGTGTTGACATGATAACGATGCTTGAAGTTCTACAAATTGATGGAAAAGACCTTAGACTTGTAAAAAAACATATATTGGAAACAACAAGCTGCCGTAAGTATTGATAATGAAGTAGGTCAATATCAGCCTATTAAGAGAGGTGTGAGACAGGCATGCGTAATTTCTCCAGATCTTTTTTCCCTGTACAGCGAACATATTTTCAGAAATATAGAAGATATGGAAGGAAGCTGCTTGCTTGAGGAAAATGCAAAGAATACCATGGACAGATAGAAAAACCAATGAACAAGTCCTTCAAGAAACAAATGAAGATCGTAAACTGATTAGAGACATTAGACGTAGGAAGTCAAAATTTTCTGGGCATGTTATGAGAAGAAATGTCTTGGAGAACTTGGTGATAACTGGCAAGATCGAAGGGAACAGACCAAAGGGAAGACCAAGAATTAAATACCTGGATGGCTTGGCCACTTGGCATGGTCGACACAGAAACACGGAGCTGATCCACGACTCTGGTGATCGAGTGAGATGGCAGAACATGACCACCCACGCTTATCGGCATGGCACATAATGAATGAATGAATGTATTTAACAGTACCACCCCTGATTCAGCGACTCTTTCGACAATTTTATTTCAATAATCATAATCGGAAGTGAAAAGCATTCGTATGTGCATGTCATTAAGATATCTAGACCATACGTTGTCATAGTTAGCAACAGGATATCACAAGAGTGATGATATAGTAGGTATGACACCGCTGGCCTCATCACCACCACCACCACCACCACCACCACCACCACCACCACCACCACCACCACCACCATCACCACCACCACCACCACCACCACTACCACCACCACCACGTGCCTTGTTGACTGGCGTAGGCGATCATGCTTCTCCACATCTTACGATCTCCAAATTCATGTCATATTTCGTGTGCTGACTCCCTTCCCTCCGTAGCCTACAACTGTCAAGAATTTTCACTCGTTGTCTTTCTTTTCAGGCCGTCTCTGTGGCGATGGGGTTGCATAATCCCGCATACCCGCTTTCGAAACACAACTGCGGACGATTCAACAACAGACCGCCTTGCGTTAGTTTTTTTTTACGGAATGGTATTGGTGCCGGTCGTTCAGAAAGCAATGGCAAACTAATGAACGTAAACTTCCCAAGAGATCACAACAGCAAAATAATGCTGGTGGTGACTGCGACGTCCTGTAAATGATATGCAACTAACTAACTCTCTTTTCAGTTGTCACAATATTCTTCTTTTTTGTCTTCTCATAATGTGACCAAAATGACGATTGCCTTTTTCTGATGCTTATGATAAGTTGTACATGTGTCTTATCCTCTTTCAAAGCCGGCTTCCTGGCCTAGAGGTTAGCGACTATTTTTCCGTAATCTCGTATACTCTTGTAAGTAACGTGACGACGGTAAGAATCAGCAGTGGTTCGAATCGTGTCGGTAACTTACGGGGTATGTGAGCCGGCCGCTTAGAAAGCAATGGCAAACTACTGAGCGTAATCTTGCCATGAAATCAACAATCAGCTGAAAGATGCTGATGTTGACAGCGATGTCCTGTAAAGGATATGCAAACATTTTGTTTCCTCTTTCAAAACGTTTAGATAACTCTTTTTGGCTCTCATAGGCATCTTAATGAGTCCTCCATGGAACCTTTAATAAAACACCGCCTATAAAGCTTCCAGTATGTCTTTGCTTGTTTGCTAATTGTCCAGAATTCACGATGCGTCAACGGCATATATTTGGTCAGATTGGGGTGGATACAGAATCATTATAGTCCACAGCACCACAGTGCTTATTTTAAAACAGTTTTAAACTGTTTTAAACAGAGGTGTTTCCAAGGCACCAGGGCCGGGTTATATACTGGCCAAGACCTATTGACGCGTCCTCGTCGAGCGTCCTGGGCAACAGGTCCTTTCGGGGTCCTGGCTAAAGTCAGTAGGATCGCCGATTCCTCCGAAGTCGGAGAGTGTCTGCCTGTACGGCGAGGAACCACCAGTCTGCACACCAATAAGCCAGACATGGGACAACGGATACTCACGCAAAACTCAGGTCCTGTATGACATCGCACTGATGTTGGACAACACGATGCCTTCATCCGACATACAGGACTTTGTGTTGGAGCTCAAGCCAACGAACACAAGCAAGCAAGCAAGCAAAACAGTTTTCCTAAGATGCCAGAGTTTATATAAAATGGCACGTGGAAAATTGTTATTCTTTCAAATAAGATCATGTTTGGTCTTCCTTTAAAAATGAATGAAGTAAACGTTAGAAGGTAATGGGCAATTTGCTTATGTTGCCATAACTTTATTTCACAATTCCTCGCCATACCGTCTTGAGACTTCACAATTAGCTGCTGGCGATCTGGAAGCAGACCAATTTGGGTTTATTTCTATTATATGAGATGTTGTTCTGAACAACTGAACTAGCAATGCCAAGTAAATTACAAACAGATAATAAAAGCTTGACTTGTGTGTGTGTGTGTGTGTGTGTGTGTGTGTGCGCGCGCGTGCGTGTGTGTGTGTGTGTGTGTGTGTGTGTTCGCTAGCTTTAACCTCAAGTGAGCAGAGTTGTGTCAAAGATTAAGCACAGATAAGTTCACTGAAATTGTTCTGGAGACTACATAATAGCAAGTCAAGAATAAGAGTTTTCCTGATTTCCACAGTGCTAACCTTATCTGGCAGAGATACGATGAGAATAAGGAGAAGCCCTTTTTAAAAGCTACCTAGAGTAGAGCAACCAGACAGACATGAGAGGCCAAAATTTTGCCAAGGCGGTTACTTGAGATAGGTGTAAGGCACAGAACATTGCAGATGAAGACACAGTGACAGTGAAAGATATCAGGGCTTTGCTTCGACGAACAGAAAACAGCGCACTAAGGCCAGATAGCATAAGTTATGACGCCATTAGTATGTGTACCGACAACGAGCTAGAGGAACTAGCAGATATGTACAACAACAGCATAGTGAGTGCTAGCATCAAGGAGGAGTGGTTACATGGTTATTCGATTCCCTTGCCGAAGCGTAGCAAAGACCACACACGATACCGGGTAATAACCTTGCAAAATACAATTGGCAAGCTGCTGGAGAAGTAGATTACGAGGAAAATATCAAGCCAGCTAGAGAGACAAGGTTGTTTCCCACCTACCCTTGTAGGGTATTGTCAAAATAAAGAAGAGAAACCTAGACCAATGCAGCAGTTTTTGCCCATGATGTCTATGAAGGTTTTTTACTCAGGCATTGAAACATGTGATGCGGTGATTGATCTTGAGGATGCGTACAACAGAGTAACGTTGGAGTTTTTAATGCGTCAGCTTCTTGAACTCAAGATAAGTCCATTCCTCCTTAGTTGGATCGCCGCAGCCTTCTTCCAACGGAAAGTAGTTGTTAGATGTGGCGGTTGGACTTTTGAACCAACAACAAAATATCCAGGTCTACCATAGGAATCACAATTATCTCCAGTGCTGTGACAATTACCAGCGAGCAGATCACAGGACCGAGGAGTATATTGTTATATGCCGACGATGTGTTAGTGTATCGTCAGGGTATAGATAGAGATCGAGTTGCAGTGGAACTGCAAACAGAACTAAATTGTATAAGCACTTGGTGTGTGGAATCTGGGGCAATGGTCAACCAAACGAAGGCAGTTCTGACATGGTTCTCTTTGAATAATAATAATGTCAACACTCCAACACCAACTGTAAATCTGGGTTCATCGACAATGAATACGTTTTGATCCAAGCCTTGCTTATAATGAGCACATAGACCACGCGATAACAAAGGCCATGCTGGGTTTGGCTGCAATGCGGATGATGGCAGCGGCAAACTGTGAGCAGAGCCATCTATGTCTTCTTTACGATGGTCTGGTCCTTTCTGTTTTTGAGTATGCGATGGCGATCCTGACTCTCAGCCGTAAGCAGATGGAAAGGATGGAAAGGATAAAAAACGAAGCTATGTGTAGTATTCTTGGATGTAAAAGGACGATGCGCTACCTTCTAGATTTTCCAACCACGGGGAACAGAATACGAATCTGCCGAGCAAGTGCCTATCTCAGAGTCAATGCAAACACACAACATCAACTGAATAGTGAAATTAAGAAGGTAAAGGTCTGCAGGTTAAAAAGAGGAAATTCGTGGATGCGTCAAGCCAAGATATTCTTCAACAGTATGTTCACTTGAGGACTTAGAACCTGACGAGGAATGGGTACAAGTGCCAACAGATTTCTGTATGTCCTTGTCAGTTTGCATCCAACTAGACAGAAAATGCAGACAAGAAAATCCGGCTGCTGTGGAGGCGGAAGAACAGGCTTTAATCTTCGAGACTTCTTTAGAGGGTGATGCTGTCATTTACACAGATGGCTACAGTAGCCTAATGGCGCTGCCCGGGCAAAATTTCGAGTTAAAAATCTACCCAAAGTATTTAAGGATCCT